>JACDJE010000979.1:7707-56512 GCA_016647715.1 Pavo muticus | reverse complement strand
AAGAAAGAAAGAAAGAAAGAAAGAAAGAAAGAAAGAAAGAAAGAAAGAAAGAAAGAAAGAAAGAAAGAAAGAAAGAAAGAAAGAAAGAAAGAAAGGAAGGAAGGAAGGAAGGAAGGAAGGAAGATGAGAAAGAAGAGAAAGAAAAGGAGAAAGAAAGGGAAAACAAAAGAGAAAAAAAATCCCACATTCCCCAGCTGCAGGCATCGTGGAAAAGTGCCTCAGGCCCCACACATGTGACTTCACAGCAAAACCTAGAGCCAGCCCTGAGGGGTCTAGCACAGAGAGCAAAGTAATGCAACTGTGATTACAACATGTGGAAATTAGAAGCCCTCTTGTTTTATGAAGGTAGGTTATCTACTGAGCCTGTTCTACACTTCTTTCAACTATAATGTAGTGAACAAAGGCTGCCTGTAGAAGATGCTTTATTTTTCTACCAAGTCTATGTCACTTAGAGCTTTTTATGCTAGACTAGTTTAAAAAACTTCAATTTAAACCAACATGAAAGGTCCTTAAACAGTAAATAGCATATTATATCAAAAACAAATAGATTAAAAAGTGAACATACATAGCCAGTATATTTCTCTCCAGAAGAGTTTCGCTTTTCACACTAACTAAAACCATAAGACTGGCAGATCTGGGCCAGAGGTTTGTAATGGGCCTTTTGCTTTTTTTTTTCTTCCCTCTACAGTGATAAATAATCAGTTTTAGAGAATTGATAAAAAGAGACAAGAATGAAAAGTGAGTGTGACACATTTATGAGACGGATTTTTCATCTGTTTCTTAAATACAGCACCTTTATTTCAGATCATATTAAAAAAAGAGATGGGAGAGCCACCCAATTTATGTTGTGCTGCAGCAGTGAATACATATGAATATATGGAGCATAGCCTTGGAGAGCAAGAAAATTCACCAAAAAAAATCCTGACACATTGAAAAAGTTATGTTATCATTCAAGAGCCGTTTATTTAAAAGCGAAAAATAAAAAACAGGCCACACGACTGGAGGCAGCAGGGGATAAAAACACATTGTTTCCAGACAAACCCCCATCAAAGACATATGACTGAGGATTCTGAAGTCAGAATATCTTCATATTTTAACTTTCCACAAGCACTTTCAAGAAAAGCTGCAGTTTTGCTATATGATTTGCTTCACGCTTTCCATGCTGATTGATTACAAGTAGCAGCATTAGCAGTATTTTTCCCCCACCATTCCTCTGAAGCTAATGGAGTCGAGGATTTGTTACTTGATCTAATGGCAATAGCTTTCCAATAGACATGCACAGAATCATTGATTAGTTTGTCCTCTCCTTGTTTGCGTTGGAACACTGTTCAATTTACACCAATTAAAGAATGCTTGGTTTGTGTATTGAAGAATAATTAAGGGATGGAATTCCCTATAGGCTACTAAAAATGACATCTGACTGGAATGGTGATTACAGCATGAAGGCAGCATTAGTATTTAAATAGTTTGATTGCTATATAAAATCATTACAGCATCTCACCATGAAAAAGAGCATTAGTTAATTTTGCCTATAACAAAATTAGTTGTATGTATTTGCCTGGTCACTTTAAGCAAATTTGACAAGGCTAATCTTAAAGCAAGCATTACAGGTTTGTTAGAAGGAACGGATAGAGCACTGTCTAAAGTAACCATTGTGGTAGATATTTATCAAATCTTCAACCAAAATACACAACAAATGAAGAACAGAGCTTTGTCAGAGACTGTCAAATCAAATTTAAACACAAAAACACATTGATTGCTGCAACTGAAAATCCAAGGGTAACAGGCATGTTAAATATAAAATAATAAAGGCTTCGCAACATTCAAAAACAGAAGAAATTCTTATTTGTCCAGCACTGTGGTTCTCCAGCACGTAACAGACTTTTCAGCACTGCATGGAATGACACATCATGAGAAGCAAATAGACATGGTGGAAGGAGTCATCCTTGCAAGTAGGTCTCCCCTATGAAATAGTCCAAAGAATGTTAAAAGATTTATGTAACCCAGCACATCCATGCAATGGTTTCTCAGCCAAGCTTTTTTTGTTTCTTGAGATTGTAAGGTGAAGGAGGGGTTCATTCTTGAATATACAGTTGAGGAAAGAGGTCTTCTTAACCTCAGTTTAACTTTCTCATGTGTATATTAAATTCTATCTCCTAACCTTAGATTATTGCATCTACAGTAATGATCTATCCAAAATGTGACAGTAGCATTACTGTAGCATAAATTGCTTGGGGCCATTCCTGAAACATATTTACCTTTCCATAGCCTATTTAAATACTGTGTATTTGTTTTACTAAACTTATATACCATAGTATATTTTATAAGGTCATCCGCCTGCTTCAAGACCTCACATTGCAGCTACTATCCTTCCTATGAGAATTTATGTAGTTCCTCTTGAGGTTTGTCAACACCCTCTTTAATTCATTAAAGGCTTCTCTGTGAACGAACATGAGACTATTCCATTTAAGACTCTGACGGTAACGAGACTTATTAGCATGTCTACAATGTGCAATGCACAACTGTGTTAAAGATGCCCAAGACCATATTCCAAAAGAGGTGACACATCTGCACAGCACAAAATATTCCCATTTGTGTGACCAACAACCTGGTCAATCTGTAGCACAGATCAAATTAGCCTGGGCTCCAAGCTGTTTTCCTGACCATGCCCGGTTCTACAGGTGGTATACAGATATCTTCACCACGCTATATTCCACTAGATGGATCTGCCCTAAAGCTAGGTTTGGGACAGCACATTTTATCCGAGAGTACAGCCACCAACTTTCCTCATGTTTTTTTTTTCAACATTTAAAAAGTCTTCTGTTCTGACTTTTGTTTTGATTCTGCACAAGCAGTTTTCTCTTTTGTGCTAGACTTTCTGATGGGATCTCCCACTATAATCTGCCTGAGTAGACCTTGGGTGTCCAGGAATTAAACTAATGCTTCCTTTCAGTGAATAATCTTCTCTTGCAGCAAGGCTGATATAAGGGTGTATTCGTCCCTCCACCCACAGGAAGAATGTCCATTAATTTCAATAGAAACTCTCCAAGCAGAAAAGGGAGAACTGTGCCCTAGGGAACATTCATGGAAGATTAATGGTGAGGAGAGAAAAGTGATACAGTACAGGCAGAACAAAATCAGAACCACCACACAAATAAAACCGGACAAGGGTTCATTTTTTAAAAGTCAGTCAAAACGGCAGGAAGGCTTTGAAAAAAATCAGGGCTGTTTCAGTGCACTTTTGCATACATTGGCTTTCAAGGAGACATGAATAGAAACCTAACATCAACTCTTTTTTCATACCTCCTTTCACAGGTCTCACTGGCAAAGAAGGATTTAGCACTTAATTCCTGTATTTTTATGTGGCAAATTAGGAATTTGCACCTTAAAAGGAAATTGCTTTTCAAACTCCCATAAATTCTGGATTTTATTTTTTTTAATGGTGGAAAACATTCCCTACCTTCATCCCAACACATAATAAATAGCACTCTCTGCTACTTCTCCTCAGAAAGATGTATGAAAGTAGACCTGGCCAAAGAGAGGTGTTTATCATTCCTTCTGAGGAGAGGTTAAGGGTCTACAGCATGTTCTTAACCATTTCATCTCAGCCCTTTCCAGTTTAAACTCACACATTGCTTTATTATTCAAAACCCAGCATTTGTTGAGGAAAATGTTTACCTTAAGGCCTAGACATCTGATGAAGTAGGTTCCACTGGCACTGAATAGCCTAGACCAAAACTAGAATATGAATAGAGTTGGAATATGTTTTATTTCTCAGCTTAACTTGAACTAATAATAAAATCCCTATATTATCTCCACCATTTCAGATAGTGACTGGCTGGTATGTGATGGCATGAGACAGCAGAAATGGCAGACTGAGATAACATAAGAGCATTCAGCAGACCACAGTCATTGTCTCTCTGGAAGGAAGCATTGAAGGTATGGCCAGTTCTGCTGACAGCAACACAAAATTCATTTTCAAGGGTGAGATGGTGCCCATTGGAGTGGGACAAATGAAATGATTAGGGCATCCCTGAAGGGCTTTTCTTCATAAAGACAAGACTGCGAGACAAGAAGGTGCAATAATATCCAGTGAAGAAGTATACTCACAATGTGGCACTGCCCTGGCAACCACGGCTGTCAGCAAAACGCCTCCTCTTCAGACTGTCAACACCCAAGCAAAGATAAGCTTACAAAAAGGTTAGCACACATCCTGAGTTGATTTATTTTTGGCCCCGTTTCTTCCTTTCTGCACTTCTAAGTACAACAAAAGGCCAGAGGCAGGTGTCTAGATGGCACTCGGTTTTCTCCTTTAATATGTGAGGCACCATCAAAAAACAATCAATGATCATGGAGCATGCTCTGGATTTGTCTGAGCATAAGTGACTCAAATACTAACATGTGAATTTAGTAAAGTTAGAGTGTGTGGAGTGGAGATAAATTACAGCAGCAATTGAAGTTGAATGTGATATAGAAATCCAACCAACAGAAGACAATCTGGAAACAATTATTCAGAAAGCTGCTGACCCTCTACTTCTTTAAAGAGTTAAACATTTGGATTGGTTAACTGGCAGCCGCAATAACAGGCACATGCTCTAATCTTTGATCCATAGCTGAATTTGCAACTCTTTGAATGAGAAGCAGATCACATAGATTCACATATATTTAAGGATCTATAGGGAGAAAAAGAACAAAAATTGCTCTTCCAAGATTACATCTTGACATCACACAGAGTGTCATGGGTCTCCCAAAGTACACTAATGTTCAGAGCCAGTTGCAAGACTCCTATTTTATAAATGGCCCTGTACCGTGACATTCTCATCTGAAGTTCAATCAAAATTCCTCCTAGAACAAAGAATTTCAAGCCAAGAGTTTGCTTCATAGCTAACTCCTTACAGAGGTATGTGTGTCTGTCATTAAGATCTCATTTCCTCATCCAAACTTGTGTCAGAACATTCCTAAAACCTGAATGAGCCCAGGGTTAATAGATAAACAAGAAGATTTTTTGTGACCGATTGAGAAACTGTTGTCCACTCTCAAATGTATACACAAATAACAGATTTCTGCCAAGGTCTTGACATATCATAGTTTTGGCAAATTTTTTTGCTGTTGATAAAAATTCTGCAACACAAGAAAACCATTAATCATCCCACTGGTAGCATGAATGCTAACCAAACCTAATTTTATTTGTGTTCAAGCCTCATTTCTTGCACATTGCTGTTTTCAACGCTCTCTTTACCAACTGAAGGATATTTACTTAGCGCTCATTTTGCATCAACGGCATGCATCAACAGTAGTATCTATATCACAGGAGGTTTCTCCCACTTGGTAGTATTCCCCCAGAAAGTAGCTCCCCAGAAAGTAGAAGTGAGCAGCATATTGAGTATTGTGAAGTGATGAGGTAATCATCCCTGCAAATTTTATCAATTGTGAGATGTTTCAACAGAGTCCTTACTCTATTTGAAAGAATCTCCATCACTTTACAATATGCTTTCTGTCTTGATTCACCTACAAAACACTGTCTGATATCTGCAAAGAAGATGGTGATTTTTGTTATCTGTTATTGGCTTACGGATACTTCCTATAAATCTCTAACAAAAAATATGGATTACTACATGGGATTCCAGGATATGTGCAAAGAAGGCACATTCCAAGAAACATTCTGTCTAGCTTCCTTACAGTTCCATGCAGTAAGCCTTACAGAGGCATCAGGAATGGTAGAGAAAGGTACAAGACTGAATAAAGCAGTGCTTCCAGGCACAATTTGCCTTGTCCAGTGGGCTAGCAAAACAGTGTAAACTCCTAGCAAAAATCTCACAAAGGAGGTGGTGCACACAGTAAGTGGTAGGTGCAGGAAGAAGGTGACACGACACAGTGATATTATTTTGGAGGTGACCAAACTGTCAGTAGGTGAACCAGAACCCAAGCCAGTAACTATGTAAATATATATATTTAACAAAATGGAATAGCACAAAATTGATTAAAGATGGCAATAAACTGCAACACTGATAACAGGTAATGTCTCCTTGGTGGTTTAGTCCAAGGCAATCACCAAGCTCCACCAGTAATAGAGAAATATTTTACTGCGGAGATATGAGATACTACCATAAAGTGGCCAGTCAAATTGGTTGAACTGAGGAAGATCTGGAGCTGCCATTTGAAAAGGACAGAGAAAGAAAAAAGTCACCTAGACTAAATTCCTAATTCTAAGACAGATAAAAGAAGGTTTTACGAGTCCTGCTATGTAGGTGAATTCTCAAACTTTAGGAAATTAAGGACCCAAATTAATTTCTAAGGCTTTTTCGCTTTATTTTAACAGATATATTAGGCATAAGCATGCTTGTTGGTATCTTGGTATGGATTTTTTGGACAGGACTTTGATTGACAGTTCTAGAACTGTGATTCTTGAAACATAGTTAACATCAACATAAAAAGCTTAGCAAGTTCAGAGCATTACCTAATCACAAAAGCCAATGAAAAGGTAGAGCTCTTTTGTTTCAGATTTTTCCTCTCCTTCACTTGAAATAAGAAGTGAGTGAAATAAGGATAACCCCAATCACAGCAGAAATACATTTGTCATTTGACAGATGAAGTCAAGGAATTGTTTTCAGACAGTTTCCATACTTGTGCCTCAGGCCATTACAGCTGATGTCCATTCTATATCCATCTCATACCAAAGGGCAACTTTGTTTGTCATGTATCTCAAATCAAGTATATATATATGGAGTTTAAGCCAGCCTACAATGACCAGAGGACATGGAGAATATTTTTGCACCATTTCTAATGTTCTAGTTCTGTCCTTCATAATCACTGAAGATCGGCTAGGCTGTATGGCAGCTTCTGTCTTTCTTAAAACAGAAAAGGAGTGGGAAGAAAGGAGAGTGGCTGCAGTAATGTGCAGAAATATCCTTTGGTGGAACAGCAAGAGAACACCAGGTGAGAGTTGAGCCTCACCTGTAAGTGAATATAAATCTTACATTGGGTTATGCACCAAAACACCCCAGAGATCCTCACAAATCCATATAAAGTGGGTCAGGAGATAAGTGAAACAAGCTAACAGAGAAGTTAAATAAATCCCTCGCATCATGTCTGCTGCCGAGAGTCGCGCAGAAATTCCTGTGCCAAAGGCACTTTGCAAAGAAAATCAGAGTGTGGCCTTTATACAGATTGCAGTCTCTGAGGAGGAAGTTGTAGCGTAACTTGAGAAACTCAAATGCAGTAAATCACCACAACCGGATGGTGTTCATCTGGGAGTTCTGAGGGGAAATAAAGTGAGAAAAAGCCAAGATACTGACAAGGGGATGCCTTCTTCCCTTGAAAAACACAGCAGCACTAGAAGGCTGGGAAGCCCTATTATGTTGCCTGTCTTCAAAAGGAGATGAGGAAAATCCTGGGAATTGCAGAGCTTTGAAGTTTACCACAGTTTTAGGGAGCCTAAGAAACCAGTTCTGAACAGTAACTAAAGAGAGTATGTTGGACAGAAGAAACCCATGAGGGTGTCACTTAGTCTGTCAAATGGCTTTAGGTTGGTACTAAGGGACAAGTCCCTCTCTGTTTTACTGGAGTACCTTGAGGAGTCAGCAGAGCAGCCTTCAGAGGGAGAGTGGGGTAACAGGGGCTTGTCAGAGGAGGGTGGCCATGTGCAAGCGATCCAATTAGTTATAAGCAATTGCTAAAGAGGATGGTAACAAACCAAACTGAGTGTGATTCTGTAATGAATTATAAATCGGATCAGAAGAAGTAAATATGTGAATATTTCTCTTCATAGTGAGGGGAAGGTTGAGCACCCAGCACTGGGTATTAGAACTAATTTCATTACAAATAAACAAGCTTGGATCCCAAATCCTAGTGCATTTAAATTAACGTATCCAGAGCCTGCCCTAGATCTGGATCCAAGTTGCACATGTGGTTCCGATCTTTAAAAAAGGACAAATCAGTTCCTGGAATCAAACTTGAAGAGTTCTGAGGTTTGAATAAACCCTATCCAAGAACTATAGCTCGAGTCTACTTGATATATATGTTTGAAATATGGGATGCAGGCATCTGTGTGCAAAAAACACAAAGAAAGCAATTAGACGTAAAACTCAAAACAATTTAAAAAGAGAATTATGGCAGAAAGTGCCCTGATACAGAGACCTAATGCATGTGTATTTGCTATCAACATTAATTTGCCACAGCTAGTTGAAAGGATAGAAGTCACAAGCAAAAGGACAGTGGGCATTTTGCTAGGTTTTGTGAGCTTGCTTACCATCAAGCATTTTAAATTATTTGGACTGATATGAGTTCATACCCACTTCATTTCTTTCCTGTTTTTTTCTCTTTTTTCAGTTCCTACAGGCCCTGTGCACTGAAGGCAAAGCTACATCACTTTTAATTCACTCTGTCTCTTTTGAATTCATTAGATTTCAAAGGAAGTCACAGGTAGGAATTAAACAAAATATAGAAAGTGGGACATTTCTGACTGGCTTGTATGCTTTCAGTGTCTAAAAAGAAAGCTTTCTTTTAAAGAAAACTGTAGGAGGGCTTGTAAAAATAGATATTTACATTTACATACTGGGATGGATCCTTAGCTGCCATGAAACGGTATTGTTCCATCATCTTTAACAGAGAAAAACCTAACCACTACAGCTGAGAAGCTGGCTCGCACACGTTACATATGTGTTTGAAGCATGTTTAAGATTCTGTATTTTTCTGAATGCATTGAGAATGCTCCTTCTTCCAGATGCTTTTGCTTTTACGCTAAGATGTGGAAGTTAAAGCTCTGCTGTATTTGCCTGAGGGTAATGGGTTCAGGGAGGCAGGGTGGGAAGTAAGGGTGAAGGGCAAGAGGAAGATAGACACATGCAACAAGGGACCGGCACAATCAGAAACTCCTGGAAAAGACAGTTAGGGAGAGAAACAGGAAATGGAGTGATGCCCAATGAAGCCATGCTGAGGTCTAAGGTCGTCACTTCTTGACAGCAGCTGAGCACCAAGCAATATCTACCTTCGAAGCAAAAGGGAGTTAAGCAGAGGCTGAGCGGAAACCATGACTTTTGGCAAACACCTTGCGTGTTTCCTGTTCAATAGCACGAGTTGTAGGAGACCTGCTATTGATAGCAAGGTGGAGAAAAGCAGTTCTGCACTCAGCTGTGCTGTCGTCAGAGTCGTGTAACACAGGACACAGAGTACATGTCACATCAGATAGTGCTAATAGGTGCCAACAGCCACCTTTGCTCCCTCCCCCTCAGTCTATCCCTGCATGAGAGCCGGATGAGTATACATATGGAACAACGGCATATTGCTGTGTGCTTTTGCCCACTCAGTAGGACCCTGGTACTGACTCAGACAGTACTGGACTCTGGACACATAATGTACACTGAATATCCATCATAAATAATAATTACCACAGTAGGGGGCAGCAGCCAGCTGTGGAGGAGTAGGGCCAGCTGCTGGAAGAGTAGGCACTGGCTGAGCATGCCGGCTGGGCACTGGGGAGGGCGAACGGGCCGTGGCTGGCAGCCAGTGGCAGCTCACTGCCAAGAGGAGGGAGATAAAAGCACAAAAGAGGTTCACCAGAGGGAGCTGCTCCTGGCCACCCCTCAGCAATCAGCAGCGGCCCTGATCCAGGAGGGAAGGCTGATGTCAAACAGAAGCATCGCCAGCCACAGTGCGTACCCACACTGCTCGCGTACTGCTGGAGCTGGCGAGCTGAGCATCAGTAAGCCCAGCAGGCCTGCTGAGGGGAAGCAGCCCTGCTCATGCCTCTGGCTTGCAGGAGAGCCGTACCTTCTCCAGAAATGAACACAGCCTCATCCCATTCACCTCAGCACCTCCCCAGAGGCACCTCCAGCTGAAGCAGGGTCAATACTCCGGGAATGCAGTGGAGCTGCCCGAGAGACTGATCAATGCTTTTCTGAAGAGCCCTGATACCTGGATCTCCTTGATTGCATTAGGAGGGATGTGTCTGGGCAGCACTGAACATCCCCAGGCAGCAGCACGCTTAGCTGTCTGAATTCCTCTGAAGATCTGACACTCAGGGCTTGGGGTCCCCAGGTGATATGGTAAATGGTAAACTGCACACACTTAGTATTCCTGTGCTGCGGCTATAATTCATCATAGTTTTTAAATATTATTCTACACACTCTGAAGTCATTTCCGAGACCAAGCTGGTTCACCAGCCTCATTTTCACAAGGTTGTTGATGGCATGCTCCCCACACACTGGTTGCTCAGCAAAGTCAACAGCATCTCTGTGTAAGCTCCCCTACCTGCCCCCCATATAATGTGTACCTATTTCACCAGCACAATGGAAAGATGAATTAGCTCATGTTTTGCGCAGCAATTATAACAGCATGGCAGAATTTAGCTTGCTGAAATTTAGCTTTACTTATACTCGTGTCTTATCTTCAAGCTTGCTTTTTGTGCCTGCTTATTTTTCACTGAGTTCAAATGCAAATAGGTAAACCCTGTTTGCGTTTCCTTCCAAAGGAGGAGTGTGTTTATTTCCAGATTCTATATGTATCTACCGGGAAAAGTCACACAGGATAAACTAAGTATTTTTTATGCTCTGTCCCTAATTGGCTGAGCAGTGCGTGTGATGTGGGTGATGTTAAAGAGAAACCATTTTGCTTCTATTTCTTAACAGAGGGGCTGTGCTTTTTTTTTCAGTGAAAACAAGAAGCCTGTGTATGGCTCTCATTTTATGTAACCCACAAAAGAAAGGAGAATTTGATAGAGGACAATCTCAGGCAAATAGAGCATGGTGTCAGGGAGAAACATCCATCATTTTTTCAGGTAATAGGCAAGCACTACTCACGTGTGAACTCAAACACAAATTCATGAAGAGCCTAGATGCTATGCTGAACATATATACAGTCCAAAAACAAAGAAGCAGATTCATTTCAAGCAACTTTTATCTGAACATCTGACCTTAAGAGCCAGCCTCAGCTAAGTGCTGCTGGCAAACACCAGGATTTGGAAGGAAGTGAGGGGTGTTGCACTATTTTGAAAGCTCTGTTTTGAACCAGCTGTCATGGCGAATGTCTGCTGGTACCCCGTCTTAGCATACAGCCTGTCACTGTTGAGCATAATGGTAACGAGCCAATGGAGTATATTGAGCTTTACTTTCATGTGTGTCTTTGTGGCTCGGATTTCCCCCTTTACAAAGCCGTAACAGGTAAGCTTTGGATCTACTTATGCCACATCCTAATTGATCGTATTTAATTTGTGTGTGTATCTATATTTGAGTGATTGAATATATATATATGCTTATTTATATGCACGTATGTACATTTGGACATCGGCATTAAATGTAACTATGCATATTGTCACAGCTTATTGCTATGTTCATCACAGATTCTTAGAGTAGTTGGCTTTATTATACAATAAAACAACCATAGAAAGTTAATGCCTTCTTTAGAATAAATAAGGAACACAGGACTCATTATACCATATACATTTAATGGTTTGAACATCTCAGTGCCCACATGAAAACAAGAAAACACATATTGCAATAGGCAGCATAATAATTCCAGAAAGGAACATCCATCCTTTACGCTTAGAAATATGAGATTCAGCATCATGAGATCCCAGCATTATGTCATCAGCTGCATGAGTTTCACAGCTTATCTGCCTGATTTTAGGTTACAGAAGTAAACTCCAACAAAAATGTATAACACTGCCAACTTAACAGCACATTTATGCTAATACTATCTGAAATGTTTTCAAGAAGGTGAATAGGATCAGTGTTTCTCTATGTATGTGTGCATTTACGCATATATATGCATACATACACATGCACATATGTGTGTGTGCTACGTATATAAACTGTCTGTAGAGACATCATTATTTTAAAAGGTTGATTCCAAGCACATTAAACACAAAAACAATGTTCTGTACAGTTGACCAATTTAAAGAAGCCCCTGCTGGTGCACGGAAGAATGCACTAGCTTATATCATTAAACATCATCAGATGAGGCTGCAGGTAGCTGAAACGTTCCTTAATGAAAATTTAAAGAGAGCAGATTAAAATGATATTCCTCCAATCCAACAGAACACAAAGGTAAAGACATTCAATTACAGCCAAGATTTCATTTAGCACTAAAGGAGTGTTGTTTGTTGATCAGAATTTATAGCCTGACGTGAACAGCTAGGCTTGTGACTACATATATAATTACTTTCTACAGTGTACTCCAGTGGCACCCAAATATAGTTACTAGACAAGACAACGTCTTCCATAATTTTAGATAGTGATGTCCACAACCAAGAGTTTGAAAATATCAACAACAATTATATTTTCCTCTCTGCCATTATATTTCCTAGCATTATGAAAAAATATAATTTATATAAATATATAATTATACGTAATCTATAGTGATCCATATTTGGTTTTTGAATCACTAGGCTAAATGTTTTAATGCTTCTTGTTGTTGTTGTTGATCAGTAAAACAGGTGGCACCAAGGAAATGGTTTGAACAGGACGCTCTGCCTGCTTGTCTGCTCAGAGTGCCAGTGGCTTTCCCTTGAGCACATCAGGAGTGGTTTTCGGTGAGAAGATACTGAGGGTGCTCAAGTCTGTGTCAGGCCTGCTGTTAGTTCAGATAAATGCACCACATCTTTAAAATCTTATAGCTAAAAAAGATACTGACAGACAGGAGTGGGACAAGAGGAGATGAGAAAATAACCAGGAGACTGAAAGGACTGATTTATCCGAAAAGATTAAATGATCTAAATAGGTATGAACTGACTTAATGTTAACTAAATGGAACATCACATTAGTCTAAAGACACTGGAGAAAAATAGCATTGTAGAAGGGAAATAAGGAGGTTTGCAAAGGAACGTAACTGGGAGAAATGTGATGATGTTAAGGAAGGAAAAAAAACTTCTAACAGGATATAGTAGACAGCACAATCTCTCCTTAAGTACATGGCATTACTTAGGACATTTAATCCAGGCATCCAAAGCAACCAAAAATATGCCATAGGAGACAATCTCAATTGTGTCAGCAAGCTGTACTGGATGACCTAAAAAGTACATTACTAATTTGTGTGCCTCTGTTATCTGTGATTTTCCTTGCTTGTATGGCCAACTCATTGCAACTTGTGTGTATTTGGTTTCTCTGGGCCCAGTCCAACTCTTGCTGTAGTCGTCAGAAGTTTCCAACAGGAGCAATAAGACCTCAGTGTCTTTTCCATGCCTTTGCTGTTTTTTTTTTTTAAAAAAAAAAAAACGCTCTGCAAGAACTGTGAATTTATATCATGTATGAATGCACAAACAACTAAACTAGATTGGTCCCTTAGTGTTTCCTGAGTATTTAAAACTGTGTTTATCCATTTAACCTTAGAAATATTCAGAAAAATATGTGTTTTCTTTCAAGAAACTTACAGCTCATCTAAAACCAACTTCTGATGAAAAACTGCTTTGGTCATAGAAGAATTAGGATGATTTTCTATACTAAGCCAAAAAAGATATTACACAAAAAGGGCGGAACTCTTTCTATTGTTAAAGCAGTAAATCAGCTAATGAAAGAAGCTGACAATGAATTCTGAAATCAAGGCTGTAGTTTTCAAATATTTTTACCCAGTATCTGAATGCATACAACCCTATGACGCTTCAATTCCAGCTCACTTGCAGGTAAGGAACAACTGTTTTGCAGCAACTCAGGGCTGGCCCCTCGAGAGGCACAAATTTCTATGTAAGTGGGGCTGAATGTTCAGGGGTCAGGGCTGTGTTTCGGTGTTGTCCATACATCCAGCAGCTTGTATTGTAAATCTTAAGAGCAGCGTTTTTGAAAATACTAAACAGACATTTTGGTAGCCAGTATTGAGCCTGTGGCTATACTGCTTCAGGCTGTGATCTTGTCAGCTTTTAAAAGATAAGTAGGGTCAGGCAGGGTCAGCATTTGGATTGGTAACTCTACGGCGAGTCAGTAGCTGCAGGAAGTGTCTTAGGCAATAGAATGGATGTAACTATTTTCCTTGAGCCTTTTCTAATACCCTGATGAAGGCATCACGCCCAGCTGTGACACGGGAGCAAGATTCTCACCCTCTGCAGTCATCAAGCACCTCATTTTCAGAGGGTCTTTCCCTGACCTACTATGTAAGTACGTGGAAAGGTAAACAGGAGATCACGGCATTCGGGTTCCGCTTGCACACATGCACAGCACTGTCTGGATGGCATGTCAATGCATGGCCCCAGCACACTGCATCAGGAAGGGGGTACAGAACAATGATATCTCTGACATCTTTGGGGATGCTAGCAGCTCCAAACTAAGTCTTTGGCTATGTTTATAATACAAAAGTAGTCTTTTTAGCCAAGACTTTGTCCACCAACTTTCAGGTTTGCACATTTCTACAGAAAGTACAGAAGGGCTGATAATGAAATCCTTGTCCAATGGTCTACATTGCCAAGAATTTTAAATTGTAAGTTAACCAATTTCTCCTCTAAAGTTCAAACAATAAATAAAATTCTATGTGAAAAATGGAGCCTTTTATTCCTTTGTCAAAATCTGATCAGAGTAAACTACAGATGTTAAAAGGCACTATAGTTCAAAGAATTAAAAAGAATCTTAAGGGGTTTGTATGAAGAAAAGAGTTTTAGAGAATAATATGGAAAATATTATAATGCCATTATATAAATCAGTGGCACATCCTCACTTTGAATACTGTCTTCAAATTTGGTCACCTCATCCCTGTAAAAAAGAAAGTAGAAATAGAACAAGTCCAGAGAATGGCAATAAGAAATGATAAAAGTCAAAAGGATGGGGAATTTCCTTGAGAAGAGAGAAAGAACACAAACCCCAGCCTATCTCTCAAAGCAGATTGACCCTCACGGGACTGCAAATCTTATGTGAACCCTTTCCATAAACTTGGATAACCGCTGTTGCCTGAGTTAATGTAGTTGTCCTTGGCCCCTAGGCAAAAGATCTGGGGACTGTGCATGCAGCAGACTTTGTACTTTCCCCAGTGCACGCTGCTCTCTTAAAGGGAGGACTTTAAGACCATGAGCCTCTGGAAGCCAAAGTGACCTATGGACAGTGGACACAGAGCTGCATATTAGCAACATGTTTTTCTTTTTGCTGACTATATACCAAACTTATTTCTTGGTCTTGGCTTCAGGGACTTTGTTTTTCCATACCTTTCTTTCCTTCAAACTTTGGATTGATTTTTCAGAAATGTATAGGTGATTGAGAAGTAGGAATCCATTGACTTTTCTGACATTCGTTTTGGTGAAACCATTCAGCTCTTTTGAAAATATGCCATTCGTCTATTCACATAGTCTCAGTCCTGAAGGAACTGCACAGTCTCCGTCACTTTGTGCAGTGGGATCCCCAGGCTTTGTCAGAGCTCTCCTTAAGCACGACTATAATATAAATAACATTTTGTCCTCATGATCCTCCAACCTAATTAGCAGCAAAGGAATAAAAACCCTTTCCTATCCTGCAAGGTGAAACGAAGAGGTATCAAATTTCAAACGGATAAGAGGTATTGCTTTTCCAAACAATGTACAGTTAATTAATGGAACTTGCTGCTGCACAGATAGTACTCGGTGAAACAGTATCATATTTGTAAATGAGGAGGCATTTTTAGACATAAAAGCAAATCCACGCACCAAGTTCAGATTGGGTTAAGTTCAGTAGCATATATTATGCAGAAGATCAGACTGGATGATAATAACAGTTGTTCCTGGCCTTGAAAAAATCTGTGAGAGTTTTACTAACAAGTATTATGTAATAGTGTCAGTAGTTCTTGGTAAAAGCTAGTCAATGGAGTCAAAAAGGCATCATCTTCCATGGTAAACTGTTATACACTTAAATATGCAGGAAGGAGGGGGGAGTTCCCTTTCATATTGTCTGATATTGGCTTCTGGCAAAGACAAGGTGTGTTACGGTTGACCAATGCCAGCAACTGCTCAGAAGGAGCCAGGAGGAAGTTTCTTTACTCTTGAAGCAACTGCAGAACACCACTGAACGTTTGTGTCTAGGAAATGAGATGCTGTCTGATCTACTTATGGATAATCAGGATGGGTGAGGAAACCTACGCTGGGCCTTCTGAGGTCCAGGGAAGGCTAGGAGGCTTTTCAAACCTGTAGCTGTTCACCTGTTTTACTAGAGCTGTGCAAAACTTTCTCCCATAGCCCAAGATGGAGTGAGTAGTCATATTCATTGTAGTATGGTATGCCTTATAGCCCTGTCTGCAGATAAGGAAAAAGCAGACTGAGACAAATAAATTTTTGGGAAAACAGGTTAGGAGGAAGGCAAGAAAACCAAAGGCTCAACGGCTGCAACTAGACTTATCTTTTGATGTGCAACAGTATGCCATGGAGTCCCAGCCCCCCATCACCCAGATCAGCATCCCTTCAGACTGTTCCCAGCCTCTGTCTAAACCTTCACCCACTTCACCCACTCACAGGAACCTATGGATATATAAAGTCCATCTTCATCTGGCCATGGCCATGTTGTAGAGCTGAACCTTGAGGCAGAAAACATTCCTCATGGGTATCTGTAGTCTGTGGTGCCTCTGCTTCTCTGTTCTACTCCAGATATATCCTCAGATGGAGACAGAGGTCAAGAGATGTCTCACTGGTCCTTCTAAGAAACGTTCCTCTATTCTGGTATCTGGTTTATTTCTGAACTGTCAAAAAGGTGATAGAGACTTCATTCTAACAGAGCACCATAAGAACAGAGACCCTCTTCTCCATGTTTACACTCACCTGCAACTCCAGCAATCTAACAGGCACCACAAGAAATCAGGGAGGATGTCTTCTAGGGAATAGCTGTGCCGGAGTCATTTGAGTCACAGAAAGTGTTTCAGCTTTGTGGGCTGAAAAAGTTATCTGCCAGGGGAAAAAAAGAAGAATCACATCAAAAGGGAGCAAAATAGATCCTTCAACTAGGAGATTTACACTGCACATTCATATAAAGACACAGAAAGTAAGCACAAATTCCCAGTGCCGTTGTGATTCCAGTATGTTTGCAATGACAAGTTAGATCTTAAATTTCTTCTTCTGGGGGCAGAAAGTGCCATGGGAAAAAAAAAAAAAAAAAAAAAAAAAAAAAAAAAGTATATTATTCACAAAAAGGATTGTCCTGTATACTTGTAAACCTCTGCAATTTATTCTGTAACAGCTTTTTACTTCAAAGAAATCACTAGCTAATGACATCTGAAACTTAAAAAAATCCACTTATTCACAACCCTGTCCCTGAGGGAATTCCCGTGTGTTATCAGAAATTTTTCCAAAGATCATTAACAGATATTACAAACCAATTGAAACTGAGTATTTTCTTTGCAAATTACTTTTAACTTCAGAGCTATTGAAAAAAGACGTTGAGTGATTTAATTTACTTAATCTGTCTACAGATTGCAGCTATGTGCATATTGTGTGATTGCATTTCCAACAAAAAGCATATATAACTATCCCTAATAGAGATATTTTTCTAAATTATCATACAAGATCAGTAAGATCGCTGAAGATATTAATGTTTACTTTTTCATTTAGAAAATTGCACTCAAGAAAGAAATGGGCACCTTTATTCTGTTGTTATCTCTGAAATAATAACACACCATAATACTTATTTTACCTGCTATTTTAATTAAAACTCCAATAATCACTACATCTGCGTATCCTTAGAGGATATGTTCTACTGATTTTTCTGAAAAATCACTGTATTTTCATTAGGCTGCAAAGCCAATATTTTTGAAACACTTTACACAGCAATGAGCGTACTGAACAAAATTCTCTATCTTGTGCCAATCCAAAACAGCTAAGTGTAGAACAAGCTAAGTCAGCACAGGGAGGGATGGAAAATGTATCCTATTCTCCACCTTATTGCTTTAAACTCCTCCCAGACAACCACATGCACGTGAGTACCACTACTGCAGGAAGTATAGAAAATATCTTCCCCCTTCAATACTCGTAGCTTCCTGACCAGAGTTCCTGCTCTCTTTACAGATAAGAGAGAAGGGCTTGAAATCCCCAAAGCTCAGGTGGGCATTGAAGATATTTACTTTGAAGCAAAGTGAAGACAGGTTCTGTGTGTTATGTGCTGCCCAATCCTCTTTGTGTGTTACACATGCTTTGCCAGGATACTTTTTGAAAAGGTTTTGCTGAAGTTCAGCCCAGTCAAGCTGGTGACTGCCTGGCCAACAAGTACAGGCATAAGAAAGATATTAGATGTCTTGGGATCTTTATTAGCAAAAATACAGGTGATGAACTTTCCAGATATGTGGACTGGAATTCCTAGACTTGATAGCTATATCCCACCCAAGCCTCAGTCATCTCATTTTGTGGCTTTGGACCCAGAGGTGTCTATCAGAGAAGGACCCAGATGGGTCTTGGCAAAAGAGGTTAAGAAGAAGGTGAGAAAAACCAAAGGCTCAATGTCTGCAACTAGACTTATCTTTTGTTATCTTGTTGAGAATGGTGGAAAGAGTTTGCAGAAGTGCTGATGGATATTTTGCAGGTGACAGTTACTACTGCACATTACTAAAATATTCTGCATCTTCCCTTTGCCTAGGTCATCCTTATGACTTCTGTGTTCCTGCTACTACTGAACTCCCACTCTCCTTTCCATTTCCTGGGTAACAGCAAAAATGTCTTGAAGTGAGAAGATGTTTTCAAGTGCATTAAAAAGCATAAGGTCTGTGAACTTGAGCCAGTTTGTAAAGAGTATCAGTAGCTGGTGAAGGCTGAGGATATTACTCCCTGAGCAGTGTGAGGACCAGGTTTGTTCTGTGACCTTTGGGTACCTGTATTTTCAGCAGCATCTCCCTCACCCTTCTGTCACGCATGTGGCAGCCAGCACTGGTATTAGCTCAGATGGTGCAGACGTACCCCCAGAAAACCAGAGTCAGTTGTTTCACTTAGAACTAGCAGAGCAGTCTCATGCACACCAAGCTCCAGGGTGACTCATTCCAGCACTACACCTCCTTCCTTTCCCCCCCCTCCTTGATTCTTAGTAGCTGCCTTGCATTGCTTGGGCTCTAATATGACTGGCCATGCCCAGCTGTGGGGGTCCTTCTCATGAAGGCTGATGGCATGGCAATGCCATGCAGCAGTAGAAGCCACCAAGGTTCCTGTAGGGAGGACCTAGAGCTCCCACATGCCTGAACCGTGCATGGTGTTGGCCTGCCGTCACTCAACCCAGGACATCTCCACGGAGTCTGATAACACATCTGCTAATTAATGCCAGTTGTGATCCTTGGTCAGATCCTCAACTGGGATAAATTGACACAGCTCCATTTAAGCCTGAGACAATTAGCAGCAGCTTAGAGCTGACCCGGTGGTTTTCTTTATAATGTGCATATACATCTTGTTGGAAGCAAATAAAACCCAACAACTAATAGCACATAAACCACCAAACAATCAGAAAATGAAATGATTGTCAGTAACTTCCAGCTCGAGCCAAATTACAGTGGTGACAAAGAAGTGATAGCCTCAGATCTGTTAACAGCCCTCTGAGCTATCCAATCCCCTTATAATAATAACAATTAATAATAATAGACATGCTGCTGGATAAGTTCACCTTTCTGTAAGGAACTCCTAATGAGTATCTCTTAAAAAAAAAAGGGACTCAGGAAATTCAAAAGTGATTCTATTAACTGGTAAGCATAGCATTTTACCTTTGAACAATTGAACTGATCAAATTTATTCTGAAATTCTCTTTTTGAATGAAAAGGAACAGGCAAGGAACTTTCTCAAGATTCTGTTTCAGCCATTTGTCAAAGTTTCATTTCGATCAATACTTCCACCCTGTTAGGCCGTATCACCCATCCTCTCAACCATAGTAAGCAGAGCAGCAGTAGGTATAAATCTTAACTAGAGGCAAGGAAGGCACTCCCTGAAATAAAGCAAAAGTTTGATAGGTTGTGTCAAAAGGAACTGCTGTTATTATTATAATTTATTATTTGTTAAGCACTGACAATGTGCTCAGTTCTGCTGATTAAGTTCTTCTGAGCAAGTTCTACTGATTAGCTTCTGAGGACAACACACTGTACTACAAAGAAGATATTTGACAGCTATCAAGACTTTTGCTTTCAAGGCTCACTTAGCAAAACAATTACATGCCAGTTATGCAAGTTTCATGAAAAAAAAAAAAGAGAGAAAATGCATAAACTGAGTAAATATCATGACTTTTGTGTTCACTAATATTTCTACTCTAGATCTCTCACTTCAGTACCATCTGACAACCTCAAAGTTACACTGAGATTTGAGTAAGATCTAAAGCCTCATCCCTGCTTATATTCAGTTTTAAGCATCATGCTACATTAAAGGCAAGCACATAGGTCGTATTGTTAGGCTCTGTCTTTGCATTTGGCACTTGCTCCCGTTAGGGAGGCAGAGATGGGCTGAATGGGGCCAGACCGAGACAGCCAAACTTGAGCAGATTCAAACTGTTGCACACCTTTCCTTCTCACCACAAAGCAGATCGAGGTCAGATGGTGCGTGATGATCTGACCTGAGAAATACTTTTGGGGGTGCGGGCTCTAAAAGGGAACATCTTTCCCATCCCACATGGTCGTTCTTCCAGCAGACTCATCTTTAAGTCTCTCCACTCTGAGATGTAAGGCATATTTTTTGCTGGGTACCTAGGAGTTGGGATGATTGCTTTGGGCTGGTCTAGAGCCACTGCAGCAGTGTTATTCCTGAGAGCCCAGGTGAGCTTGGTCTCTCTTTAGCAGATAAAGGAGTCACAGTGTTTCTTCCTTCACCCTTACTCTCCTCATTGGCATACAGCATACTGGCAGGGTAGAAGATTCCCAAAAAGTAGGCACTGAATGGAAAAACTATATTCATATGGGTCCAGGCAAGTGCTGGCCAAATTTGTGTGTCAGGAGGGTGCCAAACAGACACTGTGCCTTGCCCCGGCCAGGTAACACCTCAGCATTCTGACAGTAGCGCTGCCAGGGCTCCAGCTGTGAGGATGTTCTTAGAAGAAAAACTCTCTTTTGTCTGCAGCTATCCTCTAGCTTGCACACTTCCCTAAATCCCGCCAGCATGCTTTTTTTTCATAACCGACAGAGGGAAGTGAGTTCTTATATAAATCCTTTGTGTGAAGATCAAACTGCGTGCATGTAGAACTATGGGTTTTTTTAGGGGAAAATCTGCCCTAAAATAATCATTCCATGTTATCCCTGTGGAGTGCCTGCGCTGCCTGTTAAAACGCATCCGAGGCCACCCTCAAGACCTGAATCAACACTCCAAGGCAGCAGCTGGCTCAGCTAAAGTCCCCGTGCTTGCAGGGAGGGCAGAGCATGGGCAGCCCGGGGCAGGAGCAGGGTCAGGGGCAGCGCAGCTGGAGGGGGCCGTAATCTGAGTTGCTCCTTGCAGACAACGTCAGCCATTGTATGGAGCAAGAGAAACTCAGGGAGCAATGCAGGAGCCCAGCTGGCTCACATGGAAAAGGTGCCTTTGCCCAGCTGGCTGGAACTCCTCCTGCATCCAGTGGACTACACAGGTATGGAAAGAGCCTGTATTTTCAGTCAAATCTGCAAGTTAATTTTCGTTTATTAATAGACCAAGGAGTGGAAGATTTGGTTGAGAAAACAGAGCCTCTCCCTCACAAACTCAGACACATTTGTAATGGAGAGAGGAGAATCGGCAAAAAATGAGTGACTGATTACAGTACTACTGAGAAATTCTTTAGAAAATGACAAGTAGAGAAGAAAGCCCCCAAATGGCAACAACACTGCAGTTTTAGGATTGAGTTCAGTGTGGCTTGGTGTTTGGCTATTAAGCAATTCAATTACCATCCAGAAAATGCCCAAGTATTAGGCATAGCAAAGCCTGTGATACCAAAGCATAACACATCTCATACACTTGGAAAATCTCTCCTTCCTTCTATCACTGTCTCTGTTCCTCCCCTCCTGTGCTCCTGGTTTGCTTGAATACAATACAATCAGGGCTTTTATAGCCAGCCCTACCTTTCCCAGAAAGTGCATCTCTTAAAAAGAAGCACAGATTCTCTCTGAGAATCATAAAAATGGACTCACACTTCAGTGCCATCATCTAAAAGATGGATGAACCAATTCCTTTCAAATAAAAACATTCTACCTGTGCCCATCCTCCAGCAAAATTTCAGCCAAAGGTGGAACTAAACCCAAATCTAGCCATTATTAAAGTGGAGAAAAATCAGATTCCTTTTATTCCCCTATTCATTTTCTGCCATAGTGATTTTCTGAATTTCTGACAAGACCATGACCGAGAGATGAAGGGCCAAAAGGGGCTGGATGTGCCATATCACTGGCCCAAGTGGAAGCAGGAAATACTAAACATCTTGCATGGAAGCCTGTTCTCATCAGGTTTATAGCCCAGCTTTTTCCATCAAAAGCAGTGAGGATGGTACAGACAGGGTGCAGAAATGCATCCAAGCACATGGGAGTAGATTTACACTAATCCTCCTTTTGAGCTTCATCCAGCACTAAATCAGAGCCACACCATAAAGAGGAACAATACAATAACTTGTGGGGAAAAAAAAAAAACCAAACAGGGTTCTTCTCTATGAGGATGGGGAAAACTAAGCAGCATGACTCACTTTTCTCCTTAGAAACTGTTGGAGGAATGTAATTTCATTGCAGAGACTGGAAAAGAACAAAAGTCAGGTATCACCTTAGCTCAGCTGCCCAGTGGCTGCATGCCCAGTGCAGGGCAGCAGCACGGAGGGGCCAGCCTTGAAAGAAAGCAGGATAACAGCCAGCTGTGTGCCACGGTTGTGTGGACAACAAAACTCAGCTGGGAGGTTGTGAAAATGTCTTTTTGCAGGGCTAGGCTGTGCTGTGGCTGTCCAGCTACTCGTGCCATCCTGCCCCAAGGCACCCCCTGGAAAGCACTGCTGTTGAACTTAGGGTGAAGTGCGTTGTGGCCTTGTTCCCCCAGCAAGAACACAAGGCAGCCTATGTGGAGCAGGAAAATGGCCCTCCTTAGCTCATGGCAGTACAAGAGGGCCCTATGGCTGCAGTGATTTCCCACAGGTGTGCTGTGTATGAGCAAGCAGAGCAGGCTCACACAAGGAGCACCAAAGGCTTCCCAGGCTCATCCTCATCACATTAATCTCCCAGCCGTGGTCCCTGGCTTCACTTACTGAAAGCAAAAGGGAAAGAGCTGTTGCTATAAGATATGCACCGAGTGCTCTAATAGCAGTAACACATACTGGCTGGGACCCTAGCCCTTGATCACTTCTTCCCCGTGTCTGAAGCAAAAAAACAGTTTTCTGACACTCGGAGTCATGCTCCACAGCATCAAAACAGTGCTGCCTGGGTCTCGAACCAGGGACATAAAGAAATAATTTCAACAGAGAGAAATGCAAGAGAACTAATGGGTTCAGGAGATTAAAAAGAGATGTCAAAATGAGGTGGGCTGTTAAGGGTAAAAGTTGGGAGAGGGTTTGGCTAACTAAACAGGGATGGGAAATAATACATGCAGCTCCACACACATACACACTCATACACAAGCAGCACAGGCCTACATCTCAGGCAAAGCAGCCTATAAAAATCTTCAGCACACATAAAAATCTTCAAATTGGAATTTTCTTAATCATGTATACTGCATTTTCCTGATTAAAACTGTAAGAAATTGTACTTGTCTCTTTACTTATAGAAAGAAATCAATACATCTATCCACAGAAACCTCCCTAAAAACTCCAGTTCTTAAAATTACTGACCGGTTTTGGCTGGTGTCAATCATCAGAGCTAAGTTGACTTCCAGAGGGTAGACCGTCTTTACCCCAGCTTAAGATCTGTCCCCATATGCTGTTTCCTTAGGACAACTCGTCTTCTCTTTTTCTCAAAATATGCATCTGGTTTAAGGTGACTTTTCCTCTCCCAGCATATGGAGCTGAATGATTATGACGATTTACATTTATTTTAAATCACAGCCTATTAAAAGGAAAAATAAATGCTAATATGTTGATATGGTTTACTTCTGAATGAATTATTGATATGAATGAGTAGTTGCAGCTATCATAATTACTGTTTATTAAATAAATATATTTTGAATTAGAGACCCTTGATTAAGAAATCACATTTTTGTCTGAAAATTATTTCCCTGCTGTTATTATAAGCAATACCTCACATTACTCTAAATAAAAAAAAAATAGTGAAATGATTCTATTTTTTATCCTATCCTTTGCTCTGTGAACTTGGCAGTGCTTTGTGCATATTCCCTTTCACTGCTTCTCTCCTCTAATCAGTTAAGTGAGGCTCTTTCCCCTCTGTTGTTTGTGTGGATCTGTCACATAGCACCTAGAGACACAAAAAACATTTTAAACAGGAAAATGTGAAACAGAAAAACTAAAGGATTGAGGATCAGATACCTGAAACTCCTCTCAACATTCTCTTTTAAGCTGAGCACGTTTCATATTAATGGTGTCTCTTTAACATAAATAATGATCTAATGAAATAAATATGAAATTGAAAGAATCATAAAAAGAATTTTACATTTAAGAATGCCATCTGTGTAACACTTAGTCTAACAATGAAATCATTTCAGCGCCAGAACAGCTCACTCTGCTTCCAGCACAAGTTATAGAGCAGTGCAACGGTTCTGATGAACGGCACAAAATCAAAGTTCAGCTGAAGAACGGCACCTGGGTTCAAACCCACGTTAGTCCATGGATATCACGCAGGACTTTTGAAGTAGGCCCTGCTAATGTTCCCACCTCAAGTCATCAGTAATTTTTCATGCAGTTGCCAATGTTCATCAAAAGAAGACTTAGATATCAGGGTAGATTTTGCAGGTCAGTACATTGCTACAACTACTGCACTAATTCTCTGCTTTTTCACAGCGTCAAACCATTCTGGAACTCAGGGCCAGTTGGGTTTGGCTGAAGAGCCCAGTCCTCAGAGGTGAGACCACATGTAAACACATCAGTAGCATGGAAAGGTCTACCTATAAAGCACTTACGACAGCGCCAAACGTGAATATGGCTTTTAGGACCAGCACCCTAATTCATGGGACTGCGGATGGTGATGCAGAGTCAGAGACTGTGTTCCTAATTCCTGGGAAGCAAAGCTCTGGTCTCACACACGGCAGCACGCGCAGCAGAGGCCCGCCAAGCACAATGGAGATTGTTTGTTTACACCAGCTGAAGAGAAGGGAACATATTTGTTTTGAGCGAGCTGTGTTAGAATACATATTGTTTTATATGCCCGGGCCTCATTACGCAGTGCTTGTCTTCAACATGGATCAGATCCTAAAGCTGCTCCACATACTGAAATAAATGTGAGCTCTACCCACAGAACATCTCCAGACTTAGGCCTCACGTCTATCAATGTCATCTTAAAAAAACAAATGCTTAAAAAGAAAAACAACAAAAGTATCTTAGAGACTGTGGAGGATGCTCACGTGCAGTAGATGCCATTCAAGGGGATGCTGAGGAGAGACAGAAACCCATGTAACGAGGCTGGAGAACAGAGTGGGCCTGAAAGAAAATGAGAGATAATTAAGGTTTGCTGAAAGAAATATGAGTTGCACCAGTCAGCTTTGTATTTCAGAAGTTTTCCTAAAACTGAGAGGGAATTCTCCCCTCACATCGCAGCAGGGCTGCACTAACACTCCCCCCAGGCAGAGGTGGCCGCAGTCTCTGCTTTGCTTAAAGGCACAAGAGCATTCACGGGGGAAGAGTTAAAGTGCTGCTCAGTAAACAACCCGAAGAGCTGCACACTGTATTCATGTACGGGGAGGTAGAAGCCAACGGAGAGAGACGTTCAGAGGCAATCAAAGAGGATCTGAGCCTCCCTGAGCGCTCACATGACAGTTGGGATCATTTCGGATCCCTTCCAATGAAGATAAAATGGCATCAAAAGCAGGGAGGCTTTTTTTCTTTCTTTTAAGGATGAAAACACTACATCATTAGTCAAATTTACTCTGAACTTCCGCCTCCTCATGTTGATTTGTACTCAGGTTGAGTAAACATATCTTTCCATCAAGGTAAATAAACGTAAAAGCCTATCAGTAACTTAATTGCTTAACGAATGATGCAGTGTGGGGTGTAACACTGTTTTTGACTATACTGCTGGAGTTAACGACCTCTCAAAAACACCTATTATACATCTTGACAGTAAAAAATCTGCACATACTTGAAAATTTGCTCATAAAATTTCAACCATTTTCCAGTCATTTTTCCCTGTTTTGGGGAGCGGGTAGACACCTCACAGGGCAATTTGCTTGGTGCACCTGTGTCAAAATGAGTACATCGGTGCAAGATGCTGTCTTTTGCAGGTCTGCATGCCACAGAGAAATTAAATTTGAGAAAAGCTGAGGTTCCAGAGCAAGGGCAGAAGTTACCAGGTGGATGGGAAATGTTGTATCTCCAAGTACAAATGGCCACGTTTCACTGAGGTGGGGAGGCTGAGACCACAGGAGCCTGATCTTGGGTGTGTGGCACACACCTGGGTACATCTGGGAACACACGCTCCTCTGTGCTGTGGGGCTGGTGCCCTGGGATGAGAGGACCCCTGAGAGAAAGCAGTTCTGCCAGTTACAGGAAATCCATTAAATAGAGGTGCAGGCAAAATGAGCTCTCCGGTGAGGGGACAGCCAGGGAGGAGGGCATGCCACGTGTTGGAGGCTGAAATCTGGCTGGCGGTGGGCAGCAGGCAGAGCGCAGAGGCACAGCTGCCAGGCTGACATGATGGATCAGAAAAGCTACTGAGGAACTGTGAGAGTCCGGGCGGCTGAAGTAAAGGGAAACATGAAAAGGTAATAGGTCAGCCCGTCTTTACAATCTATCAATTAAACAATCGTCTGCTTCCAAAAGTGTGTTATGTCCTGAGCAGTGGATATCTCAGCACGTGATCACTGCCGTGATGGAGCGACAGGCTGACAAACAGGAATTAACAATAATAATTACTAGGCATGCTAATAATTTTGGATAGGCCATTATATAGCGAGCCCCTCCAAGGAAATAACATGGTTGAGTATTTTGGCTTAATTATACAGTCGCGTATCAGCTTTACTCAGCCCACCACAAAACAAAGGTGTGTTCAAAATTGTCCATTATGTGGGAGGGTTTCGCCAAAATCTCACCCTGCTTCGGACAGCTAACGGGGGTGAGAGTGGCACGCAGTTAGCTTCAGCTGCTTTCTCCAAAGCCCTGAAGCTTTCAGAAACATTCATTTCTGTTGGCATCACTCAACAGCTCATTGTTAGGATTTGTTCTCATTGGCATGCATGAACTAAGACTGATGTATCGGGCGATCCAGAGTGACAGCCTTCAGCCCAAAAAGCGAATACCTGCTTCCCTTAGAGTCCAGGGACTCACACTTGACACAGAGGATATATGCAAAAATTATCTTTCCTCTTTCATTTGCCTGTGTTAAGCGTAAGAGCATTCATCCAAATTAGCAATCAGGCAAACTGTGCATGCAAAAATCTGCGCTTGTACAAACTGTGCATTTTTTTTGTAACGCTGTAAGATTAAATATCTTGACAAAAGATGAAAACCCTTTAACAAATCTTCCCCTAGAGAAAAGTAACATTTTTTTATTCCATTTACTGTCAAATGACATAAAGAAAGTATAGCTGAACACAATCCTATAGGTTGATTTGTTGCTTTAAATAATGTCACTAACATCCAGATATCAATGTGATGGTGCAAAAAAAAAAAGTTCACATTGAGCTAGATTCAATTACAGACCTAGAAACTGAAATTAAGTCTGATGCTACATGCCTAATTCATGTTTGTGTGACTGAAAGAGTATCTGGTTTACCTTGAATTTCCTGCCTTAGCGTGGTGAAAACATGACCCATCACGTTAATTAAAAAATAACTTTCAAACGTAGCTTAAGTCATATTGCACTGGCAGGAGGAGGTGAACTCTTTTTTGTCCTCATCGTGTTATATGATATAAAGGAAACTGTTCAATGTCTTTTTCCTTGATTCCTGGGTACATCTAACAATTCTCACAGAAGAATTAAAAATAAATAAATTAGTGAAAAGATGATCTCTATCAATTAGAAGTTGATGACTCTTCTTTGATTAAAGAAAAAGAAAAATTATCCTTAAAAACCTTTAATCATCTTCTGACCACATTGGTTGAAGCAGGTGCATATCGGCAATTGTCACACACATTATTGAGGTCTGTACTTTGCTCTGTATTACCCCATTCGCACTTTACACCCAGCATGGTATGTTCACATTTAATACCCCAAAATACCATACCCTATCAGTGGAATTTAAACCAGCACACATTTGACTACTGATTTCACATATGGGTCTGGGACTAACTTTTCTCCTAATATGGTGATGGCACAGGCACTATTTAAATGATTCCTGAGCCTTGTAAATATACACCAGATGTATCTTTTGTAAATGTTACATTTTTCAACATCTCAGCATTTGTGAATAGTTGAAAGCTATGCCAGCCATGCTTTAATGGGGCACAGAAGCGTAGTGCACTCAAAGAAATGGCACACCATTGCGATAGTCAAAATTACAAGTGCTGTCAAAAGCTGCATTTTCACTTTATTGATTAGCACCAGGTAATACAGCACTCTGCATCGCACGCTCATATGGGCCATTCTCAGCTGACGCTTGTGTGGGGGTGCACATAGAGGGATGTGGAACTGGATACACAGAGGAAGGAAGAGAGCAGAACTGTGGGGAGAGCAGAACTCTTGGGACACAGCCATGCTCCCATGACCACAACAGACAGCCTGAAGTGATGTGGGAAGGGCAGCAGAGTCTGCAGAGCCCAGCGTTACCAGCACATCTTTCCTACTAGCACTGATGTGGTATAAGGCTGCATTCCTGCTGCTTGGGCCTCCCTTGTTGCAGAGGTACCTCAGTATAGGGAGAGTCATCACCCAGAGGAAAAGGAGCATGGATTGCATTCATTTGGCTGCCACTTTGTGGGCTTTTCTAGACCTGGGCTTTCCCGTGCTGCTGCAGAAATCTAGTTGGAGATCCAGGAGCAGGTGTGTGGCAGGTCACGGGAAATATCCCTTCCTCACTTTCTACCTCCCAGCACTTGCCCTACCCACCGCCAATATTAGTGATGACCTCTCTGGTAGTACCAGCTAAAAGGAGCCATCAGAAAAGAAACCAGAACGTTTGCCCAAAAACACGCTTCTCTCCTTTGCAAGATTTGCACCCCAGCTGTACCACAAAGAGGGAAGGCATTTATAATGTTGCATGGTTAGTATTATTCAAAAGGCAGAGTGCTTTTTCCCAAGGAATTTTAGGCTGGAGTTGCACCACTCGCCTCAGCCCAGCAAATCCGCTAAAAATCAGAGCTAGGTGGTACATGACAATAAACTTAGAGGGAACAGACTAGCTGTAATGCCCCACTACAAGTATTATTTCCAAGTTCACAGGCTTGCAAATTAAAATGTCCCTGGATCACTGCCATAAAAAAAGAACATTAAAAATCAGGGGAAGAGGTCTGGGCATCTGTTAGAAGCATCTAATATATACCAAATGTGTATGCTGAGCTTCTTAGATATATGCATTGCTGAAATGTAGCCTACAACTAATGCAAAAGCAGAAATATTTTAATTGTATTTTTCCATTTGATATTCAAATGAAAAAAATATATCTTATTAAACACAACACTTGGCTTCGCTATTTTAATAAAAAATAAGTTGTTGAGGAAAAGAAAAGCAAAACTACTGATTCCTTCCCTTATGATGATCAAATGAGCCTTTCATGTTTGTATCTTATACTTCACTTTTTAGCATTTTGAGGCAAATAGCAGATATCAAAACTTAGTAAATAATCAAAGACATATTCAGTTTTTCCAAACTGTCATGCTGCTTATCTTGTAATAGCTGATCTCTTAGGTAGCATAAGCTATTTAATTGCTACTGAAGATTATTTGAATGAAAAAAAGAGACGACATTCTCCCTTACCCCTCAAAAAGACAAAACTATATTCTTCAAAAAGACACATGCCAGCAGATAGATTCTGATCTCTCATACACACGCACAAGAGCGGCAGCTAATTTTACAAGATTTGATATGAGCCGTGGATCTGAGATTACACCCTGTCCTCCTGGCTGCACATTCCACACAGAAAATGGCTTAATTTGGAAATAAATTTTGTAGCTGATAAATCGGGACTCTGTGGTCCTTCGGTACCAGAATAACCCAACTTACTCAAGCAGCTAAGTACGCACAGCAATTGTGTTTTAAAGGGACTTTTTAAAGTGTTGCCAAAGTGTGTATTCATGTATCCCCTCTGACATGATAGACTGTAATGGCTCCGGTCTGTCATGTCAACCATCTGCATATTAAACAGTCCCTAAGTACACATTGACACAGCAGACCCTAATAGCTCTGAAGCCGTAACAATCTATTGAGTCAATAATATGCATGTTAAAGAGCATCTCATGTACTTCCATCAATATCTTTTATCTTTTACTTAATTTGTATCTTCTTGTCATACATACAGCCAGAGTTAAGGTTTTAGGAACCTTTATCCTTAACGTGCTGCCGCAGATGTGAAACATGTGGCACAGAGAGGCAGATGCAGTAGCAAAATCCTTCCCTAGGATCTGGGCCAGATCTTAAAATGACGACTGTAATATTTTTACACTGGCAGCATGCATTCTTCCCTCTGTTCCAGATAAGGTGGAAATATCCCCTCTTTTCTTCAGGGCCTGATCCAGTGCTCGTGAAAACCACGGGAAAGATTCCCGGTGATTTCACAGTCTTTGGATGGAACCCAGTGTGATGCTACTCATTTCCTATTACACATTTCCTTCTAATTAAATGAAATAGGTCACAAGGGGGAAATGAAACAAAAGACAAATGTATTTACTTACAGTAATATCAACCCCAAAAAAGACAATCAGAAACAAGAGAAAAGATAACACAAAATACACTGTCTCTTCATTAACTTGAAATTACATCTGGTACCATAGGCTTAATTCATTCCTGTGTGATCCTGAGATCTTTTGTTCCGTGGAAGAGGAAGACTGTTATTTAAGAACAAGAGAATGGTGACTTAATTTCTTTTGTCTAAAAAGCTGCAAAGAAAAAGCTTAATTTGCTTTTCCTTGACTTTATGTCCTCTTAGCATGGCACATTCCCCTCACACTCCGATCACACAACTTTCCCACTTTCTTCCACTCCTCCATCACTACTTGGCTCACACTTTTAAAAGTTAATCCAAACTGCAGTCTGTGTTTCCAAAAGGCAGAACCAGGGCCAGGGAGGCCACTTGACCCTATCGACAGATCTTAGTGGACTGAATTCCCCTCTCCTTTCCACTAATTTGACACCGATTTGTCTTTGAAGCATATATGGATTTATTCCAGCATATTCTTGATTCTCACACCAGTGACGGCAGAAAGGTGGTACACTTTCTATTGTATTTCAGAAGCATGCAATTCATCCTCCCTCCCTTCCTCCCTCCATCCACCTTGCACCTTTCTGGGTCTCTGCACACACCAGACCAGGTCACCTACATGTGTGCCTCACTTCATGACAGCATCCCCTGCAGCTTGGCCTGCTATTCACCAATATGCCAAGAGCTGATGGCATCTGCCTTCTACCAGCTCCTCTGCAGCTTTCCTGCTGTTCCCAGAAGGCTTTTCTTCCCAACACAACAGCAGGAAAAGCAATTGGATGTCCATATTGCATGCCCAAGGATCTGCCTTACCAAGGGTCTGGAACTCAGAGCCTGGGAGTAGTGCATGTACTTGATCTTACATACCACCATGCATTATCAGGATGGGAGTTTGCAAAGAGTGGATAGCTTTATTTATTATTTGAGCTTATCCACTGAACATCTAACAAGCAGATTTAGTTTTGGGCAGGACAGGTTTTCCCTAAATGAAAAAAAGCTACTGAAAAAAAATCAAAGCAAATGAAGGATGAGTGTCTTAAAAAAAGATAAAAGCCAAAGTCACCGAAAGTCCTGCTAGCTACGTTGCCAGTACTTCATTTAGCAAAGGGAGCCAACATAAGCAGGGCTCTGGAAGGGCTTATTCCTGAGGGAAACTGTTCATTGTCAGCAAGGACGCAAGTCAGCACCAAAACACAGATGAAATGCGTTCTCTCTGCAGCATTGCAGGTAAAGCCTTGCCCTTTTAAGGAAATTGTGTCCTCCCTGACCTTGCTGCAGAGGCTCTCTTTTGCTTTTCTCACCAGTCAACCTTGGTACTTGCTATGTAAACATGAGGAAAAAGGTCAAAGTCTTCCAGCAGCCCAACAACCAGGTCCAGTCCTGCACTGATGAAAGTAAGAATGTCACACAGCAATAATAGAGCAGCTCTGAATCACATACATTGCACCTGCCTGCACATCTGGCTCTTCTGCTTGCACTTAAGTAGACATACAGGCTTACTAGAGTTACCAGGTAACGGAAAAGGACCAGAGAAGGAGGACTGCTGGACATGTCTTCTGGCCATGCTGCCAGAAGTAGTTCTTTAATGCAAATTCTCAGCACTGAAGATTACTGAGTCGGGTAATATTCACTCAAGGCTGCAAACACTTCCAGGAATTGTTCCACTGATTTATGAGGAGAGGTCGTGCAGTCCAGCTGCAACCAATGTCTGCCACAGGGCTAAAGAAGATGCACTGGCCTGTCAGTAAATGAGCCTGATATCTATGGGCATTGAAGAGAGAGGGACTGAAAGAAACAGGGTACCATATGCAGGGTACACCATGTCACCCAAGAAACCATCCTCTGAATGCTGCGAAGTACAAGGTGAGTTCTCCAAGAGGGATGGCTTTTCATATTTGGAAGGTAAGAAAGGTCTTGCTTCCTCTTGTACCACATCCAGCTGCTGCTGAGCCTACCCAAGCCTGGCCTGGTCCTGAGCCTACCAAAGCCAATGGAAAGATGCCCAATGACTTCAGTCAAGACAGCTCCTTAGGCAAATGTGGGAGAGAGAAATTTGGGTAGGGCTATGATTTCACTGTCTGTGTTCATAGGATGTCTCCTTTCCCACACGGAGGAACATTGGCCACCCTTCCCACTTTTTTGGTTCTCAGTGTTCAACACTGCACCTGGAGTTATCTCCCATTTACCAGTGAGCTGATTTAAGTGTCTGACTCAGTCACATATGTTTGGCTCACTTATCCAGAGTAAGATTTGGCCTACTAGCTGCGAAAACAGCTTATATCACATGTGCTGCAAAGCCTAGCCAGAACAGGCTGAATAAAGGATGAAGTTTAATCATGGAAATGTTGACCTACAAATAGAGAACAAAATGTTAAACCACATGGTATAGGGTGCTGCACGCCCCAAATATCAAGGAGAAGAAAGAAGAATTGAACACATTTGGAAAGTAAAGATTACTGTTTTGGTTTTTTTTTTTCTTTTTTTTTTTTTCCTTTTCTTTCAGCAGGATCGAAGAGTCAGACCCACACTGTTCCTGCTCGCGATGACACCCTGGCATCTGAAGAACAACATGACACCCACCACAAAATGCTGCTGTTGGCTGGCGCTGTCTAAAACGGTGGGGTTTCATGAGGGAGGTGAGACTGCCAAAGGAAGGCAAGTGGGGGTGTCACAGCAATGGGACCAGGCCACCAGCGTGACTCCAGTCTATGAGACTTGTAAAAACTCCAGAGAGGTAAACATGGTGGAGACTAACGTCCCTTTTATCCCACGTCCTTGAGAACGATCTGCGGGTTACCTCTAATAGCTGGAGGGTGGCTTTGTAATTATTTTCACTCCACCTTTCATCTGGAATTTTCTCACCTTTGTGGGTTTCACACAAGGAAGGGTAACTTTTTTAATCGTAACCATCACACGAACAGTCTATCTCACAGAATGTGAAAACTTTCTCATAGGCTTTATTTAACATAACACTGTGGGTTGAAAAAGACAAAAGAAGAATTTTTAAATCAACAATCGTCGTGCTTTCAATGCCTCCCATGCTTAGTCTTTAGGTACACTGCATTTTAGACAAATGTAGTTAACAACAGCCGGCCAGACCTTACTGACTGACAACTGTTTCTTTACAGGATCTCTATGTGCCAAGGAGCTGGACAGTAATATCCATTTGGTATTCATGGAAAGTACTTGCAGAGCAATAATGACAATAATTGCTTCTGATTCTTGTGTTTACAACACTGCCAAAGTATCATTATAGCCTTATTTATAGATAATAATGCTTATTAATCACACATATTTGAATTCTGGAATGTATTAGATTAATATTCTTTTGTAACTTGGTTCTGTACTAATGCTATGAACGCACTTTCTGAATGCAGCCCATTGAGAGTGCTTTCCTCCAAGAAGTAACACCATCCAAACCATCTCCAGGTATGGACAAAAGGCACACCTTTTTCTTAGCAGTCAAACACTGGACTGTAAATGTAATTCCCAAAAGTAGCTGCTTCAGACTAAAACTGGGGACAAACTCCTGAAATAAAAATGCTCTGAAAGGTGTGATAGTAGCATTACACTTGAGCTCGCTTTTTGATGCCCTATGAAACAGCATGCTTTCTATTGCTTTAAAAAGAAACCAGTTTCTTTCTTCTAACCCAGCCTACCCCTAACCTATGGGCAAGTTTAGGATTTGTGATCCCAAACCTTAGGATTCATGATCAGCCGAGGGGTTGGTAACGAGAAATACGGTACAAAAACCACTCCTAATTTTGGTTATTAAATAATTCCAGCTTTTATATATCAACGTCTGCTGTGATTCAATAACGTGATAGGATGAAAATGGATTTTTAAAAATGACAGTTGCAACAAGCAAAAATGTCACCCAAATCTCAGTATCAACTGCCATATATTCATATTCTCCTTTGTCTCCCTGTAGCCCATTACAATGCTGAAAAATACACCAAAACAACTGCAGTACCAAACTCTCCAATTTTTGGTGTATGGCCAGCTCCATAAATTTGCATTTAAACAAATAAAATCCAGAACAGTGCAGCATATCCTTTTTTTTCCTACTTTTTTTCTCTGAGATGGTTCTTCAAGCACGTTTAAAGAGGTTCTGTCAGTTAAGAGATCCCATTTCTGCCTGCTTTTTTTTTTTCTTTTTACCCGCTCCTGACGTAACATAACTACTACAAATGCGACAAATTAGAGAAGCTGTTCTTTTCTCTTTCTGCATGTTATTCTGTGCCTGTTTTGTGCTTTTTATGGCTCTCTGTGCAGCGTCAGTGCAACCTGTCCCTCAGTGTCACAGTCCTCATTGTCTCCAGGGATCTTTTACACAGCCACAGTGGCAGAAAAAGAAATAATAATTAAAATGCAGAAGCCTTACACTGCAAAGAACACTTGTGGCTGGATAAAACTCCCCCAGACTGCTCTCGGCTGATATATTTTACCAGACTAAATTACCAAGTGGCAGTGCCCCTTTAAAATGCCTTTTACCTATTAATATGCTGGTGTGCTTTGCTTACTGTGTTTATAAAATGCACGTTGAGGTTTCCCAGGGACCTCAAGCCTATCAAGGCAGTTGGTGCTGAGCAGAGCACAATCATTTCTAAATGAAGCAAAGATTTTTGGGGGAAAAAAAATAGAAAAAGAAAATAAAAAAGCTCATAAGCGTGGTTAGGGATGAAACCAAAAAGCAAAGTTCAGGCTGTGGTCTGTAAGCACGCCCAGACACGACAGGTATATCCAGCAGAGCCTCTGCCATGAAGCAGAACAAGGAAGGGCACAGCTCATGTTCAGGGGACATGATTTCATGGATTTGACTGATTTTAGGGATTTCTCTAGGAGGGGAGATTCATTTGTGTTGTTGCAGCCCCAACTTGCAGACAAAGCAATGAGTGCCAGGGCCCAGCACTGGCTGTGCACGGAGCAGCCTTTGGATCGGGCCTGTTCGCTGCTTCCCGATCGGCACCATCCAGCCAAAACTGACCACAGAATTGGACCTGCTGCATTGAGGGAAATTTCACCAATATCTGCTCATTTGTCTCAGCTCTCCCCATTCTCCCCTTCTGAACACGACCCCACAAAGCCAGGCGGAGGCTGCCTACTGCATGCCTCCCCAACACACCTTGTCCCCTCTCCCACAGCCATCAGTCCCTCCAAACAGCCAAAATATTTTCCTCAGGTTTCAGCATGCCACAGTGCAGGAAGCTGTACCTCAAACAGGCCTTCAGCCTTTGCATGTGATTATTTCCTAATGCCAGCAAGAAATACGTGTGAGCGTTTAGTACTAATGTCCTAATTTTCAAAAGTCAAAACATCAGCATTTAAAATCATAATCCCCCCTATAGATGTTCCAATCTTCTTATTTTCTTAATTGAGTAATGAACAATAATTTATATTATTGATGTCTTTTTTTTTCAGGGTAGTTGTGGTTTAATCGTTTCTTCTACCCCTGTGAAGTAAAAGGCAAAGCTAACAGTTACCGTATGGTAAAGGTAGGCTAATGATTATATATCCACAGAGCTGATGCTGAACCTAATAGAGAGGGTAGAGAAAAGAAAAGAAAAGAAAAGAAAAGAAAAGAAAAGAAAAGAAAAGAAAAGAAAAGAAAAGAAAAGAAAAGAAAAGAAAAGAAAAGAAAAGAAAAGAAGAAAATTTCCAGAGATAGTATTTTTCCACTTTTTTTCAAAGAGATATAGGAAGTCATACTTCCATATCCACATTCTACTTTCTCAAGAAAAGTGGCCCCTCTTTTATTGAAAATAGTGAGTTTTAACAGTTCTCACTGAAGTCAAATGAAGATGGAAGTGCCCCACACCTACTGAGAAATGGGCCCTTCTCCTGCATGTACAAACTCCCGATTTGAAAATGCTGGTCTTTCTGCATGAAGTCAGTAAATGAGCCAACAGATACTGCTCGCATATCTCAGCAATTTTAAGCCCGTGAGTAAGCATATGCAGAACCAGATCTCCAGCAAATCCCAAGTGACAAACAGTAAAACCACCTTCCTAACGTTCAGTGGGATTGCTACCGGTTACACTTTTGGATTTGTAGATATGGGATATGAAAACCAAGATGGAAAAGTTTTGACTAACTTGTTCACTAACAGCGACTGAAAAAAGAGCTAAGCAGAGAGAGAGAAAACGAGAGAGAGCGTTTCAAAAGCATTGTTTTGTTATATCATTTTATTTGCTATTTTTCTCACTAGAACAATATTATCCTGTTTGTATTTAGTGTTGGTTTTATTATCAAATAGTTATTCTTTCTGCCATCAAATTGCATGATTATTGTGTATTTATCCCTCCAGATACGTAACGTGAACATTTCTCTTCCTTATTTTTATATCATTTATAGCCACTAAAATTTTGAATTTGTAATTCTACGTTGTCTTCATAGAACTGTAAGACAAAAGCAGGAATAAAAAGAAAAACATACCTTTTCATCAAGTATTCTGCTAACCAAAAGGAGAAAAATTAATCTCTGTATATTTCTAAATAGTCCTGTAGGAGTCGTACACTTTTACTAGCACGCTGTATGCTGTATAGCTCCTTCTGCTGTTATGACACGTCTCATTACTTAAAAAAAAAAAAAAAAAAAAAACTTCCAAAACCACTAAGGCACAAATTTTTGTATGGAGCCCTTTTAGTGTGCTTTTTATTCTGACAAGATTAATAATTATCCCATAAGCGTGACACAGTTTTAAAATGTTGTTTCTAGTATGAGTTAGCATTGTGCATGTGGGTATAGATGTAGAAAGAAAAGTTATTTCACAGCAGAGAAACGTATATTTAAACAAAGAGTGGTAAAATGATAAAACTGTTTTTAAAAAGGAAAACTTTTTTTTTTTCCATCATCATTATTTTGAATCTAAAACATCCATAGTGAGTTTCAGAGGGGAACTGGGCGTTTATAACAAAAACAGGAGCTACTGAAACGAGCTGGAAGCAATTTGGGGAGGTATATCAAACGCCCCAGAGCTTTGGGCAAAGTGGTGAGAAAGAGATCTGCCACCTGGAGGGTGACAGGCATGTTCCCTCCCCCCCAGCCACCAACTTTTGCCCTATCCTGTGGCACCTGCGACTTGCTCCTGCTGGGAAGCAGCCTACAGACTTCCCAGGTTTTGCTGTCCTTCAGCAAGACGGTTCCTAGGTGTTTATAGTCCTCATGACAGCCGTAGCACTTGCCAGAAGGTGTCATTTCCCTCTTCACTAAGCTCATACACATCCAGTGCTTTCCACTGGTGCAAACACACTTTTTTTTTCTTTTTTTTCTTTTTTTTTTTTTGCCTGTTCAAAGTGCTCAATCATATGTACCCTAGGTATCGTATGTATCAACTCACATTGTTAGTGGCCTGGTTCACTGAAGGGAGGGTATGAACTGCAGGTTTCTTAGGCGTAAGTGAAAAGTTGGTGTGGTCCTCAGAGCTAAGCCCAGCAGAACTCCCATTTGAGGTCCCAACCATACAACAACAACCCCTTCACTTCTATTAGGGTCCAAAGGAGTCACACCAGGGAGAAGATCGAGGGCCAGACCCTGCTCTTTTCAGTGAGGCCCGACTCCGGGTGTCTTCAGAGAACGGGGCTAGCTGGATCTCCTTTCGGTCAGAGCAGGGCAGAGATCTGGCATTAAGGAGAGAACTGAGGCTGCACCATCCTCCCACTAAAGCCAATGGCAAGGCAGGCAGCAGCACCTCCATCTCCCCTGAACTGAAGCACAGGATTCATCCCTGCTCCTCTCTCCCTAACTTCTCTCGCAGGAGTAATTTTGAGGTAACACAATGCCAAGCACCACAGGGCTCACTTTACAACATCAGGCTGAGCAGTATAAACTCCCATTCTACATTTAAAGTGTTCCTGCATTACTTGACTTCATACTTTCTATAAATGTCCCGTTGTGGTATGTCTTCACTATGTATAAAAGCACAGGTAGGTATTATGGGCTGTATCACTTTGTTTTGTCTCATTAATCAGCTACTTTAAAATATTTCCTTTGCAGTGCAGTAGAAAGGAAAGCAAACGTTCATTTTTTTTAATCATTTCCCAAATTAAATTTGTATTCCATGATGACTGTATCCCACGTGCCAAATGGCAAAATAGGCTTACATCCCTGACCTCACTTCTTCGGTGAATTGCCTCATTTGTGAAATGGCACATATAAATCTAGAATCTCAAACGAATTACTTGTTTTTTCTTGCTATGAAACCTTACTTAAGTTCACAGCGATTTTAAATATGATATGTTTAAAATATTAATATTTCCCATATATTATTCACTGACTTTCAGGTTTCATCTCAAGTTAGAGGCACTTCGTATTTCAAAGGCAGAACTGCTTCTTTTTTTTTCAGTACTAATGTTCTATTAATTCACTTTGTAATATCACTCCAGTTCAGACAAATAAAATTGCACTAAATTGCTGATGCCAAGAATCATGCTAAAGTTGTTGGCGTTATAAAAAATTCCACTTTCCATTATTATTTTATAAGATTTTTGTAATCTCTGCATCGTCTTTTTAGGTATGATTCAAAGCCCTGTGTAGTGAGTGCGATGAGGACAAATATTTATCTCCGTGCTGAAATGGGGCTGAGTGCAGGTATATACAGCAAAGTCTGTAACTTCGGTGACTTCAGTAAGGAGGTAAAGGCAAGCTCCCAGTGAACTAACAGCCTCCACAGATGATCCTTTATGAACGTTTTGTATTTGGTGTACTTTCCCTTAAAGCAGCGTCATGTATCCCATCACACACGTGTATAAGTGTGTGTGTGTGTGTGCAGAGACACTGGAAATGTCTTATGTGCATATTACACAACATATGCCATTCGTGTAATCACTTTATATATGTAAATAAAATTCGTTTTATATACATAAATAAAATATGTGAAGGTATTCCTTAAAGGAGCCATAAAGGCCCACATGTAGGTGGATGCTTCATCACATCCAAAGAACTGAAAGACTGTGGATATAAAGCGGAATCTTTTTATATGAGCATGTATCTTTTATAATCTCTCCATAAAATCCACATGGCTGCATAACTACTTCCAGAGATGTGGATGGAAGTTATAACTGGACAGCCCGAAAGCCTTTAATAAGTAAAGCAGCATATAATCCCATGAAATGCCTTTCAGGAGTGAAATAATTACAAAGCGCTGGAGCAAGAGTAGCAAACAGCAGGAAAATCACCTGTGAATAGATGTGAGAAACTATAAATATACTCCAGCATTTGTGTGGTCATCAAAATCAAATGTTCAGGAGCCAGAAATCCAACTCCCAGGAATGCAGATTGATACATTTATAGGCATATATAGCCTGCGCCTCAAACTTTCAGTCTGCAGCGTTGTTAGTGAGGTATCCTTCATAATGCTTGGCATTTGTTCCCTTGGCATTTAAAAAATATGGGTTGTTTTAATTAAAATTTGACCGAATTCTTTAAAAAAGAAAAACAACTGCAAAATGACTGATGCAAATCCCTGTCACTCGTGAGCACAATGAAATTCTACTGAGCAGAGAGAACACCGGGAGAGGCTCCTGATCAGCTGCAGCAGAGAATGCCCTGCACTACGCAGCTCTCAGACGCCGGGATTCTGAAATATGAATTAGACCTCAAAATGCAAATCAGCCTCCGAAGGGGGAGAAGAAAAAAAAAAAATCAGAGAGACATACCGAGTCAAACGCTCCTTTTTCTGCCTATCTCGTCCCCAATGTTAAAACAGGCAAAACAAAACAAGTGCACATCAAGATAGAGCCAATTAAGGGGAAGGCAGCGCGGAGGGCGGGTGGGAGGCAGCCACCTCGCCGAGCACATGGGGAGCGGGAGCGCATCGCCCCACCTCGAGCCGTCCCTGAGCCTTCCGAGCTCTCCCAGGAGGACAACGGGGGTAAATCGGAACCGACTTTGATTCTGTCATCCGGTTGCACCTGGGATAACGCGGAGGAGCGGGGTGACCGGGTCGGTTTGGCCGGGGGCGGATGGGGAATGGAAAGAGTGCGAGAGGGGAAAAAATAACAAGCGAGGGTGCCTAACGGTGCGCGAATGAATGGTGATGTTTTTATTAGGATTATTTTTTTTTAGCAAAGGGGGGAGATAGATAAAGAGGTNTTTTTTCCTTTTCTTTCAGCAGGATCGAAGAGTCAGACCCACACTGTTCCTGCTCGCGATGACACCCTGGCATCTGAAGAACAACATGACACCCACCACAAAATGCTGCTGTTGGCTGGCGCTGTCTAAAACGGTGGGGTTTCATGAGGGAGGTGAGACTGCCAAAGGAAGGCAAGTGGGGGTGTCACAGCAATGGGACCAGGCCACCAGCGTGACTCCAGTCTATGAGACTTGTAAAAACTCCAGAGAGGTAAACATGGTGGAGACTAACGTCCCTTTTATCCCACGTCCTTGAGAACGATCTGCGGGTTACCTCTAATAGCTGGAGGGTGGCTTTGTAATTATTTTCACTCCACCTTTCATCTGGAATTTTCTCACCTTTGTGGGTTTCACACAAGGAAGGGTATCTTTTTTAATCGTAACCATCACACGAACAGTCTATCTCACAGAATGTGAAAACTTTCTCATAGGCTTTATTTAACATAACACTGTGGGTTGAAAAAGACAAAAGAAGAATTTTTAAATCAACAATCGTCGTGCTTTCAATGCCTCCCATGCTTAGTCTTTAGGTACACTGCATTTTAGACAAATGTAGTTAACAACAGCCGGCCAGACCTTACTGACTGACAACTGTTTCTTTACAGGATCTCTATGTGCCAAGGAGCTGGACAGTAATATCCATTTGGTATTCATGGAAAGTACTTGCAGAGCAATAATGACAATAATTGCTTCTGATTCTTGTGTTTACAACACTGCCAAAGTATCATTATAGCCTTATTTATAGATAATAATGCTTATTAATCACACATATTTGAATTCTGGAATGTATTAGATTAATATTCTTTTGTAACTTGGTTCTGTACTAATGCTATGAACGCACTTTCTGAATGCAGCCCATTGAGAGTGCTTTCCTCCAAGAAGTAACACCATCCAAACCATCTCCAGGTATGGACAAAAGGCACACCTTTTTCTTAGCAGTCAAACACTGGACTGTAAATGTAATTCCCAAAAGTAGCTGCTTCAGACTAAAACTGGGGACAAACTCCTGAAATAAAAATGCTCTGAAAGGTGTGATAGTAGCATTACACTTGAGCTCGCTTTTTGATGCCCTATGAAACAGCATGCTTTCTATTGCTTTAAAAAGAAACCAGTTTCTTTCTTCTAACCCAGCCTACCCCTAACCTATGGGCAAGTTTATGATTTGTGATCCCAAACCTTAGGATTCATGATCAGCTGAGGGGTTGGTAACGAGAAATACGGTACAAAAACCACTCCTAATTTTGGTTATTAAATAATTCCAGCTTTTATATATCAACGTCTGCTGTGATTCAATAACGTGATAGGATGAAAATGGATTTTTAAAAATGACAGTTGCAACAAGCAAAAATGTCACCCAAATCTCAGTATCAACTGCCATATATTCATATTCTCCTTTGTCTCCCTGTAGCCCATTACAATGCTGAAAAATACACCAAAACAACTGCAGTACCAAACTCTCCAATTTTTGGTGTATGGCCAGCTCCATAAATTTGCATTTAAACAAATAAAATCCAGAACAGTGCAGCATATCCTTTTTTTTCCTACTTTTTTTCTCTGAGATGGTTCTTCAAGCACGTTTAAAGAGGTTCTGTCAGTTAAGAGATCCCATTTCTGCCTGCTTTTTTTTTTTCTTTTTACCCGCTCCTGACGTAACATAACTACTACAAATGCGACAAATTAGAGAAGCTGTTCTTTTCTCTTTCTGCATGTTATTCTGTGCCTGTTTTGTGCTTTTTATGGCTCTCTGTGCAGCGTCAGTGCAACCTGTCCCTCAGTGTCACAGTCCTCATTGTCTCCAGGGATCTTTTACACAGCCACAGTGGCAGAAAAAGAAATAATAATTAAAATGCAGAAGCCTTACACTGCAAAGAACACTTGTGGCTGGATAAAACTCCCCCAGACTGCTCTCGGCTGATATATTTTACCAGACTAAATTACCAAGTGGCAGTGCCCCTTTAAAATGCCTTTTACCTATTAATATGCTGGTGTGCTTTGCTTACTGTGTTTATAAAATGCTCGTTGAGGTTTCCCAGGGACCTCAAGCCTATCAAGGCAGTTGGTGCTGAGCAGAGCACAATCATTTCTAAATGAAGCAAAGATTTTTGGGGGAAAAAAAATAGAAAAAGAAAATAAAAAAGCTCATAAGCGTGGTTAGGGATGAAACCAAAAAGCAAAGTTCAGGCTGTGGTCTGTAAGCACGCCCAGACACGACAGGTATATCCAGCAGAGCCTCTGCCATGAAGCAGAACAAGGAAGGGCACAGCTCATGTTCAGGGGACATGATTTCATGGATTTGACTGATTTTAGGGATTTCTCTAGGAGGGGAGATTCATTTGTGTTGTTGCAGCCCCAACTTGCAGACAAAGCAATGAGTGCCAGGGCCCAGCACTGGCTGTGCACGGAGCAGCCTTTGGATCGGGCCTGTTCGCTGCTTCCCGATCGGCACCATCCAGCCAAAACTGACCACAGAATTGGACCTGCTGCATTGAGGGAAATTTCACCAATATCTGCTCATTTGTCTCAGCTCTCCCCATTCTCCCCTTCTGAACACGACCCCACAAAGCCAGGCGGAGGCTGCCTACTGCATGCCTCCCCAACACACCTTGTCCCCTCTCCCACAGCCATCAGTCCCTCCAAACAGCCAAAATATTTTCCTCAGGTTTCAGCATGCCACAGTGCAGGAAGCTGTACCTCAAACAGGCCTTCAGCCTTTGCATGTGATTATTTCCTAATGCCAGCAAGAAATACGTGTGAGCGTTTAGTACTAATGTCCTAATTTTCAAAAGTCAAAACATCAGCATTTAAAATCATAATCCCCCCTATAGATGTTCCAATCTTCTTATTTTCTTAATTGAGTAATGAACAATAATTTATATTATTGATGTCTTTTTTTTTCAGGGTAGTTGTGGTTTAATCGTTTCTTCTACCCCTGTGAAGTAAAAGGCAAAGCTAACAGTTACCGTATGGTAAAGGTAGGCTAATGATTATATATCCACAGAGCTGATGCTGAACCTAATAGAGAGGGTAGAGAAAAGAAAAGAAAAGAAAAGAAAAGAAAAGAAAAGAAAAGAAAAGAAAAGAAAAGAAAAGAAAAGAAAAGAAAAGAAAAGAAAAGAAAAGAAAAGAAAAGAAAAGAAAAGAAAAGAAAAGAAAAGAAAAGAAAAGAAAAGAAAAGAAAAGAAAAGAAAAGAAAAGAAAAGAAAAGAAAAGAAAAGAAAAGAAAAGAAAAGAAAAGAAAAGAAAAGAAAAGAAAAGAAAAGAAAAGAAAAGAAAAGAAAAGAAAAGAAAAGAAAAGAAAAGAAAAGAAAAGAAAAGAAAAGAAAAGAAAAGAAAAGAAAAGAAAAGAAAAGAAAAGAAAAGAAAAGAAAAGAAAAGAAAAGAAAAGAAAAGAAAAGAAAAGAAAAGAAAAGAAAAGAAAAGAAAAGAAAAGAAAAGAAAAGAAAAGAAAAGAAAAGAAAAGAAAAGAAAAGAAAAGAAAAGAAAAGAAAAGAAAAGAAAAGAAAAGAAAAGAAAAGAAAAGAAAAGAAAAGAAAAGAAAAGAAAAGAAAAGAAAAGAAAAGAAAAGAAAAGAAAAGAAAAGAAAAGAAAAGAAAAGAAAAGAAAAGAAAAGAAAAGAAAAGAAAAGAAAAGAAAAGAAAAGAAAAGAAAAGAAAAGAAAAGAAAAGAAAAGAAAAGAAAAGAAAAGAAAAGAAAAGAAAAGAAAAGAAAAGAAAAGAAAAGAAAAGAAAAGAAAAGAAAAGAAAAGAAAAGAAAAGAAAAGAAAAGAAAAGAAAAGAAAAGAAAAGAAAAGAAAAGAAAAGAAAAGAAAAGAAAAGAAAAGAAAAGAAAAGAAAAGAAAAGAAAAGAAAAGAAAAGAAAAGAAAAGAAAAGAAAAGAAAAGAAAAGAAAAGAAAAGAAAAGAAAAGAAAAGAAAAGAAAAGAAAAGAAAAGAAAAGAAAAGAAAAGAAAAGAAAAGAAAAGAAAAGAAAAGAAAAGAAAAGAAAAGAAAAGAAAAGAAAAGAAAAGAAAAGAAAAGAAAAGAAAAGAAAAGAAAAGAAAAGAAAAGAAAAGAAAAGAAAAGAAAAGAAAAGAAAAGAAAAGAAAAGAAAAGAAAAGAAAAGAAAAGAAAAGAAAAGAAAAGAAAAGAAAAGAAAAGAAAAGAAAAGAAAAGAAAAGAAAAGAAAAGAAAAGAAAAGAAAAGAAAAGAAAAGAAAAGAAAAGAAAAGAAAAGAAAAGAAAAGAAAAGAAAAGAAAAGAAAAGAAAAGAAAAGAAAAGAAAAGAAAAGAAAAGAAAAGAAAAGAAAAGAAAAGAAAAGAAAAGAAAAGAAAAGAAAAGAAAAGAAAAGAAAAGAAAAGAAAAGAAAAGAAAAGAAAAGAAAAGAAAAGAAAAGAAAAGAAAAGAAAAGAAAAGAAAAGAAAAGAAAAGAAAAGAAAAGAAAAGAAAAGAAAAGAAAAGAAAAGAAAAGAAAAGAAAAGAAAAGAAAAGAAAAGAAAAGAAAAGAAAAGAAAAGAAAAGAAAAGAAAAGAAAAGAAAAGAAAAGAAAAGAAAAGAAAAGAAAAGAAAAGAAAAGAAAAGAAAAGAAAAGAAAAGAAAAGAAAAGAAAAGAAAAGAAAAGAAAAGAAAAGAAAAGAAAAGAAAAGAAAAGAAAAGAAAAGAAAAGAAAAGAAAAGAAAAGAAAAGAAAAGAAAAGAAAAGAAAAGAAAAGAAAAGAAAAGAAAAGAAAAGAAAAGAAAAGAAAAGAAAAGAAAAGAAAAGAAAAGAAAAGAAAAGAAAAGAAAAGAAAAGAAAAGAAAAGAAAAGAAAAGAAAAGAAAAGAAAAGAAAAGAAAAGAAAAGAAAAGAAAAGAAAAGAAAAGAAAAGAAAAGAAAAGAAAAGAAAAGAAAAGAAAAGAAAAGAAAAGAAAAGAAAAGAAAAGAAAAGAAAAGAAAAGAAAAGAAAAGAAAAGAAAAGAAAAGAAAAGAAAAGAAAAGAAAAGAAAAGAAAAGAAAAGAAAAAAAAGAAAAGAAAAGAAAAGAAGAAAATTTCCAGAGATAGTATTTTTCCACTTTTTTTCAAAGAGATATAGGAAGTCATACTTCCATATCCACATTCTACTTTCTCAAGAAAAGTGGCCCCTCTTTTATTGAAAATAGTGAGTTTTAACAGTTCTCACTGAAGTCAAATGAAGATGGAAGTGCCCCACACCTACTGAGAAATGGGCCCTTCTCCTGCATGTACAAACTCCCGATTTGAAAATGCTGGTCTTTCTGCATGAAGTCAGTAAATGAGCCAACAGATACTGCTCGCATATCTCAGCAATTTTAAGCCCGTGAGTAAGCATATGCAGAACCAGATCTCCAGCAAATCCCAAGTGACAAACAGTAAAACCACCTTCCTAACGTTCAGTGGGATTGCTACCGGTTACACTTTTGGATTTGTAGATATGGGATATGAAAACCAAGATGGAAAAGTTTTGACTAACTTGTTCACTAACAGCGACTGAAAAAAGAGCTAAGCAGAGAGAGAGAAAACGAGAGAGAGCGTTTCAAAAGCATTGTTTTGTTATATCATTTTATTTGCTATTTTTCTCACTAGAACAATATTATCCTGTTTGTATTTAGTGTTGGTTTTATTATCAAATAGTTATTCTTTCTGCCATCAAATTGCATGATTATTGTGTATTTATCCCTCCAGATACGTAACGTGAACATTTCTCTTCCTTATTTTTATATCATTTATAGCCACTAAAATTTTGAATTTGTAATTCTACGTTGTCTTCATAGAACTGTAAGACAAAAGCAGGAATAAAAAGAAAAACATTCCTTTTCATCAAGTATTCTGCTAACCAAAAGGAGAAAAATTAATCTCTGTATATTTCTAAATAGTCCTGTAGGAGTCGTACACTTTTACTAGCACGCTGTATGCTGTATAGCTCCTTCTGCTGTTATGACACGTCTCATTACTTAAAAAAAAAAAAAAAAAAAAACTTCCAAAACCACTAAGGCACAAATTTTTGTATGGAGCCCTTTTAGTGTGCTTTTTATTCTGACAAGATTAATAATTATCCCATAAGCGTGACACAGTTTTAAAATGTTGTTTCTAGTATGAGTTAGCATTGTGCATGTGGGTATAGATGTAGAAAGAAAAGTTATTTCACAGCAGAGAAACGTATATTTAAACAAAGAGTGGTAAAATGATAAAACTGTTTTTAAAAAGGAAAACTTTTTTTTTTTCCATCATCATTATTTTGAATCTAAAACATCCATAGTGAGTTTCAGAGGGGAACTGGGCGTTTATAACAAAAACAGGAGCTACTGAAACGAGCTGGAAGCAATTTGGGGAGGTATATCAAACGCCCCAGAGCTTTGGGCAAAGTGGTGAGAAAGAGATCTGCCACCTGGAGGGTGACAGGCATGTTCCCTCCCCCCCAGCCACCAACTTTTGCCCTATCCTGTGGCACCTGCGACTTGCTCCTGCTGGGAAGCAGCCTACAGACTTCCCAGGTTTTGCTGTCCTTCAGCAAGACGGTTCCTAGGTGTTTATAGTCCTCATGACAGCCGTAGCACTTGCCAGAAGGTGTCATTTCCCTCTTCACTAAGCTCATACACATCCAGTGCTTTCCACTGGTGCAAACACACTTTTTTTTTCTTTTTTTTCTTTTTTTTTTTTTGCCTGTTCAAAGTGCTCAATCATATGTACCCTAGGTATCGTATGTATCAACTCACGTTGTTAGTGGCCTGGTTCACTGAAGGGAGGGTATGAACTGCAGGTTTCTTAGGCGTAAGTGAAAAGTTGGTGTGGTCCTCAGAGCTAAGCCCAGCAGAACTCCCATTTGAGGTCCCAACCATACAACAACAACCCCTTCACTTCTATTAGGGTCCAAAGGAGTCACACCAGGGAGAAGATCGAGGGCCAGACCCTGCTCTTTTCAGTGAGGCCCGACTCCGGGTGTCTTCAGAGAACGGGGCTAGCTGGATCTCCTTTCGGTCAGAGCAGGGCAGAGATCTGGCATTAAGGAGAGAACTGAGGCTGCACCATCCTCCCACTAAAGCCAATGGCAAGGCAGGCAGCAGCACCTCCATCTCCCCTGAACTGAAGCACAGGATTCATCCCTGCTCCTCTCTCCCTAACTTCTCTCGCAGGAGTAATTTTGAGGTAACACAATGCCAAGCACCACAGGGCTCACTTTACAACATCAGGCTGAGCAGTATAAACTCCCATTCTACATTTAAAGTGTTCCTGCATTACTTGACTTCATACTTTCTATAAATGTCCCGTTGTGGTATGTCTTCACTATGTATAAAAGCACAGGTAGGTATTATGGGCTGTATCACTTTGTTTTGTCTCATTAATCAGCTACTTTAAAATATTTCCTTTGCAGTGCAGTAGAAAGGAAAGCAAACGTTCATTTTTTTTAATCATTTCCCAAATTAAATTTGTATTCCATGATGACTGTATCCCACGTGCCAAATGGCAAAATAGGCTTACATCCCTGACCTCACTTCTTCGGTGAATTGCCTCATTTGTGAAATGGCACATATAAATCTAGAATCTCAAACGAATTACTTGTTTTTTCTTGCTATGAAACCTTACTTAAGTTCACAGCGATTTTAAATATGATAAGTTTAAAATATTAATATTTCCCATATATTATTCACTGACTTTCAGGTTTCATCTCAAGTTAGAGGCACTTCGTATTTCAAAGGCAGAACTGCTTCTTTTTTTTTCAGTACTAATGTTCTATTAATTCACTTTGTAATATCACTCCAGTTCAGACAAATAAAATTGCACTAAATTGCTGATGCCAAGAATCATGCTAAAGTTGTTGGCGTTATAAAAAATTCCACTTTCCATTATTATTTTATAAGATTTTTGTAATCTCTGCATCGTCTTTTTAGGTATGATTCAAAGCCCTGTGTAGTGAGTGCGATGAGGACAAATATTTATCTCCG
>JACDJE010000858.1:21289-87489 GCA_016647715.1 Pavo muticus | reverse complement strand
GATTAGAGTGTTAACACTAACTCCCAATGCACTACATGATGTTATGATGTGGAATACTGAAAAACCAAAATCACAAAACCGTGACACTAGTGCAGGCTTACCTGCTCTGAAGCTAGTCTCCGCAGCAAAATGGAGGTATCTAGATAACTCCGTGACAGTGTCTGACCCAATTTATGGCTTCTAATAGTTTTTGCATATCATTCAGGGTTTAAACCTCCGTGCTTATCTTTAGGCACTGTGGGGCTTTGTTCTGATTTTTAATTTGCCTACCGAAATACCTCCAGGGTGAGCTCCCCTGAACTTTCTCAGGAGCCACTTCTAATCCCTGACTTCTGACGCATTCAAGAACTATGGTCACTGCAATGGTCCTATTTCTTCCATGACAGCAGTAATTTGTCGTAAGTCTTGCAACAGATGCCATTTCCCATTCTTCTTCCTAATCACGAACACTGGAGAGTTCCATGGGCTGGTAGTAGGAATTACGTGGCCACGTGGGGGGGGGAGGGCATCCATGCCATTATCTTAATAACCCCAGTGTTGTCAGCATCTATAACTCCTGGTAAAACAAAAAGTCCCATCTGTGTTACAGAAGAACGTCCTAATAAGAGGGTGCTATGCCCATCCCCAAGGGGGCCTGTTATACTTTTTGGAGTAAGAGTCACGGTATTATCAGTCAGCGTCACTGACTGGACGGTGGCCAAATCCACTCCTGCGCTGCCGGCAGTGGCTGGTCTGAGTGAGCTGGCCAGGCAGCAGCCAGCCGATTCAGGACCGTATTTGTTGTCATAGCACGTGGTCTCACACTCTTCTTCCCGTTTCCTGGCAGATCGAAGGGCCGTGCAGCAACAGGTAGTTTAGATTGGCATTCTCTTGCCCAGTATAGCCCCCTCCCACACCGATGACAGGGTCGAGCTGGAATAGCACAAGCATTTTTATTTGCTTGCTTAGGTTTTTTACAGTCCCTTTGTACACAACCAGGTTCCCCACAATTGTAACACTTCTTCATTTTTTGAGCTGTCCCTGCATCGAGTCGGGCTGCCAGCGTGTCTGCTAGCAAGGCCATTTTATGACTTTCTGTGCCTACATCTTGACAGGTTTTAATCATGTCAGTACTGGTTGGATCTGCATTCTTTAAGGATTATAAAACCTTTTGACAGTCTGCATTTGCGTTTTCTACTGCTAATTGCTTAAGCAAAACATCCCTGGCAGCTTGATTTTCCACTTGTCTCTTTAGCGTATTTTGTAAACGGTCAAGAAATTTAATGTAGGTCTCAGCAGCCCCCTGCTTAATTGATGTAAATGAGGCATTAGATGAATTAGTATCAGGTATCCGACTTATAGCGTGTAACACCAAAGTCTGAACTTGTTCAAGGCATTGCCTATCCATCTGTGCCTGGGCCTGAGGTGTTGCCTGGACTCTGTCCCCCAAGAGTTCCTCCATGCCAATATGATTTAAGTTATTCAAATTATTCATAGCCTGGATGGTAGCCTGTTCTTGGTATTCAATCATAAACACAGTGTATTGCATGGGAGACAGGATCGTTCATAACAAAATTTTCCAATCGTTAGGGGTCATAACATAACCAATTGCAACCAAAAGATTATATGTAAAGGCAGACTGAATTCCATGATCTTTCACCAACTTCCTTAGCTCCTTCACTGCCTCATAAGGCAGGGATTCCTACTGGGGGGGCTGATTTACATGATACAACTCAGGAAAGGCAACGTATCAGCATCACCCCGTGATATTGCTTCTTTCCTGCATTGCTCTAAAGCACCGTAGTACGCTGTAGAAGCAACAAAATTTTTCCTTCCCGCCCCCTTCAAATTATCGTCAGGAGGGATCTACTGGACCAGGATCATAAAGATCCTCTGGTTCCGGTCCGTCCTTGTCTTTAACCAAGTTACATGCGGGCGGCAGAGGCGAAGCGACAAGCGGCGGGGGCGGAGCGGAGGGCGGGAGCGTCGCGGCGAGCGACGGGGGCGGAGCGGAGGGCGGGAGCGTTACGGCTAGCGACGGGAGGGCTGCGGAGGGCAGCAGAGCCTCGGCAAGAGACTGGGGGGAGGCCGTGGGCGGCAGCGGGTCGCGATTTTTCCTTCTCCCCGGCCGGGGGTGGGGTTGGAGCCGCTGATCGGGTCCGGGCAGGGGCTGTTTGGCCCAGGTGGCCAAGAAGGCCAATGGCATCCTGGCTTGTATCAGGAATGGTGTGGTGAGCAGGACTAGGGAAGTAATCCTGCCCCTGTACTTGACACTGGTGAGGCCTCACCTTGAGTACTGTGTTCAGTTTTGGGCACCTCATTACAGAAAGGACATTGAGGTGCTGGAGCAGGTCCAAAGAAGGGCAACAAGGCTTGTGAAGGGCTTGGAGAATATGCCCTATGAGGAGAGACTGAAGGAACTGGGGCTGTTTAGTCTGGGGAATAGGAGGCTGAGAGGAGACCTTATTGCTCTCTTCCAATATCTGAAAGGTGCTTACAGCGAGAGCAGGGTTGGTCTCTTCTCACTGGTGACAGGCGACAGGACAAGGGGAAATGGCCTCAAGTTGCGCCAGGGTAAGTTTAGGTTGGATATCAGGAAACGCTTCTTTACAGAAAGGGTTGTTAAGCACTGGAATAGGCTCCCCAGGGAGGTGATTGAGTCACCACTCCTGAATGTGTTTAAAAACCGTTTGGAAGTGGTACTCAGGGACATGATTTAGTGGAGGGTTCTTAGAGTTAGGGTAGTATGGTTTGGTTGTGGTTGGACTCGATGATCTTTAAGGTCTTTTCCAACCTGAGCAATTCTATGATTCTATGATTCTATGTTTCCCATGCCAAGGGGCAGCGGTGGGGGTGGGGACGATGGGGAACAGTTGGAAGAATTTGTCCTTCCTTGTTGAATTTGTTTAAGCCCTTCCGATATTTGGCACCAAACAGGTAAAAGTTTAGCAGCCGTTCTGTCTTTAGCAATAGAAGCCTCCCAAGGTTTTGTGCCAGTTTTGTCCCAAAGCTCCCCATCAAAAGAAAACTCAGTTTTTGGAAACTTAGGGACATTTTTGCTTATCCATTTAAGAAAAGTAGCTAATGCTGAGGTAGATTACAGGCTGATTCTGAAACTTTAAAATTGTCTGTATTACTTCAAGATTTACTTGTTGCTCCTTCGTTAGTGAGCTTTCACATAGTTCCCGACTGCTCACCTTCTGTCCTGCAGAACGGTGCGGGCGCACGCGAAACAATCTCTCCGTAGTTCAGTTGGGCAGCGCTGCCAGACCAGGCTTGCTCAGCCTAGGCTTGATTTGCCCCACGCAGTGGGCGCCATTTGTAGCATCTGATGCACAGACTCAGATGTGAACGATCCAAATCGTTTATTACAGGTTCTAACATCCCTTATATACATTCACAAATTTTCTCTTGTAACTTTACCACCCGCATTTACATGTCAACAAAACATTCCACAAACACTCCTTAACTGTGCACACAGGCACTTATCCAATCAGAGCCATGAGTAATTCCTAGCCACACTGCCTTCCTCCAATCAGGATCTTTATCACGCGGCCATCACGCAGCTTACTTGACTTTGCTTTTCTCTTCTTCTGGAGATGTCCTTGGTTCTCAGCGTTGCTTTCTCATGCTGTTTATCTTGCTCCACAGCTGCTGTTCTGAATAGTCTTTCTTGTATTCCCACAACCTGATGAGAATCAGGATTATCAAAACAGCCTACTGGAGGGGCTGATCAAATTAATTTCCTCCCTACCTGTGTCATCCAATATCTCAGCTATGAAAAGCAGACGTCCTCCTTCTTGAGCAAGTGACAACAGTAAGACTATGTCGCGTATTGCCTTGTGGCGTTACCTATGTGACCATGGAGAAGATATGAAGAAGCAGCATAAAAAACCCACTCCTGCACTATGAGTACGGGTAAAAGAATTACAATACAGATTAACCACCAAGGTAAACTTCTCCAAAAAGGTGATTGCTCCAGTTGCTGCAGGACACCGCAAAAGCCATAAGGACCCTGATCATGACTCACAGGAAGAAAATGATAGAGGTAACAAATAGAGGGGCCCTGCCCCCAGCCAGTGGGGGGAAAGGGATAATAAAGTATATTGGACTTTGTGGATTCGATGGCCTGGCACATTAGAACCACAGAAATATGAGAGACTGGTATGCACTGGTGTGCATTGCACCCTAATGCCATCAAGTCATGAAGGGACAGAATCCATCTACATTTCTGGGGTGACAGGAGGTTCTCAATAATTGACTGCGCTGGAAGTCAAAGTGAGCCTCACTGGGAGAGACTGGCAAAATAATCCTATTGTGTCTGGCCCAGGAATTCCATGTATCCTTGGTACTGACTATCTTAAGAGGGAGTATTTTAAGCACCCAAAGGGGCATCGATGGGCTTTTGGAATAGCTGCTTTAGAGACAGAGAATGTTAAGCAGCTATTATGTCTTGCCCAGCCTTTCAGAAGACCCATCTGTTTTGGGGTTACTACAAGTAGAAGAACAGCAGGTACCAATTGCGATTACAAAAGTGCACAGGCAGCAATATTGCACCAACTGGGACTCCCTGCTCCCCATTCATAAGTTGATCTATCAACTGGAGAGCTAAGGAACAATCAGCAAAACTCACTCACCTTTTAACAGCCCCATATGGCCAGTGTGAAAAGCTAGTGGAGAGTGGAGGCTGACAGTGGAATTAAGCCTGAATTAAGTCACACCACCATTGAGTGCTGCTGTACCAGACATGCTAGAACTCCAATATGAACTAGAGCCAAAGGCAGCCAGGTGGTATGCCACAATTGACATCGTCAATGTGTTCTTTTACATCCCTTTGGCTGCAGAGTGCGGGTCACAGTTTGCTTTCACTTGGAGGAGCGTTCAGTATACCTGGAACTGTTTGCCCCAGGAGTGGAAACATAGTCCAATTATTTGCCATGAGATAATCCAGGCTGCCCTAGAACAGGGAGGAGCTCCCAAGTAGCTAGATTTCATTGATGATATTATCATGTGGGGCAATACAGCAGAGGAAGTTTTTGAGAACGGGGGAGAAGATAATCCTGCACAAGAAATCCTGTTCCTAGGAATAAAACGGCAAGATGACCAGTCGGTTTTTGGAGGATACATATTCCAGACTATAGCCTTATCGTAAGCCCCCTCCATCAAGTGACGCAAAAAAACTATTTTGTATGGGGCCCTGAACAACAGCAGTCTTTTGAACAAATTAAGCAGGAGATAGCCTGTGCAGTAGCCCTGGGATCAGTCTGGATGGGACACAATGTAAAAAACATGCTCTACAGTGCAGCTGGGTAGAAAAGCCCCACCTGAAGCCTTTGGCAAAGAACCTCAGGGGAGACTTGAGGTCAACTCCTTGGATTTTGGAGTCATGGAGTTACCTAGATCAATCTGTGTCCGTGACAGGGGGCAGCAGGCCCATAGAACCCCCCCCTCCAGCCCAAAAAAGGGAAGGGAGAGGGGGAAGGTAGGGAGATGGGAGCTGGGCCCAAAGACAGAACAGCAGCAACGATCTGAGGAGGAAAGTTAATTTTACTAAATATGATATTGGAATACAAGATAACACAATATAATACAATATAATTGAAATTGAGGCTAATAAATCAAATAAAATGAGAGAGAGAGTGTCTGAAACCAAAAAACCTTACTCTGAACTGAAGGTGAAACGGCTGGGGAGCACACCCACACACTGCCAGGCAGCAAGAGAGACAGCGAGTCTCGTGACTTGTGGGTCTTATCTTCCCCTCTGAAAGCAAAGTCCTCTGGGGTATGTAATTGTTCTTCTCTTCTGAGAACCAGGTATCTGGAAGTCAGTCCATGGAACTGACTAACTCTTTAATTCCCTGGGCTTTACATGTTATGATGTGGAATACCGATAGCTAAAATCATGACAAGGATACAGGGGATCCAAAGAGCACTACACTCCAACTGAAAAGGAGATCTTAGCAACATATGGGGTATTCAAGATGCTTTGGAAGTGATTGTTACTGAAACACAGCTTTTTTAGCACCTTGACTACTGGTATTAAATTGGATGTTTAAAGATAAAGTCCCCTCTACACATCACACTACTGATGCTACTTGGATTAAGTGGATTGTGCTAATTACACAATGGGCTTGAATGGGAAATCCCAACTGTCCAGAAATTTTGAAAGTGATCATGGAGTGGCCTGAGGCTAAAAATTTTGGATCATCATCAGGGGAAGAAGTAACGTGCCGAAGAGGCCCCACCATATAATAAATTCACAGAGAATGAAAAGAAATATGCTTTGTTCACTGATGGGTCTTACCATATTGTGGGGAAGTTGCAGAAATAGTAAGCTGCTGTGTGGAGTCCTATACAGTGAATTGAAGAGACTACCCAAGTAGAAGGTGAATTGAGCCAATTTGCAGAGGTAAAGGGCATCCAGCCAGCCCTTTATTGCTGAACAGGAAAAGCGGCCAATGCTTTATCTTTATATTGACTGGGAACTTGATTCCAGGAGAAACAGTCAGTAGTTATATGTATATATGTATGTAATGCTAATTAGTTATGATTTGTGTGTATATTTATGTTGTAAAATTTAAGCATGATGTAATGATCTGGAATGAGGGGTGGATACTGTCATGGCTTTTATCAGTATTCCATATCATAACATCATGCCATAAGCTATTGGTACCAGGAGGTTGGAGCTGTATTTCCTGGTTCCCAGAATACTTCAGTTTCCCATGTGGTTTCCAGCTCTGGGAGGAAGGAACAGTGGTTCCTGGTTTTCCTGGAACTACAGGATGCTTTGGTGGGTTCTGGTTTCTGGAAGGAAGATATAAAAATGACATGGCAACTGGAGAACTTCCTCTTCTGCACCAGTCAGCCATGAGTGAAGTGCAAAACAGTTTCAGAGATCTTCTTTTTCCCATTCATTTGTTTATTATCCTTAATTACTCTGTATTATCTCACATTTCTCTTAGTAAATTAGTTTTCTCCTTTTCTCAATCGAGCAGCTTCTACTTTCTCTCTCTCTGCTAGCCCCGGGGAGAGGGAGGGGAGAGAAGTCCTCTGTCGCACAATATTAACTCTTCAAACTGCAACAATGTCACCTCAGAGGGGCGTCACTGACAGAGAGATTGAGTTTCCTCCCAATCACTACCTGTATTTGAGTGACCATTCCCAGGAGATGTGGCTGAGGAGAGTGCTGTCCTAGTAGGAGATGACAGATTGAGGCCCTTTCCATTATGAATGGGTTGTATGAGGAAGATGGCCATGAATCCCTTTCCCAGTGCTGCTGTCTGACCTTGTGTCCTCTCTCCTGTTACACGTGGACCTCTTCCTACACTCCTACTTGTTGGTGGCTCAGGACCTGCCAGCAGAGCAGCTCCAGTGTCTGCAGGAGCTCTTCTCCAGCACTGTGGAGGAACATGTTCAGCTCTTGGTCCAGGTGACAACGCTGGTGTCTCTGGAGATGCAGTCCAAGCTCAGAAGCCTCATCAGTCACTTCCAGCTCATGGGCTGTGTGCACCCAGTCTTGGGCCCACTTCTATCTCCTGCGTACGGTGGGGGGCTACACCCTCATTGCTGCTTCCTGCTTGTTCTGCTATGTGGCCTCAGAGCTGGCCACAGTGTCAGACTTTCTATTGCAGCTGCCTCCTGTACTGCCTGCTCTGGGGACTGCCCACGCGTTCACCCAGTAGGAACTGGATCTCCTTCTGCCGTTGTCTTGGGCAGCTGGGCTTTTTCTGGCACTGGTGAGGTCAGCATCTCAATCGAGCCCATCTGGCAGGCAGCCAGCCACCCTTGGCCAGCGTTGTCCTGAGGTAGAAGCTGTGAGCATGTCTGGGACTGGCTGTTATGGTTTAATCTGGCAGACAGCTAAGCACCACACAGCTGTTTGCTCACTCCCTCCCCCTAGTGGTGTCATGGTTTTGTGATTTTTGGGTTTTCAGTATTCCACATCATAACATCATGTAGTGCACTGGGAGTTAAAGTGTTAATACTCTATTGGGTACCTGTCCCTGTATGTCACGGAGGTCATGGGATCATCCCTCCCGGGGGAGGTCTCTCTCTCTCTTCTCCGACTGGTGAAGAACGCAGGAGGCTTTCAGGTGCTCCGAAAACTCTCTCTCTCTCTCTCCTATTTTATTTGATTTATTAGTCTCAATTTCAATTAGATTGTATTATATAATAGTTAGTAAAATAAGTTTTCCTCCCTAGATCGGTGCCACTTGTTTATTTTCCTTTCCCTTTCCCTTCCCATTTTCGGGGGGGAGGGGGGGCCCTTGGGCCTACTGTCCCTGTCATGGGTATAGACTGGTCTGGACAACCCCATGACAGTTTTTGGTGGAGAATGCGGGCATATGCTTTTTAGCTTTTTAGCTTTTTAGAACGATTCTCTCTCTCTGCTTTTGGAGAGCTTCATTAGTTTACTTCCTTGAGAATAGTTATCTCTCTCACAGGTGCTCACTGAACAACTTGACCTTGAAAGTCCAGGCAGACTGCCAGTATTCTGGGATGTTTGTAAACTTTGAGCACTGCTATCTTGCTCANGGGGGGCCCTTGGGCCTACTGTCCCTGTCACGGGCATAGACTGGTCCGGACAACCCCGTGACAAGTGGGATGAGGGAGAAAATTGGAAACAAAATAGAACTAATGGGTTGAGAAAAAAAAATTATTTACTATGACAGAAGAGATAAAAAAAAGCTATGATAACAATGTGTGTGTGTATATATATATATCCGCAATGCAACTACTCACCACCTGTCAACCAATGCCCAACTAACAATACAACACTCAGCTAATCCCCTAGCAGCGACCAGCTCCCATCCAACTCCCCACAGCTTTATAGCCTTCTGCATATCATGTGGTATGGAATAATCCCTTCATAGAATCACAGAACTGTAGAGGTTGGAAGGGACCTCTAGAGATCATCCAGTCCAACCCTCCTGCTAAAGCAGATTTCCTAGAGTAGGTTACACAGGAAAGCGTCCAGGTAGATCTTGAATATCTCAACAAGGAGACTCCACAACCTCTCTGGGCAGCCTGTTCCCATGTTCTGTCACCCACACAGTAATGAAGTTCTTTCGCATGTTCATATGGAACTTCCTGCATTCCAATTTGTGCCCATTACTCCTTGTTCTGTTGCTGTCCCTTGCCTAATTCAGGCTAGCTGTCCTGATCTCTCTCTCATTCTCTCTCTCTCCCTGTGATGAAGGTGATGAAGGCTCCAGCACCAGCTGAAAAGCAGCATCCATTTTCCCAATTTGGCAAATTTCCACTGCTTGTTAGGCTATAATGAGCAACTTCTAAAACAACATATGTGAAAATCCGAGGTAAATGTCCTTACACCTGGTGAAATGCAAAGATAACTAGTCTATTATGACTCCAGTGCTTCTTGTTGTAGCGCAAATGAAGACAATGATAAAGCCTTTATTTGAGAAATAGGTGTTATAAGGAAAGATATGAAAGAGGAATTAACTCACCCCTCCCGGCAACAGTCCGGAGAAAGGGACGAGATGAGGAATGTGACCCTCCCCCGTTCGTACTGTCTCACCGCAGGAGAGAAGGGCAGGGGAAAAGGGGGACCCACGCAGACTCAGATTGCACGGGAAGCATCACGGAGACAGAAGGGGGACTCTAAACCCCCCCCTGCCCGCTCCAGGCACTCACATACTCACGTAGCTCACCCATTGGTTCAGGCTGTGACCTTGGAATTCCACTACACTTGTGAAGCAGAATTAAGAGAAAACAAGGCTGTTCACACACCAAGCAGAGTTGAAATGGAAAGTTTTAGAATTAGCACTCATTAATTCCTTTTGCTAAACTAATATATTGGTCCTTAAACTAATATACTGATCCCTATCACTAAACAAACCAGCCTATATCAGCATGAGCACTGTTTTTCATTTGTTCTTGTGTTGTGGTGATGTAAGGAGCTAAACATCAGAAATCTAATCCCATTAAAGAAGTGAGCAACTTTCTGAGGTTTAGCCTTTCAAATCATTTTCCTATGTAGTTACACCAGAGACAGTTGTAATGCAAAAGCACCAGTACTTATGTGTAAGGTTTACTGATCCCAAAGAAAGCATGCAGAGGTGAGCTAAGATTCATCAGTTTAATAGAGAGGTACTCACCTTACCGGGGTGGTTGACTGGTATAATCTCTGCCAAATTGTCAGTACCACTGGTGGCCGACTGGTAGAATGTCCTCCCTTGGATTCCCCCCAGCAGATACCAGTGGCAGCAGGCTGACAAGAGGTCAAGATGGCCATATTTATAACAGCAGGAGACAATAAAGCATCACATATCAAAAATAAGTGAGCTCCTTCACAGAAAGCAAGGATAGAGCTGCAGAGCAGTTTCTCACAAACAAGTTTCTTCTAGCTACATGCAGAAGCTACAGGCAGTTTACTTGTGTTTCCAAGCTAACATGAGCCTTTTCTCATGGGCTAGTCACCTGTTCATGCTGCCATCTGTATTTTTCCCACACACTCCACCCCTTCACAGCTTGAACTGGGACATAACTCGCTTGAAAATAGCTGAAGTGCATTGCATCCAAATCTCACAAATGCAATAGAGTTCACTGTAACTAACAGGACAAATAAGACAGAATCCAATAATACCGTACAACTATTGCCTCCACCATGAAGGTATGGAGGCTAACCAGGTAGTGATAGGATCATTTGTTAGCTGTTCAATTTGAGTAATTTGGGTCTTCATCTGTGTCAATATATGAGTTAAATTTTTGGAAACATCAGGAATGTATACACAACAATTAGTGTTAATGATCACAGATACCCCCTTGGGCAACAATCAATATGTGTAATGCCATGTGATTCTGTAGGATAATTTTTTGTGTTTGATCTAATTCGTGGTTAATCAACTTGTTGGATCAAATTTAGTGCTGCTGCAGTATGATTAGCTAATGCAGATGCTTGCCATGGCATAGAACCACCAAGCAATAAGTTTATATTAATGTCTAGTGAGAAAGATTTGCCAATTGACACAAAACATGCCGGCAGTGGATTCGATAGGTAGTGCCAGCGGGGTGTCCCCTGCTTCAAAGAGCACTTTTCCACTTTTCCTCTCTCCCCCACTGCAGCCTCTCTCCTGCTTTTATTCTCCCCAGGGTCTGCAGGGTTTTTTCCACTTGCATGCTGTACCCACGTGGCAAACAGGTGATACAGAGCCCAAGAGGAACACCTGCTTGCCAAACAAGTCTTTGCAAAAACAAGATAAACTACCAAGGTCAGCTCTCTATACAAAACAAGATATTTGCAGCTACAGCCACAAATATCAGTTCCCTTAAAACTGTCAGAATACTTTGTTCCATCCCAGGATCATTCCTTAGTCAGGGGCCTTTAGGTCCCCAACACAGTTGTGCATGATTCCGCATTCAGACTTCATGCATTCTTTTGGAAGTTATTTCATAGAAAGTCAGCTATACGTTTATGCTTACAGTTCTATTTCATTGAAGAGTTCCTTGTACAATAAAAATCAGTATGTCAACAAGTATTTTAGTGGGCCAGGTACTGAGTATCTGGGGGGTAACAGAACCTCCCTTTACCAATAATGTCCCCTAAGGAGCAAGGAGGCCACACCATTTTGGCCTTACTTATATCTCCAAAACCGAAGGCCTTACTCTAATACTGAAGGTGAGACAGCTAGGGAGCACACAACGCAGGGACAAGCAGTAAAAGAAAAGGGAAGTCTCGTGGCTTGTGAGCAGTTTTATCTTTCCTTCTAAATGGAAAACGGAAACGGAACAGTGAAAGTCTTCTGGGAGATGCAGTTCTTCTCTTCTGAGAACTAGGTACCCAGAAATATTGACAATCTATGGAACTGGAGCATTAACTCTTTAACTCCCAGTTTACTACATGGTGTTATGATGTGGAATACCGATAACAAAAAATCATAAAACCATGACAGGGTGAACTGAAATAAAAAAGAAAATATGTCATCTCTTTAGGGAAACTCCTATCTTCTATCCACAGTTCGTGGCTAAGGGAGCACCAACACCTCTGGAAGTTACAGTGCATTTGTTCCAACGTGGGGAGTGGGTGCATCTATGGACCTGGAGCTCCGAACAACTACAGGAGAAGTGGAAAGGACCATACCAAGTATTACTGACAAAGAGCAAAGAAAGTGCCCCGCCCACACTGGCAAGTGGAACAGACTGCACCAAGGAAACTGAAACATTGGCATAAATGAACACAACTTGGAGACAGGAAATGGAAAATCATATTATGATTTAATAATAAAGGAATGCCACTTTCTAACACCATACTGGAATTAGAGAGTTTTCTTCCCAGATTTCGGATGACAGTGTAAATGGAACTCCATGTAAGTATGCCGTCACCCAAGTAATAGGGAAATTGTGACTGCTGCAAGAGTATGGGGACGCACTGAAATTGCCAAAGGAATTGTCTGTGTCAATGGTTTATGGGCCGGTTCGGCCCAGTTCTGTGACTAATGGGGCGGGGGGACCCACAGACCCACGCCCCGGGAAAGGGGAAAAGGGGAAAGGGTAGGGAGATGGGCCTAAAAACAAAACAGTGGCAACGATCTGAGGAGGAAAGTTAATTTACTAAATATGACATCGAAATGCAAGATAACACAATATAATACACTATAATTGGAACTGAGGCTAATAAATCAAATAAAATGAGAGAGAGAGTATCCAAAAACCAAAGGCCTTACTCTAATGCTGAAGGCGAGATGGCTAGGGAGCACACATGCTGCAGAGATGAGCAGAAAGGGAAAAAAAGGGGTGTCTCATGACTTGCGAACAGTTTTATCTTTCCCTCTGAACGGAAATGGGACATTGAACAGTCCTCTGGATTATGTAGTTCTTCTTCTCTTCTGAGACAGGTATACCTGGAGCTATCGACAATCCATGGAACTGGAGCATTAACTCTTTAACTCCCAGTGCTCTACATATTATAATGTGGAATACCGGTAACAACAATCACAAAACCATGACATAGACTCTATTATCCCTTTCCCCCCCTGGCTGGGGGCAGGGCCCCTTTAATTGTTACCTCTATCGTTCTCTTCCTGTGAGTCATGATCAGGGTCCTTATGGCTTTTGCTGTGTTCTGCAGCAACTGGAGCGATCACCTGGAGTGACCTACACAGGCTTGAGCAGTGAGCCCAGGTGAACCTCATGAGATTCAACAAATCCAAGTGCAAGGTCTTGCACCTTCATCGAGGCAACATCCACTACCAATACAAGCTGGGGGATGTAGGGATTGAGCACAGCCCTGCTGAAAAGGACTTGAGGTTACGGGTGGTTGGGAAGCTGGACATGAGCCAACAATATGTCCTTGCAACCCAGAAAGACAATCGTATCCTGGTGTCAAGGAGTTATCTCTAGATCTATATGTGTCCGTGACAGCGGGACAGCAGGCCCACAGGCCCACCGGCCCAGAAAAGAAGGAAAGAAAGAAAAAAAAAAAAGAGAGAGGGAGTGTCAATGGTTTACGGGCCGGTTCGGCCCAGTGCTGTGACTAATGAGGCAGGGGACCCACAGACCCATAACCCGGGAAAGGGGAAAAGGGGGAAGGGTAGGGAGATGGTAGATGGGTCTAAAAACAGAACAGCGGCAACGATATGAGGAGGAAAGTTAATTTACTAACTATGATATCAGAATGCAAGATAACACAATATAATACAATATAATTGGAATTGAGGCTAATAAATCAAATAAAATGAGAGAGAGTGTGCCCAAAACCAAAGGCCTTATTCTCAAGTTGTAGGTGAAAAATGGCAGGGAAGCACGCGCTCCTGGGCAGCGAAAAGAGAGAGGGTCTCGTGACCCGTGAGGAGCTTCACCTTTTTCCTCTGAGCGCAAAGTCCTCAGGGGTATGTATCTCCCCCTTCTTGAGAACCAGGCAACCGGAAACCATCAGTCCATGGAACCTGAGCATCAACTCGCTCACTCCCAGTGTTTTACATGATGTTATGATGTGGAATACCGATAACAAAAATCACAAAACCACAACATTCCACCATTTATTCCACATCACTACATCATGCTTAACATATACATATATACAAACAAACAGTAATTAACATGCATGACACACACACACATCTATATACATATATATACATGAAATTACTGAATGCACTCCCCCAACATCAAATTCCCTTGTGGTACGCACTAGACATCCCCATTTTTCTCCATCACCCACCAAGTGGACCCAGGTCCCTGGGTAAAAACAGTTCCACGGAGAGGTTTGCTCTCTCCAGAAGCAGGATGGACCCAAATGGCTCTTTACATGTACTAGAGGGACCTTATCTCCCTCTACAGAATGTAGGGAACTGGATTGGGAAGGACCATCTCAACTGATTGATCCTCTAGTGTTGACCAACAAGGTGGCCTCTGCCAAATGCTTCTTCTAATGCTTAAATGTTCCACCACACATTGCGTTCAACATAGTTTTTAACAACCCATTGTATCGTTCAATTTTACCAGAAGCTGGTGCATGATAGGGGATATGATAAATCCACTCAATGCCATGATCTTTGGCCCAAGAGAATTTTTGAAATGAGTCCTGTTATCTGACTCAATTCTTTCTGGAGTGCCACGTCGCCATATGTCATGGTTTTATGATTTTTGGTTATCAGTATTCCACATCATAACATCATGTAGTGCACTGGGAGGTAAAGTGTTAATGCTCCAGTTCCAGGTACCTGTCCCAGAAGAGAAGAAGAACTACATTCCCCAGAAGACTGTTCACTGTGATGTTACCATTTCTGCTTGGGGGAACAGACATAAGGCCTTGGTAGGTCATCTGACCTTCCTCTTTTCAATCGCCAGCCTCTCCTCCCTGCTGTTCATCCCGACCGCACGCATCACATCAGCATTAGTGTAAGGCCTTCAGCTTTCGGACAATCTTTCTCTCATTATATTTGATTTATAAGCTTCAATTTTAATTATATTGTATTATAGTATGTTATCTTGCATTCCAAAACCATATTTAGTAAATTAGTTTGCTTCTCCTCAGATCATTGTCGCTGTTTTTAATTATTTTGGGGCCCCCTGTTTCCCTTTTCCAGAGGTGCGGATTTGCAAAATCCCTCCGCCCCGCTACTCACGGAACCGGGCCGAACCAGCCCATAAACCGTTGACATCATAGGACTTCTTTCTCAAGACCTAATATGGTGTTTCAGGCGGTAGCATGGGGTACTGCATATGTTTCAAGCCACCCAGTGGCTATCTCCACCATGGTAAGCACATAATGCTTAACCATCGCAGGTTCATGGCAAGGTGATATAATCAGTCTGCCATGCCTCGTCATATTTATTCTTTTGCCATCGCCCTTCCCCCCAGAGAGGTTTCATCCTCTTGGCTTGTTTAATTATGGCACATGTGTCACAGTCATGAATAACCAGTGCAATAGTGTCCATAGTTAAGTCTACCTCTCGGTCTCTAGCCCACTTATATGTTGCATCCCTTCCTTGATGGCCCAAGGTCTCATAAGCACACCGAGCTAGAAATAGTTCACTCTTGTGTTGCCAGTCAAAGTGTTGTTGAGCCACATTAATTTTGGCAGCTCAATCGACCAGATAGTTGTTTTGTTGTTCTTCAGTAGCCCAACTCTTGGGCACATGAGCATCAACATGACACACCTTTATAGCCATATTCTTTATTAGGGCAGCAATGTCTTTCCACAGTTCAGCAGCCCAAACAGGTTTACTCGTTCATTGCTAGTTGTCACGGGGTTATCCCTAGATATAAGGCCGTGACAGGGGGGCACAGGACCCGGGAAAAAAAAGAGAGACAAAAGAGCGAGGAAAAAAAAGTTTGCCGCGCGATCCGGCCGGCCCCGGGCCGCGAGCTCCGGGAGAGGGGGAAGGGCAGGGAGCTAGTAGATGGGTTTAACAAAGGAACACACAGGCACCGATCTGAGAAGGAACGGTAATTTACTAAATTTAACTAAATCAAACAAAATGAGAGAGAGAAGAGTATCCAAAATGTAAGTCAAACCACGATAGTGTGAGGGAAGCACGTGCTTTTCTCTGCGGCGAGCTGAGAAGGCTGAGCCGGGGCAAAGGGAGAAGCAGAAGCTCCGGGGTCCGGTCCGAAGCTCCACCTCACTTCCTCTTCGCGCCAAGTCCACCCGGGGAAGCTGCCCCTTCCCTCCCATCAGGATACTCCAAATGCCCATAAGACGCAGTAAACGGAACCAGAACATTAACTCCCACTGGTTCACATGATGTTCTGATGTGGAATATTGACCACAAAAATCACCAAACCACAACACCAGTTGTTTTGTTCCCACTGCAGTAGCCACCCACATAAGGCATTTGCCACCATCCATGAGTCAGTATAACGTTAAAGCATTGGCCACCTCTCCCGTTCAGCAACATCTAAAGCCAGCTGGACAGCCTTTACCTCTGCAAATTGGCTTGATTCTCCTTTACCTTCGGTGGTCTCTGCACCTTGTTGTGTAGGGCTCCACACAGCAGATTTCCATCTGCGATGCTTCCCCACAATATGACACGATCCATCTGTGAACAGGGCATATTTCTTTTCATTTTCTGTTAATTCATTGTAGGGTAGGGCTTCTTTAGCACGCGATACCTCTTCTCCTGGTGATGTTCCAAACTTTTTGCCTTCAGGCCACTCCATGATCACCTCTAGGATTCCTGGACGACTGAGGTTCCCCATCCGAGCTCATTGCGTAATCAACACAATCCACTTACTCCAAGTGGCATCAGTTGCATGATGGGTGGAGGGAACCTTTCCCTTAAACATCCAGTTCTGCACTGGCAGTCGAGGTGCTAGAAGGAGCTGCGTCTCAGTACTGACTACTACAGAAGCAGCCCAAACTCCCTCATACATGGCTAAGATCTCCTTTTCAGTTGGAGTGTAGCACTCTTCGGGCCCCCTGTACGCTCGACTCCAGAGTCCCAGGGGTCGGCCTCGGGTCTCTCCTGAGGCTCTTTGCCATAGGCTCCAAGTGGGACTTTTCTCTCCAGCAGCAGTGTAGATGATGTTCTTTACATCCTGTCCTGTCAGACCTTACCTAGTTCCTGTGCCAATTCTACTGAGGTCGGAGTGCCCCAGTCTCAACTTTACTCTGTTCAGCAGCTTTCTCTGTGAAAAACAACTTATCCTACACTCCATACAGAAATACTGGAAATTTCCACTGCAAAAACACAATCTACCTCTCACAATTCCCCCTCTTTTTCTTTTTACCCTTTTTATGTTTTTGCACCAGACTATGAAACACTTCTGATATAAGAAAACTACCTTACTAACCTGACTTGATGATTGAGAATAATAATCTTATCAAAATTGTCTTGCTATTCTCCATAATCTAATATATATATATGATTATTGTTAAGAATAACAATTTCTTCACCTTTGTCCAATTCATCCCAGTATGAACAAGTAGTAAGTCTTGAATCAGAGCATAATCAGCATTACAGGTTCTAAGCTGCTAGGGAATGTGGGGAAGATGGGGAACTTAGTGATAGTAAAGAATGAAATTTTAGCAAACAGTTTACAGAGTGGGGATAGTCACCACCAGGGAATCCGGCGATGTCTCGTTGGTCCGTGGCTGCAGTTCAGTGGAGGGGGTACCCGTTCTTCCTCAGAACTCTTCTGGCCTGACTACCCCAATTATCAAGGGCATCATGTCCTGTCCATCACAGTGATGGTAGTTGTTGGGATACCCACATTTTTGTTCCTCAGGAGGAAAAGCACTTCTGTCCTCTTACCGCTGTGCTCATGGTAGTCAACCATTAACTCCAAAAATTTGTTGGGCAGGTCATGCTTTGGATGGGTGCTGTTGAACAGGCTTTGAGCCAAGCATTCTCCAGCTTCTCATGTCTCAGATGGCTGCCTCTGAACAAGCTTTGAGCCAAGCATTGTTGCCGCTTCTCACACCATCCAGTGGTGCAAACCTTGTTATCACTGTCCCATGGTGGTTTCAAGAAAAAAAGTATTGAGGGGAATGAGGGGAGAAGGGAAGGATACATATTAAAATCACATAAAGCAAAGGAGCAAAATGTGAATGCCGCCAATGCACATAACATAACTCACCTTACCCATGGATCACCAGGAGGCTAGGAAAAGTAATCTAATATCTAGGCCAACTTTCAGATTCCTTGGGTAATTCGAACCTGGCCAGTCACCTCAGCATGTGCCAGACTTTCACATATAATATGATTACAAGCAATAAACACATCAATGTTAGTATTAATAAGATCACAACAGAGTGAAGAACAGAATTAAAAACTCCTCTTGCTGTTGGTGACCATCCAAGGAGCGTTTCCCACCACTGGTGTTCTCCATCCTTCTTCACCCTTTCCAGGACACAGTGTATCTCTTTTGTATCATGGTGAATAGCAATCAGAGTTTTTGTTGTTGTTGTTGTTGTTTTGTCCATTATCTCGAATGCATTCTAACAGTTGGTACAGATCATCATGTTGCAGTAATTTCTTTACTAAAGCAAGATTCATTCCAATTGGGGCAGGTAGTAAATCTTGGATTAATGTGTAATTGTAGAGCAACAACTGATATGACATAACTGGAACTGAATAATTAAAGTCACATCCCACAATGTTAGTAAAGTTACAAACACAGACATTTGAATGATTACTTGTATCTACAGCAATATTACCTATGTCAGTGGTTTATGGGCTGGTTCGGCCCGGTGTCGTGACTAGCAGGGTGGAGGGATCTGCAGATCTGCGCCTCCGGAAAAGGGAAACAGGGGACTCCGAATAATTAAAAACAGCAGCAACGATCTGGGGAGAAACAAACTAATTTACTAAATATGGTATCGGAATGCAAGATAACACACTATAATACAATATAATTAGAATTGAAGCTAATAAATCAAATATAATGAGAGTGTCCAAAAGGTGGAAAGGCCTCGCCATAACACTGAGGTGAGACGTGCAGTTGGGTTGAGCAACAGAGAGGAGAGCCGAAAAAGGGAAAGTCTTGTGACCTTGCCAGGGGTTATATCTCCTCTCTGAACTCAAAGTCTTCTGGGGAATGTATTTCTTCTTCTCTTCTGGACAGGTGCCCAGAACTGGAGCATTAACTCTTTAACTCCCAGTGCACTACACGATGTTATGATGTAGAATTCCGATAACCAAAAATCATAAAACCATAACAAGTATAAAATTACAAGAGGTTCTCATACACACACATCCTTTTCCAATATAGATGAGCACTATTTCAGGGGTCTCATTGGGGTACCTCTCAAAATGGAAAATATTTTGCTCAGTGTCAAGACAAATGTCTTGAACCTTGATGTTATTACTCTCACAAATAAATCCTTGTTGTTCCCATACAACACATGAACTAACATCAACAGTTTGCCATTTGTTTCCATTTTGTTGGGTCCATACTCTGTGTTCTAATGGGTAGAGTATAACCCCATTGTGATCCCATCCCAGCGCAATGGTTGGGTGTATGGTATATACTGAAGCACTGCGTATTGTTAGGACAAAAGCTGTAGCATAATTATTCATAGGATCATAAGTAAAATTAACTAGATGCCACTAAGATTGAAATTCTCTTTCAAATTTGTTTGCACTGTCCCAAATCACCTTTCTAATTTCAGTGGGTAAAGCGTTTCCTTTACCTTCTACAACTAAGAGGTAGAGAGACATTATTTTAAGTTATGACAAGTGCATCTACAATTAACTGGTGGTCTTTCACATTAGTTCTTTCCCACTGAGATAATACATTAGAAAAGAACTACTGGTTGGTTCCCAGTGCTGATAGGGAAGACTGCAGGGGTGTTGCAATGCACATAGATCACTTGCTGTATCCGACACCCTACTTTTATTCTTCTTTGTCCTGTATCTCCCCAAAGTTGGGGGAGTTGGCCAGTACTATACTGGCCCCATTCATTTACTGAATACATTTCATTATTGTGCTTAAATATTGTTGAAAGGGTTAAGCCTCTGTTAGAATTAGAATTTGGTCCCATACACCCAGTATGCCCAATATGGGCATGGGACCGTGACCAGCCAGTGGATGTGATAGGGTCAGCATAAGCAATTACACCTATTAATCTGAAGAAGATGCCTGTCCAAAACAGTGACACTAATGATACCACAGGGATCTCAGGGAAAGGAGCAGGGTGAGAAGGGAACATGTGAGGCACAGCAACAGGATCAGCACTCGTTAGCATCTGGAAAACAAAAGAGAGAGAACTTCCTGGTTCCAGAGAAACCAAGGTTAGAGAAAGCATAACTGGAAAAGAAAACAAAAAAAAACCTTCCTGGTCTCAAATGAACCAAAGTTAGAAGGTAGGTGAAATCCAGATGGTTAATTTTGTACATTTTCCTCTAATCATCTTGAGCCTTCCAGATGTATTTATTAAGAGGCTCTTTGAGGGTTAAAGGGACAGGACCAGTGTGGGGCAAATCAATCAACACCAGTTGTCCCAGGGAGTAATCGTCCCAATAAGCAGCTTTTTGAGTAAGGGACCACAGGGCACAGTGGTTGCCAGTGGTGAAAAATATTCCAGGTCCCCAGTAACCCTCTGATTCCTTTTCAATCAACAGGATCTGTTAGTGGCACTTTCCACACTTTATGGGAACTGTCGAATCATGGCCTGAACCTCTGATTGACCACCTGAGGCAAGCACTGAGTCAGCCGCGGGAGCATAGGTGAAGGCAATTCACCTGTGTGACCAGAAGGGGTGGAGCCAGGCTCCACCTCTCCTAGACCCCATTTAAGGGCTGACTGGCACTGAGAAAGGATCTCTTCCTGGAGATTGCTTTTTGTGGTGTTTTTGTGAGCCTACAACACCAGTGAGCACTTTTTGTTTATCTCTGGTTGTTTTTTCCAATGTGATAATCTTACTAAGCCTAACTTCTCTATGTACTTATTAATCTTACACTTTACAACATCTGTGTACTTATTAACCTTACACTTGGCAAGCCAGCAGGCTGAATATATACTAAAACATAATGTCCTTTCTGTGGAATCTTTATAAATGGGTCAGGGGGGAGAATGTTACCCCCCTAGTTAAAATAATTCCGGGACAGATCCCAGGCTTTCTGGGTTCTCCCTATTACGAATTAGCAACTATCATTGAAAAATGGGGTCCCCTGCGGGTTATGGGGAATATTTCCCCATTCCGCATGGCGGAATATTTTCAAGGATTAGGTAAAGACATACTAACTACAAAAGAATGGCAGTTAGCTGTCTCTACAGTGGCATGGCCACTGCTGAATGCCCTAAACCAAGCTGAAAAAAGAGCCGATACTTTCGAAAGCAAAAACCAGCTATTGAAAAACTGTATTGATAAATTAGAACAGGATCTTAATATATTAACGGGGAAAAAATCAACTTTGCATCTCCCAATAGGCCAGCTCCGTAATATTTCAACAAATAATGACTACGTTTCTGAAACAACAGACCTGGTTGAGCAGGGAAATAAAAACTCTAAATCAGATTTGGAGGTTCCACTTGCAACGTATTCCCTAGAACTCCGTCCTATTATAACCCAAAAAACAAAGAAAATACAATATAGACCGGTAGGGGTGCCCCCTGATCAATGGCCCCCTGCCCGAACACATTTGCATGTAACAGCTAGGCCATACACACCAACCGAATTAATGGATATGGTACGATTCCGGCAGAAGCTGAAGGAAAGTGTACCAACCTGGTTATTAAGACTATGGGATTCAGGGGCAGAAAGTGTCATGGTCAATGGGCCGGAAATATCTAAATTGGCCACCATGATGGTGCACCCTGCCCTTAGGGAAAGATTATATGCAGGCGTTCAATATACTAATGAAAATCATTCTTTAATTGATTGGCTAATGGCAGCATGCCGTGTGGTATGGCCAAACAAATCCGATATACCATTAAATACAGGATTGTGGTCCTCCATGGAGGACCTTCAAAATTACATCTGTGAACTAGGCATAAGAGAAGCGATATACGAGGACTCGTTTTAAAGTCCAGATGTGGTTAGATTTTCAGCAGGGATGAGAGACTTAATCTTAGAACAGGCCCCTTCCCATCTATATGGGACCCTAGTTTCTATATTAAACCCCCTGGTGGCCTCAGAGTCTGTGGTCCAGCAGGCTGCCCAATTAGTGACTGACTTGGGGGAAACAGAGCGCCTGTGGGCCAGGCGCAATATTCAAGCAGTAGAGGAAGCAGAGGTCCTTCCAGTAATTAAAACTAAGAAACCTGTTATACGGAATCCTCAATCGGGGCCCATAAGGGTCTCACGAAAGCAGATGTTTAACAATCTTATCCAGGCTGGGGTCCAGTTTGCAAAAATTGATCGCCAGCCCAATCACATCCTCCTTCAGCTTTGGAGACAGCTGAAGAACAATCAGAAATTTCAAAATTGCCCAAAAAATCCGAGGGTAAGAATTATAGACAGAGTACCAACAACAACATGGAACCTAGAGGATTTCATAGTCCCTAACAGAAAAAAGAAGCCCCCTCAGGTGTATCGGACCACAATGCCCGAGCCACCAGAAACAAAAGATTTAAGCATAGCACAGTTCATGGCATGACAAGGGATGTTAGTCCCCCTAGGGCCTTCAGAAGGGACTGGAGGCCCTACGTGGAATTGACAATTTTCTGGTCCCGAAAGAATATTCAGAGAGTTATGGCACTAGTTGATACAGGGGCAGAAACGTCGATAATCTATGGAGATCCAACTAAATTTGACAGTGATAGAGTGATGATTGGAGGTTTTGGGGGACAGACCATTCCAGTCACCCAGACCTGGTTGAAATTGGGGGTTGGGCGTCTCCCACCCCGGGAGTATAAGGTATCTATTGCCCCAGTCCAAGAATACATCCTGGGCATAGATATTCTGTGGGGTCTGGCTCTCCAGATAACTGTGGGAGTGTTCAGACTTCGACAAAGGTGTATTAGTGTTCGTGCTGTGCAGTCAATATTGAGAGGCCATGCAAAGCATGAGCCTATTTGCCTGCCGAAACCACACTGGATTACTGATGTCAGACAGTATAGACTGCCAGGTGGGCAAGATGAAATATCAAGGACAGTGCAAGAATTAGAGAAAGTAGGTATTATAAGACCTGCACATAGTCCATATAATTCCCCCATATGGCCAGTGCGGAAGTCGGATGGAACATGGAGAATGACAGTGGATTATAGAGAGTTAAATAAGGTCACGTCGCCTATTCATGCGGCCGTACCCAATACTGCCTCCCTAATGGACACATTGAGTAGGGAAATAAAAACCTACCATTGTGTCCTAGATTTGGCAAATGCATTCTTTAGTATTCCAATCGCTAAAGAATCGCAAGATCAGTTTGCATTTACATGGGGAGGCAGGCAGAGGACCTTTCAGGTCCTGCCACAGGGGTACGTGCATTCGCCAACATATTGTCATAATCTAGTGGCGCGTGACCTGGCTAATTGGAGAAAACCTGATAATGTTAACTTCTATCATTATATTGATGATCTTCTGTTGACATCCGACTCATTGGAGGCGGTAGGACAAGCAGCAGATTCGTTAACCACCTATCTGCAAGAAAGAGGATGGGCTATAAATCCTCAAAAGGTGCAAGGTCCGGGCCTGTCCGTAAAATTCCTGGGGGTAGTTTGGTAAGGAAAAAACAAAATATTACCCAGTGATGTAATAGATAAGGTTCAGGCATTCCCAGTCCCTACAACACCAAAGCAGCTGCAGGAGTTTTTAGGTATATTGGGGTACTGGCGCTCCTTTATACCTCATTTAGCGCAGCTGCTGAGGCCATTGTATAGACTCAAGAAAAAGGGGCAGCTATGGGACTGGGGGAGAATGGAACAGGATGCTTTCCAACAGGCAAAACTGGCAGTTAAACAAGCCCAGGCATTGGGTATATTTGTTCTTATCCTCCCAGCCGAATTGGATGTTCATGTCACTCAGGATGGCTTTGGCTGGGGCCTGTGGCAATGCCAGAGTTCTGTTTGGACCCCCACTGGATTCTGGTCTCAGGTCTGGCACAGAGCAGAAGAAAGATATAGTATGATTGAAAAACAGTTATTGGCTGCCTACTCCACATTACAGGCGGTAGAGCCGATAACTCAAACAGCTGAAATCATAGTTAAGACCACTCTGCCGATTCAGGGGTAGGTGAAAGATCTGACCCACCTTCCTAAGTCAGGGGTGGCCCAAGCACAAATGGTGGCACGATGGGTTGCCTATCTCAGCCAGAGGAATAGTCTGTCTTCATCACCATTAAAAGAAAAACTTCAAAAGATCCTAGGCCCAGTGACGTATCACAGTGATGCACCCAAAGAAACATTGGTCGCTCCACCAGAGAAGAGTCCCGTTCAGGAGGGAAAATATCCTATTCCTGAAGATGCCTGGTACACAGATGGGTCCAGCAGGGGCAACCCGAACAAGTGGAGAGCGATAGCATACCATCCCTCCAGTGAGACAATCTGGTTTGATGAGGGGGATGGTCAGAGCAGCCAATGGGCAGAACTGCGAGCCATGTGGATGGTTATAACCAAGGAACCCAGTGATGGTATCCTGAACATCTGCACAGATGGTTGGGCTGTGTACCGGGGGCTCACTCTTTGGATTGCACAGTGGGCCGCCCAGGAATGGACTATCCACGCCCGACCAATCTGGGGCAAAGATATGTGGTTAGACATATGGAATGCAGTTAAACACAGGACTGTACGTGTCTACCATGTTTCTGGTCACCAACCCCTTCAATCACCGGGAAATGACGAAGCGGACACATTGGCCCGAGTTTGATGGATTGAGAATTCACCATCTGAGAACATCGCCCGTTGGTTACATCAGAAGCTACAGCATGCTGGTCAAAAGACAATGTGGGCAGCTGCTGAAGCATGGGGGCTGCCCATACAGCTATGTGACATCGCACAGGCATGTCGAGACTGCGACGCTTGCTCTAAGATGAGACCGAGATCGTTGCCCAAAACAACAGCCCATCTTGCTAGAGGACACAATCCTCTCCAGCGATGGCAGGTCAATTACATCGGGCCCCTCCCTCGGTCTGAGGGGGCGAGATTTGCCCTGACCTGCGTCGATACTGCAAGTGGGCTACTGCAGGCCTATCCAGTACCAAAAGCAAACCAGGCATATACCATCAAGGCACTCACTAAACTGATGTCTGCCTACAGGACACCTCAAGTCATCGAGAGCAACCAAGGGACCCATTTTACTGGTGCAGTGATAGAATGCTGGGCAGAAGAAAATAACATTGAATGGCAATTCCTCCTGCCATATAATCCAACAAGGGCAGTCCTCATTGAATGTTATAATGGTATTCTCAAGGCTGCCCTGAAGACAGACTCCCAGTCCCTGCAGGGATGGACAAAGAGACTGTATGAAACCTTGCGGGACCTGAATGAAAGACCTTGAGACGGCAGACCCAGTGCCCTGAAAATGCTACAAACAACATGGGCCTCCCCGCTTAGGATCCAAATTATGGGTACCGATAATCGGGTAAGACCCCAAATTGGCAATCAAAATATCCTTCTGCTCCCTGCCCCTGTGAATTTAGATCCAGGTACCCATAGAATAAAATGTCCCTGTGACAGATCAGGACACCCCTGTTGGTGCCTGATATAGCTATGCAGCCGCAGACATCTGGCCAGAAGGTATGGTACAGGCGGCCGGGGCATACCCCAGTACAAGCTGAAGTGTTGACCCAGGATAAAAATACGGCCTGTATCTTGCCCTGGAGGGCAGACCTTCCCCTCCTGGTACCCTTGAAACATCTGTATTTCTCCCTGTGAGTCTTTGAGCCTCCAGGACCACGGGAAGGAACAGAATGTCATCAGAGTGTTCCAGTGTTGCTGCCAGACCATGTGCAACACCCGGTGATGGTTTACATGGGACTGATGGAGCATAGGACGGACCTGCACCTCATGACCACATGCCTCCAGTAACATCATCAAGCACTGGCCCATGGAAGAACATGAACTTTCACCAATCATCACTCGCCTTAAAATTATGATAATATACGTTGCGACGGGAATTGTATAAGCGTCATGATGTGTTGGATCTCTGTAGTAGGAAAGACTCGCCCTTTAATTAACTCAATCATTGGTTTACGCCGTGAAGGGGTGGAGTGTATGGGAACTGTCGAATCATGGCCTGAACCTCTGATTGACCACCTGAGGCGAGCACTGAGTCAGCCATGGGAGCACAGGTGAAGACAATTCACCTGTGTGACCAGAAGGGGTGGAGCCAGGCTCCACCTCTCCTAGACCCCATTTAAGGGCTGACTGCCACTGAAGAAGGGTCTCTTCCTGGTGGTTGCTCCTTGTGGTTTTTTTTGTGAGCCTTCAACACTGGTGCGCACTTTTTGTTTATCTCTGATTGTTTTTTCCAATGTGATAATCTTACTAGGCCTAACTTCTCTATTCACTTATTAATCTTACACTTTACAACATCTGTATATTTATTAACCTTACATCACATGTACTCTGTCTCTGATTTTCTAGGGGCGTGAACAAAATCTGTCTTTAATTTGGTCAGCTCGATAGTAGAATAGGGGATCTCCTCGATACTGACATCAGAGTACCCACCTTCACTCTTTTCATATGCATGCCCAGTTTCTATCGGAGGGCAGAGAAGGGTCACAGTGTTTTCTGATTTGTCTTTTTGGGCTCTCACATTTTCCAGACTTTCTCCTGGGTAAAAGTCACTATCTGGAGAACTAGTATTAATTTTCTTCTCATTTACCAACTGTTCTCTAAGGGCTTGCTGAAGGAGGGTTTTTGAATGTTCTTCTTTTTCTGACTGTCCCTTAAGATCTTTTACTTGGTCCTGCAGGTATGTAACCAATTCCTGCTAGGAGTGAATAATTTGAGTTTCTGCCATGTGCTGTTCATTGCGGATCTCTATGGCAGCAGTAAGAGCAGCTCCTAGAACTGCACAAATGATTGATTTTCCCTTTTCCTCCCCCATACGAGTTTGCTTATGGAGAGAATTTATATGATCCGCGACTCCCTCTAAGTTAGACCAATTACTCTGTGCCCACTCCATCTCCATGGGGGAGAGTTTGGTACCATGCTTTTCTAAGAGGTTGAAGAGCGGACTCCTGCCCTCATTCCTTTTTTTTTTTTTTTTTCATTAACGATCATGCCTCCAAATGTGGAGCAATCTCCTCGGGGGGGGGGAAACACGTAAAATCAACAAGTCAACAATTTGCTCCTTACACCCCCGAAGGGTACACACTTACTTTCTTCTACCGATAAGGCAGATGCTACTACCACCTGGATATATTCGGGTCATCCTTGAGATACAGGGTTGTCATGGGGTTATCCAGACCAGTCTATGCCTGTGACAGGGACAGTGGGCCCAAGGGTCCCCCCCCCAAAACAGGAAGGGAAAGAAAACTAGGCAGCAGCAGCACCAGTCTAAGGAGGTAAACTTATTTTACTAACTATGATATAATACAATCTAATTGAAATTGAGACTAAGAGAGAGAGAGAGAGTTTTCAGAGCACCTGAAAAACCGCCTGCGTTCTTTGTGAGCCGAAGAAGGAAGAGACCCCCCCGGGGGGGAAGATCCCATGACCTCCGTGACGTACAGGGACAGGTACCCGGAAGTAGAGTATTAACACTAACTCCCAGTGTACTACATGATGTTATGATATGGAATACCGAAAACCAAAAATCACAAAACCGTAACAAGGGTCTAATAGCTTAGATAAGTATGCAATAGGTTTTCTTTTGTCTCCCCATGCTTGTGTTAGAACTCCTAAAGCAGCTTCTTCACTAACAGTTACAAAAAGGTGAAATGGTTTCTTTAAGGCAGGCAGTTCTAACACTGGGGCTGTGATTAAGTCCCGTTTCAATACTTCTAATTCTTTTTCCTCTTTTGTCCATTTTAATATGTTGGGTTCTCCCTCTGATAGTTTGAGATACAATCTCTTTGTTTTTTGTACATATGCTTCTATTCATAATCTACAGTATCTAATTAAACCTAGAAACTTTGGCAACTCCCTCTGTCCTGGGCAGAGAAAGCTGCACAATTTCCTGAATTCTTTCAGAATTGATTCTCCGTTTCCCCTCAGAAATCACATGCCTGAGGTATCTGATTTCTTTTTCCACATACTGCAGTTTATTTTTAAACACTCTTAGCCCGTGTTCCCCAAGAAATTCAGGAGTTTACTTGTAGTCTCTTTTACTTTAGACTTCTCTGTTCCGCAAATCAGCAAATCATCCACATACTGTAACGGCTTTACCCCCTCTTCAACCTGAAACTTTTCCAAAATTTTCTCCAGCACTTGTCGAAATAAATTAGGTGATTCCATGAACCCTTGGGATAAAATAATCCACCTATATTGCTACTTTTGTCCCGTTTCTGGGTCCTTCCTTTCAAAGGCAAAAAGATCTCAATTCTCTGAGTCCAAAGGCCAGGTCCAGAACGTATCTTTTAGGTCTATTACACTATACCATTTATGTTCTTGTGGGATCAGACTCATTAAAGTATAGGGGTTAGGAACCATGGGGTGTTGCTTGAGAACTATTTCATTGATTTTTCTTAGATCTTGTACCAGCCGATAGGTGCCATCTACCTTCTGTACTAGCAAAATTGGAGTGTTATAGGGTGACTTACAGAGTTCCAGAAGACCATCCTTAACCAATGTTTGTATTACAGGCTTTAGACACTCTATCCTTTCTAAAGTTATGGGATATTGTTGCTGTTTCACAGCTTCACTCCCTCCTTGGACAGTTATTTTTAAGGGAGTAATTGTGAGTCCACCCCGGTTTCCTTCCCCTGCCCACACCTTTGGATTTATTTCTTTTTCATCATCAGCTGTTAACAAATTCATTGACACCTTTATACCTGTTTCACAAGTTTTCAACTGCAGTCCTAATTTAACTATTAAATATCTCCCCAGTGAATTGGTCCCTGCTTCTGGCACATATAACAATTGCCCTGTGACTATTTTATCTTCCCATTTTAATTCAGTAGTCTCAAAAAGTGAAACTATCATTCCTGATCCCTCTACCCCGTTATTCTTAAGGTGTTCCCAGTTAAATTAAGTCCCAGTATTTTATAAGCTAAAGATGACCAAGAATTGATCAAACTGTTCTGCTAATCCTATTGGATCTTTCATTAATGATTTCATTTCCCTTTTAAAATTTCTCACCTCTCCACTATTAAGTGGGGAGTTTACATATCCTATATCTCCTGATAACACTGGAACTTCCCTAAGAGGATACATGGAAGTGTTAGTGGGGTTAATGGTGTTAGATTTAGGAAAAGGAGAATTTATAATATCCCTTTTGCATTGTTCCAATTCTTTCTCAAGCTGGCAGAACTTTTTCATTCAGCACCAGCACTAGTCGCAGAGCTCGGTTCAGGTGGGCTGTTCAGGGGCTGATCCGAGCCAATACCCTCCCCTCTGTCAGCTGTCTCCAGCCTCCCTCCTATAGTTACAGGACTTGACTAGAGGCCAGGATGGTAAGGGGGGGGGGGAACGCCATTCCATAGAGGAAAGAGAGTGAGTTTAATCCTAGGGAAAGGTACAGGGAGTAAACAGCTTAAAGGATCCCATCTGGGGTTTCTCTGTTCTTCCTTATCTACAGAATTTTGTCTAGCCATGATTAACTGCTGTACTCCCTGAATCCAACAAGCAGCATATGTGGACTCCTTCTCCAAAACAAAATAAAATAAATAAATAAAGGAGTTTTACTGTTTACGTGCACGTTTGAAGCCTGACAAATGCGATCTTCGTCAGACGCGTATTTTGGCCAAAATACTGATTCCCCTGCAACTGGTTATTTAGGCCATACAACAACACAATATCTAATCATTTTCTGTTTATCTTTATCTCTGGTTCTCGAATTTCTCTTTTTCATGTTTTTCAACATACTTCCTAAAGGACTTATAGCAGGCACTGCTCCAGGGGCCCTCTCTCTGTCCCCCACCTTGGAACTCTTATTCCCCATTTCTCTCAGCAACCTATGGTTGTACTTCTGCAGCGTTGCGCACGCCCAATTCTCAGTTCTAGAAAATGAGGTGTACCGTCAAGCAACCCTATTTGCAAGATGTTCATGTACAGCATAAGAGTCCCAGACCTTGACCTACAAGGCAGTACTTAATCACACGATTGTTTTTACCTTGGTCTGTGCACAGAGTTGCCAGGAATTATCAGGTCAATCTTACAAAACCGCAGTGCCCACTGTCCATCCCTATCCCCTAGCTGTTCATAGATCTTGCCTCTTAAAAACAGCCTCGGGTCCGCAGCTGGCTCCACGATGAACCACCACCACCAATCCAAGGGGCTGCAGAAATAAGAGCGGGGTGCACCGTCCTGTATTGTAGAGGCAGAGGCTCACCGCAGGTGACGTTGTTCCCGGGTTTTGGCACCAAATTGTGAGAAACACGCTTAAAATCAACAATTTCTAATCAGGCAAAGATCTCTGTGAAGAGCAGTTTATTCATTATTGCAATAATGGGCACACACACCCCCCCACTGAAAAGGGAGAAATTGCGCAACTAGCCAGTGAAATCCATTCCGTTATATACCCTGGGTCCTACGCAGGTAATGCCTCTCCTGGCACTCATTGGTTGAGTGTCTCAGGCTCACAATATTCTGACGCTGTTGCTACGTTACATTTCCATGCATCTGTTACCAATCCATTGTCCTTAGGTATGTTCTGTACTTTTTATGGCGATAGGAGGACAATATTTTCAAAAATTAGCACACTCGTTCTGTCCTGTACCAGACTCTCCCCTACCCTATATAATTACCTTACCTAGTGCCCGTGCCAATTCTACCCAGGTCGGAACGCCCCAGTCTCAACTTTACTCTGTTCAGCAGCTTTCTTTGTGAAAAACAACTTATCCTATACTGCATACAGAAATACTGGAAATTTCCACAGCAAAAACACAATCTACCTCTCACATCAGGTTGGTCAGTTTCAGTGCTCTTTCTCTCCAGCTTGGCTTGGAGTCTGTCTTGTTTGGTTAGGAGGAAGTCTCGTTCAGCTTGGAGGCTGTCTTGTTGAGAATGAAGTTTGACTCATTCAGTTTGAAGGTTGTCAAGCTTGGATTGGAGGGAGTTTCGCTTGGTTTGGAGGGTTTCCTGTTCGTATTGGAAGGTGTTTCGTTCAGATTGGAGGTCTTTCCTCTTGGACTGGAAATTCTTTCTCTCGGATTGGAGATTCTCTCTCTCAGATTGGAAACTTTCCTTCTCAGCTCGGAGACTCTCTCACTCAGTCTGGAGATTCTGTTTCTCGGCAAGAAGACTCTTTCTGAACCTGGAGATTCTCCCTCTCGGCTCGGAGACACTCCCTTTCAGTGCGAAGACTCCCTTTCAACTCAGAGACTCTCCCTTTTGGCTCGGAGGCTCTCCCTTTTAGTTTCAGAGACTCTCTCCCTCTCTGGGATAGTACTGAATATGGCCCAATAAGCATAAGCCAAGCCCCAAATAATTTGTGCCTCCTCAGATCGGTCTGAGCCACAGCATCCCTGTCTCAAATATCTGCTTAGGCTCTCAGGATCTTGCAGGTGTTCAGGAGTAAAGTCCCATGACACCAGGGATGCCCATCTCTCCAATGTCTCTCCCAAGTCCCTCCACACTCCCTGACACTCAGTATTCTCTGGCTTTGGGGAAGGCTTCCTCAAAATATTATAGATACAGATACCGATGAGGAGTACATTCAGGGAGACTGACAACATGATCATCGGATGAGCATTCAAAAAATGCATAAATGATTCAAGGGAGAGACTGGGAGCCTGTTTAAAAACCACAAGTTCTGTAGAATTAGCTACTCCCTCTGGAGTTGTATGCCACATTGTATGCAGATACCAGGTAGGTATTTCCATCAGTGTTTTCAATTGATTATATATACCTATAATTCTATAGAGCAAAGCAGCAAACTTAATTACGGCCCAGCACGTTTTGAGCATTAAGAGTGAAAAAATGATGGCATGCATTCCCTTGAAAAGCAGTTTTACAAGAGAAAGCATTTTTTTTCTTTACAGAAGCAAGCTAGCAGCACCCAGAAAGTTTACAAATATCCCAGAATATTGGCAGTCTGCTTGGACTTTCAAGGCCTTGTTTGCTGTTTCAGCAACCTGCAGCACTGATAAGCTTTCTAATGAAGCTCTCCGAGAGCAGAGAGAGATTCATTCTAAAAGCCAAAAAGTGGCCTATGCCCGCATTCTCCACCAAGAATGTCAACAGTTTACAGGCTGGTTTGGCCCGGTTCTGTGACTAGCAGGGCAGGGGGGACCCACAGACCCATGCCCCAGGAAAGAGAAAAGGGAAAAAAGGGGAAAGGGTAGGGAGATGGACCTCAAAACAAAACAGCAGCAACGATCTGAAGAGAAACAAACTAATTTACTAAATAAGATATCAGAATGCAAGATAACACACTATAATACAATATAATACAATACAATAAGAATTGAAACTAATAAATCAAATAAAATGAGAGAAAGAGTGTCTGAAAACTGAAGGTCTTACTCTAATGCTGAGGCGAGACGTCTAGCTGGGCTGAGCAGTAAAGAGGGGACGTCTCATGATATGCAAACAGTTTTATCTTTCCCTCTGAACGGAAAACGGAAACAGAACAACGCAAAGTCCTCTGGGGTATGTAGTATGTAGTTCTCTTCTGAGAACCAGGTACCCAGAACTATCCACAATCGACGGAACTGGAGCATTAACTCTAACTCCTAGTGCACTACATGATGTTATGATGAGGAATACCGATAACAAAAACCTTAAAACCATGACAATAGGTCAGTGCTGATCAGGAAAGCATTTGGTCTTAACCCTGAATAGGCTGAAGGGTTGTGGGGGTAAAACAGCGCATTGCTGGGAGAGGTTAAATTCAGTAGAGTCCAATTCCTCTGAACTCAGACTTAGGAGAGCCTGGTGGCAGACAGGCCCCTTGGTTGCTTTTCTTTAGTCCCACCTCACTTTGGCTTTAAAAAATGGAGGGCAGGAGAGAAGAGGCTGGAATTAAGTACGAGTTGGAAAAGAGCATCAGGTAATATATTTATTTATAAGCACCTGGAGGAAAATAAGGGAGGGACTGCCAGCATGGGCTGCTCTAACATTCAGTGGTCTCTGATGCAACAGGGCAGGGGGAAGGCAGCAGGACTCCCAGGATATTCTTGGCCTCAGTAAGCACCTCCCCAGGTGGGGATGGGAGAATGTGAGTACCAGAACTGATGGGAAACCTGTACTTGGAGTGCGGTGGGTTGTGCAGAGGTGGTGGGTGGAGTTGGCAGTGCCTCTCACTGACGCCATCATCCACGGAGCATTTTATTCCCCAGAGCTGAAAAAAAAAACCAACCCAAAAAACACCTTAAAATCGGATCCAAGTGAAAGGCTTGACTTGACCCAGCATTCTGCGCTCGGGCCCCTGTCCTTGCTGGGTGACGTCAGCTGCGGAGCAAGTCCCTGTATTCTCGCCCATATATGGTTTGCACGGCTGAGCCCGGGCGCGCTCAGCGCACCAGTGACGCTCTCTGAGCTTTCAGTCACTCGCCTCTCGCCCTTCTCGTTGGCTGTAGCTCCCTACTCCATTTCTCTTTGCTCATATGCTAGCCAATCGCGAGGCAAGGATCGCTGTCGGGGCGGGCCTTCCCGCCTCGATTTTCCTATTGGCGGATTTTTGCCGTTGGCTGTCCGGCCCGTGTTGCCTGGTAGAGCAACAATGACAGAGAGGGCTACTGCGATTGGCTGATGACTGTCGCGCTTGACTCATAACGATTGGAAAGAGAAGAGAGAGAAGGACGGAGGGCGCTCGTTCTTTTATTTCCTCTTTCCCCCGCTTCCCCTTTCCGATTGGCTGAGGCACTCACCGGGCGGAATTTCCGATTGGCCAGCACACGCTGTTGCTAGGCAGGTGAAGAGGTGCGGGGTGGAGCTCCCTCTTCTGATGAGTCGGCTCTGAGGTTCAGTCAGCGTGAAGCGTCTCGATTTGCTGTCGTAACGAATCTGCTCCAAGACCTCCTGCCCACTTTGAGGAGCCGTCGCCGCGCGCCTACCCTCACCCCTTTCCCCCTCAGCGCTATGGCCTCGGGATCTGAGTAAGTGTGGGCTGCCCGGCGGTTGGCCGGGGCCTAGGCCTGGCGGCTGAGGCTCTGGTCCTGGCCCAGCACAGTTTAGCTCCACTTCCCTCGTTTCATCGCGATGTAGTGTTGCCTGGGCTGGGTCAGACTGGGCCGGGCCGATGTTTCCTGATCTCGCTACGTCGTGCGGCCCCCGAGGAGGTAGAGGTGTTGGGTGGGCCGCTCCTCGCGCGCTCCCGGTCTGGCGCGTGCCCGCAGGGGGGCCCCTGTGTACCTTCGCCGCCCCCCTCCTGACTTCCCTTTCCGGAAAGTGTCGAGTCACGGCGGGATGAAGCCGGGCCAGGTTTTCTCGCTCTGATGCTGCCTGCCGTGCCCTGGACTGTCCCGCCTACGCTAGGCCGCAGCCAGGCAGGGCTTTGTCTCGCGGATTCCTGGGAGCCAGAGGAAACGGCAGCGCTTCGGACAGGAGGAGGGAGAGAGGCACGTTCCTGTCTCCTCCCCGCAGGCTCTGAGCGGTCCCAGAGCTAGGGCTTGTGAGTGATTTGGCATGAGGAGGCAGACGTGCTGGGCCGGCCCCTGTGGCAGCTGAGAGAATCTGCTCTATTTTCATCTTTAGTGCCTTGCTTCATGTTCTAGGCTGAAGATCATCTTTCATGCTCCTCGAAAATGAGTTGAGTAATAGCGATCTCCCAGTTTCTGTCCCATATATGCAAACCATAGCATTGGCTTTTGAGAAAAATAAAAATAACACCTGAACAGACTTTTCTAAATCAAAGAATACTTGAAATAATTAATTGGCCTTGCCAGAAGCACTTTTAGTCCCTTTAGCATCTGTTGTTTATGTTCTCTTTTTCTCTTGGAACTCCTGAAATTTAGATGTGCTTGGCCCTACTGAGTCAGTTCCGTTGAGATGTGCCAAGAATTCAGTGTCCATGATGAGCTTGTGATGGAAGTGATAGTCTAAAAGGTGTCTTTTCAGCTGAGTGATATGAACAGTGCCTTTAAAAAGAAATGTCTGTTTCTACAATGTTCTTCTCACCAGGTAGAAATCAAAACTTGCTTCTCAGCTGGAGAACGGTTGCTCTTTAGCTGTAGTTCTTGGTACAGTGCTGTTGGCAACCATCTTGCTGAGCTTTAGCACAGCAAGTAGTACTGCAAGAGCTAAGAGCGTGGTCTCTGAAGAGATTCTCATGTGCATACTCATCTAGCACAGTATTTGAGAATTTGTCATCTCAAGCATGGGTATGAACTTGCTGCTTAGTTGTCCTGGGCTGTTCTAGTAAGTGGCTACAATAATCAAAAACGTCATTTATTTGCTTTAATAGATAAAATGGGGAAAGTAGGTCAGTATGTAACATGGATGTACATGCTCAGAATGGTAAAAAAAACTACTGATAGGTTTGTCTAAGAAGAAAGTTTGTGAGGACGTGGATTAAAAAGGCCCAGCAGCCTACAGAAGGCATGATTTTTTTTTTCTTTTTTGTTACTGAAACTGGAATTGTTATGAGTCTGTGACTTTTTGCTATATATTTATCACAAACTTGCAGGAATATCTTAGTTACCTAGATCATCTGGAGTTTTGGAGATCAGTGATTTTTATGAAAATAACCACTAATCAGTAATTATTTTCTGCTCTCTTCATATTGTCTGTCATAACTCATAGCGCTATGCTCATAACTATGCTCTGACTGAAAAATGTTGAAGTGTTTTAAGTTTTTAAAAAGTACCTCTCCCTTTTTCAATGTAAAATGGGTCCTTTACTGAAAAAGAAAAGAGGGCTAAGAATGAGACCTGGGAATTCATTATTGTTAGTCTTTAGGGCTAGTATATATTTGCTTCAATTTTATTGATGTTCTTTATATACAAGTTTGACCATTAATTATGCAGGGGATTATGTCCTCACTTCTGCCCTCTGTCTAGGTAGGGGCAAGCTTTGAATTTCCTTTTAATTCTCAAACAGCTCTAAAGCTGTGTTGTGTTCAGTTTCATGCTTTTAACAATGAAAGAAAAGAGGGAGAGGGAAAGCAAGTGAGGGAGTAGATTAAAGGGATGAGTAGAGGAGATGATCTAGAGAAACTGTGGTTTCTCTCTGACAGAAAACTCATTGAGGAGCTTTGAAAATTATGTAGGATAACTTGTCTGTCTTGGCCCTTAACTGAAGTTTACCAGCATGCATAGGAAAGTTGGCAGAGGAGGTTCACAACCCATGTCTTAAGCTTTCCTTTCCAGCTTAGTATTTGCAGTTCAGGCTCTCCTTCCCTGCTGCATAGATTTTGGGATTGTCCAGATGTGGTTAAGGAGCACAAACGTATTTTGCTCTGTCATCTTGGTTATTGCATGAGGAACCCTCAGCAGAGGTGCAACAAGGACAAGTGGTGATGATGTTCTAATTTGCTATTGGAATATGGAGTGGCACTTGTCTGTCAAAGTTATTGCTTTGTCTGTAGGAGAAATAAAATAACTTTCCTGTGTTGATACCATGTAATTTCTTAACATTTTTTTTATTTGCACAGCTGTTAGGTAACTGAAGCTGACCCCATGCATTTAGATGTTTGCTGTTACCTGGAGGCCTTCATTCCTCTTTTAAATTCCTCCAAATTTTACAATTGCTTTAATTGCAGTAATGCACTGACAGCATTGATCCAGCCCTTACTTAGGAAATGGCAGATTCAGTTCTTCAGTATTAAAACTTTTTTCCTCACATTCAGCAGAACAAAATATACATCTTGCTGTGCTGTTTGGTGGTGCTGTGTACTGGAAGTTATCTGAACTTTTTTTTTTTATACAGCTTTTGGTTTATTGAAAGCTTTGGCCAAAAAGCTTTCACATGCTGCTCAGTTTCTCTTGTTTGTTTTTATCTTGTCTCAGCGCATTTTTTTTTTTGGCTGCATAATAATCTGCATTCCAAAGTGACAGCTACTTAGTTTCAGTGACGATTTATGTAGCCAAAGTCTGGCAACAGCCTCTTATCAGAAGGCCTTTAGATCCATGCCTTGTGCGCAGAGGGGTATGGTTTATATTCAAACTTTGAACAGGCTAAATATAAGTATTGTTGCTTTCTAGTGTTCCTTAGTTCAAGTTTTTAAATGTACCTGCTAAATTAATTTCCAGTGTCTAGGAGCTTACACTGATGCACAGTCCATAAAGTACTTTATTTCTATCCACTGTTTATTGATTTCAGTTTTCTTATTGCTGTTAGTTTCTATTAGAAATCCCAGCCCTTTTTTTCTTTTTTTTGGACACGTTTAAAAACAAAAAAAAGCTCATAACAGCCTTCCTTGTGTTCCTTTGGGTTTAGAGGTTGGATTCATAACATTTAATGTACTCATTGAAAGGGAGGGATGTTAATTTTTTAACTATTGGATTATTTAATGAAGAAAGGAAGATGATTTGCCCAGTGCTGGCAGTCCTGGAAAGACACGTTTTACAACTCTTTGTTTTGTTCACTTAAAATAACGTTGCTCTTCATTTGAAACACTTTTCCTATGCTACTAGGGCTTATGCAAAGCTTGAAAGCCTTCTGGAAACAAGCCTGCAGCACTCAAGTTTGCTTGTCCCCCCTGTTCTAAGTGTCAGGGAAAGGAGACAGCACTGCACAGTCTGGCTTGGAAAAGCTTGTTTCTTGAAGGTGTGTGGGGTACCTCAGGTAATGTCACACCACAGATATGTCAGACCTTTCTGATGTACTTATAAAGATGCAGTGAACATGCCAAACAGAGCACTGCTGCAGTGGTCTGTGTTCATGCTCTGTAATTGCTTGCTCTGCCACTTCCACTCAAGGTTTGATTTTTTTCTGGTTATTTTGTCCCTAAAAGAGCTAAATGGAGCCAAATGTACAGCCAACACAGTTGTCCAGAAAGCTGCCTGCTCTTTGTGGATGTTTGCTACAAAGAAAAGCTTTTTTTTGTCAAGATTAATCTATTTCTTTTATGACCTTAAATGTTGGCACATCTGGATTACTTTAAGAAAAGTAGACAGGCACCTATCAAGGGAAGTTGCAACAGTGTTGCAATTTTATCTGGCTAAGGTACAACTTCCAATAACTACTCAGGATGAGTTGGTTTAAGATTTTTTTCTTTTGTAAAGTGAATTATTTGCTGTATTAGGTTTTGAAGGAAGTGACTTAATCTGCCTTTCTTCCATTTTCTTGCTGCTTAATTTAGTTAATTTTTGTCAAGGCAAACAAATTGTCATATTTTTTGTAGTATAGTGGGCTAGAACTACAGTGACTCCTATGAAGATGTTACAGAAAGATGCTTATACCCTTTAAAAAAAACACACTAGTTTTATTGAGCACTACATTATTTCTACCATCTTGCTAGGTTTAACTAAGATTTTGACAGGCTAAACTCTCACAGCTCTTTCTGTCAGGGGAACTACAGCATTGTTCTTTAACTCTCCTATTTATCTGGGATTTTACACCAAATAGACTTAAACTTTTGTTTCAGCACCAGTTGTTATATGAGTCTGACTAATTCATTTAGGCAAAACACCTTACAGTCAGCAACATCTCACTGACTGCTTCTTTTCATAGATGCTTTGTAGCTATTCCCATGAGGCTGAATTGATGTTTATACCCAGAAAACATTGTTTCGAATGCCTGAAACTGGTGCCTAGGAAGAATATTCTCTTCTATCTTACAAAGAAGTATAGTTTCTAAAAGATATGACAACAAAAAAAAAAACTGTAGAAAATGGAGACCAAAGCAGGGGAGTGGCATCACTTACTCATTACTTCTATTTTCTTTTCCAGGTCTAAAGCAGATGACTTATCAACTGCTATTCTGAAGCAGAAGAACAGGCCTAATCGGTTAATTGTTGATGAAGCCATCAATGAAGACAACAGTGTTGTGTCACTGTCCCAGGTGCATCTTCTGTAAAAACTTAATCTAGGCAACACACAAACTGTTGCTGTATGTTAACTTGAAATGTAACAGCTGCAACTTCTTATACAAATACTTAAAGTTACAAGTGAGGGAGGTGGGTTGTTTTGTTTTCTAGTGTGTTTCCATGATAAAATATATTTTAATTCTGAACTCTTAAGATTCACTGACTTCAGTATTAGCTCTTGACCAGCATAGTGGGATCCTGTGTCTTTGAGGGTTTAGTATATCACTTCCAAGATGTAACTCTCCTTCAAATGCTTGAGTTCTTTTTTTTGTCAAAAGCTTGTTCTAGTGTTATTGTTTACAGGCAAAAATGGATGAATTACAGCTGTTCAGAGGAGATACTGTTCTGTTAAAAGGAAAGAAGAGGAGAGAAGCAGTCTGCATTGTTCTGTCAGATGATACCTGCTCAGATGAGAAGATTCGCATGAATAGGGTTGTTCGCAACAACCTGAGAGTGCGTCTGGGTGATGTGATCAGGTAGGAACTGGTTTGCCAACAATTGCATATCTCTGGGTTGCCTAAATGATTTGTGTGCTGGCTCTGAGTTGATTCAGTCAATAGCAAAGACAGGATCTGCAGGAAGTATTTTTGTATCTTCCAGAGGAGGACTCAGAAATGTTTCCAAGCCCATGTCTTACATCAGGGATCTCAGTTAACTTCTGCATACATTCCTGGCTATGATCATACTTAAACTAATACTAAGAACTGATGGTAAAGATTCATAAAGTCTCTTCAGCACTTATGTAAGCCTAGGTCCTATCATTAAATTGAGTAGTTCAATTATCCTAAATTTAAATTGTCAAATTAACTCATGTAGACATAAAAAAAATTTAGACAAGAAAAATTCACATAGGAAAGCATTACATAATAGTGTAACTGATCTCACAGTATCTCAAGGCAGCTCAGTGCTTGAGCTAGAGATATAGAAGTTAAAACTTGCTAGTAATGAACAATAAAAATGTGAAGCAGTCAAATAGTAAGATTAAAAATCCCCAAAGGATGTTTACATTCAGGATGTCTATATTTCAGTTTTTATATAAGTAATTTTAAGATTAGGAATACTTTAAAAGTGTTGCAGGAATTCTGTTGTGGAACACTTAAAGAAAGTAATGAGAAAACATTGAAGTAAACACTGTAGAATACATCTTGGCTTACAGGAGACTCCATCCTGTGATGGGAGTTAGAGAAAACAGTGTGAGCACTTGGAAGTACAGAAATACTAATTTGCAGACTTAAATATGGGAGGGCTGACAGCTTCCCATCCTGAGCATCTTTCTAATTTGTGATCTCCTACGTGTTCTGGGAAAATTGGAGCCTGGTTTCTGGCACTGTACTTCCTGGGGTGACACCTGGAATAATCTTTAAACACAAACTGTGTTTCATACAAGCTTTGTAGAGGAGAGGGATGAGGCTGTACCACTGTAGAGCAATGGAAGGCAATGATAATGCCTTCTACTAGGATAGGAGTACACTTAAAGGTATTTGTTAAGATTTAGTTTAGAAAGGGATATAGAAGCAAGTGGCTCACCCTTTCCAAAGACTGATAATGTCTCAAAGAGCACGATCTATAAAGAGAGAAGATGCTCCCTCAGCTGCTAATCCTTAAATGAGGGTAAGGAGGGATGGACCTGGGGGTCCACCCCTTCTCACCTGGTGTTCAATCATTGGTTCAGGCCACTACCTAGAGATTCCCATACAACCACCCATTTCTACCACTAGAAAACACAAGTTTTAAGCAGTACCCTAGTTAGAACAGAACACTGCTTTGACCTAGTCTGGGAAGTAAAGGTGAATTCTTACTCTAAATTGATGTAAGGTTACTGTTGGAATCTTTTCTAGTGTGATGATTCAGCCTCTACTCTCCCCTTTTCTGCTGGGACTGTCCATAGTGATTCCTGGACTTCCATATGACTGATGCTTAGCTTTGTTACAAGGGTCAGAACTTTTGTACCTCTTGTTTAATTATTTATTGTCTTTCTACATCATGGTCTCAGTGCACAAATCTGGATTTTGACAAAATACTTCCTGTAAACTGTTGTTTTTTTTCCTGGGGTAATCTGTTTTTTTATTCTTTTGCTGTATCCTTTCTATAAAGCATATGGTAAAATAATCTATTAAGAGTTTCAAACAAAATAGTATATTAGAAATCTCATCTTCATTTGTAGTTCTATGTAGGTTTTTCTTAAGCAGGCTGTTGTGGTTTAACCCAGCTCAGCACCACACAGCTGTTTGCTCGCTTCCCCTCCCACCCAAGCAGAAAGAGGAAGAGAACTGGAAAAAAAATAGAACTTATAGGTTGAGATTAAAAAAAAAAAAAAGATTTACTAAAACAGGAAAAAATGGAAACAAAAATGCAATAATAACTATACAGATAGATAGTCACAGTGCAATTACCACCTGCTGACAGACACAGCAAAAATATGACGGCCTGTCAACTATGTAAGGTTCCGCAAACTGATTCTAAGCAACTCCCAAGCAGCGGCAGCCCCCAGTCAACTCCCTACAGCTTTATTGCCACCTGTCCTGCCACTGCCCTTTCCCCTACTGCTGTACTGCAGAGACATTGGCTTTTCCTTTGCTGTGGAGACTAGCTTCAGGGCAGTTAAGACTGCACTGGGCAAGGGATCTGAAGCGAAAAAGGCTGAGAAAAAACTCTTTTAAGGCATTTTTAAAGCTAGCAACAGTGCTGTGCTTGTGCTGAGGAGCTGGCAGCTTGTGGGTGGGCTGCTGAGAGAGCAGGGGTGGAGCTGGCACTACCCACCCTTGACCTTGACACTTGGTGATAAGCTTTAAATAGCCTCAGGGAGGATGGAAGCTAGCTTACTCCCACAGAACACACCAGGTGAGTAACCCTTGTTACTGCTCACTGAAAACAGGAAGAAGTCAGTGAGCATAGCCCACGCTGCCCGTACAATACTGTAGCTGCGGGTGTGAGAGGTGGGTCAAATGGCAGGGTGTGTAAGTGTTGTCCCTCTTTGCTCAGGAGACTAGCTTTCCTATTGGCTGTCTCAGAGACCATAGGCCATGGTCACCACAAGACAGCGGGCTTATTCCAAGAAGACTGTGGTGACCCAGATGGAGGACCTGCCCAGAAACGTGGCTGTTCAGGTCTCAGGCTACAGGGAGTGCCTGAGCCTGATGCTGCCAGGGGAGGGTGGCAGGGATTCCGCCTGTGTGAGGTGTGAGCAGGTGGATGAGCTGCTCAGCCTGGTGGTGGAGCTCAAGGAGGTAGTGGAGAGGCTAAGGGCCATCAGGGAGTGTGAGAGGAAGATTGACTGGTGGAGTGACTCGCTGGTGTGCTGGAGGGAAGGGTGCCAGGGAGATATCCCCAGAAAAGTGGTGGACTCTCTGCCCTGTCACAGACAGACCTGACAGATGAAGAGGGTTGGAAGAGAGTCCTGTCTCGGCATCATGGGTGCACCCCCTGCCTGCCTACCCTGCTCCCCCAGGTCCCGCTAAGCAACAGGTTTGAGATGCTGGAAATTGAAGGGGAGGTGAGTGGGGAGGCAAGGGTGGATCTGCCTAGGAGGGAGCCTAGGGTGAGGCAGTCACCCCCACGCCTTGAGATTGCCTCTGTCAGGAAAGACAGGAGGGTAATTGTGGTGGGCGACTCCCCTCTCAGGGGAATGGAGGGCCCCATTTGCAGATCTGACCCGTAGGGAGGTGTGCTGCCTTCCTGGGGCCTGCATCAGGGACATCACCAAAAAACTCCCGAGTCTGGTTTGCTCCTCTGATTACTACCTGCTATTGATAGTTCAGGTAGGCAGTGATGAAATCGCTCAGGGAAGCCTGTAAGATATCATAAAGGATTTCAGGGCAGTTGGTTGAGGGAGTGGGAGTGCAAGTGGTATTTTCCTCTCTCCCTTCTGGGGTGGTGAGGGATACGGAGCGGTCTAGGAAATCGCAGGCTTTGAATAAGTGGCTGAAAGGTTGGTGCCACCACAGGAACTTTGGGTTCTTTGACCATGGGGTGGTTTACTTGGCACCTGGCCTGATGGCTGCGGACGAGTCTTGCCTGTCTCTGAGGGGAAAGCGGATCCTAGCCCCAGGAGCTGGCAGGGCTCGTTGAGAGAGCTTTAAACTAGGTATGAAGGGGGATGGGGATAAAACGACGCTTGCTAAGGTGGAGCAAGTAGTTCAGAAATTTCAACTAGATTTGATGGGGGAAGCAGGTGGAGGTCAGTGGGACAGAGAAGGGCTTGGGGATGTTGTCGTTGTAGGAGATGGTGGGGATAAGCCTCTGAACTGTCCTGTAGGATCTTCTGGGAACTCCTCAGAAGAGGTAATGTTGCTGACCCCCTGTCCAAAACCTTCTCGTGTCTCTCTAGAAAGCAGTGGGGGAAAACTTCAGAATTCTTTTGGAGATTTGAGGGAGGGCCCCTCTAGAAAGGTAGTGTCAGAAAGCCCAGCTGAAGTGCCTTTACACTAATGCACACAGCATGGGAAATAAGCAGGGGGAGTTGGAAACAGTGATGTGCTTGGAAAATTATGATCTGGTTGCTATCATGGAAACATGGTGTGATGAATCCCATGATTGGAATACTCTGATTGAAGGCTACAGGCTCTTCAGAAAGGATAGACAGGGTAGGAAGGGAGGGGGAGTTGCCCTCTATGTTAGGAATTGGATAGATTGCGAAGAGCTGTGTCTGACTAACAGCCATGACCAGGTTGAGAGCTTATGGGTGAAAATCAGGGATCAGTCCAGTAAGGGGCATCTAGTGGTTGGGGTCTGCTACAGGCCACCTGATCAGGGGAGCCTGATGACAAGGCCTTCTTGCTTCAACTGCAGGAGGTGTCATGCTCACAGGCTCTTGTCCTGATGGGGGATTTCAACCACCTGGATATCTGCTGGGATAGCAGCAGAAAGTTGTCCTCAACAGACTCCAGGAGTCTGTCTGGACCTGGTGCTCACTAATGCTCTACCAGTCAATCTTCCTCTCACACTCCCTGATGGCCCTTAGCCTCTCCACTACCTCCTTGAGCTCCACCACCAGGCTGAGCAGCTCATCCACCTGCTCACACCTCACACAGGCGGAATCCCTGCCACCCTCCCCTGGCAGCATCAGGCTCAGGCACTCCCTGTAGCCTGAGACCTGAACAGCCACGTTTCTGGGCAGGTCCTCCATCTGGGTCACCACAGTCTTCTTGGAATAAGCCCGCTGTCTTGTGGTGACCATGTTTAAGCCTATGGTCTCTGAGACAGCCAATAGGAAAGCTAGTCTCCTGAGCAAAGAGGGACAACACTTACCCTGCCACTTGACCCACCTCCCACACCTATAGCTGCAACACTGTATAGGCAGCATGGGCTTTGCTCACGCAGACTTACCCTCCCTGTTCTCTTCATATTGTCAAAGTAGGCTAGCAACTTCATCCACCATTGGGTTTTCATTATGTTTTCCAGACCATTGCTGCCAGAGTGGTGGTATACAATGATGGTGCACTCTGCACAAATTTCCACCACATAGATCGCAGGCACCTCATGTCATCTGGATCTTGGGATAAGTGATCAGTGTCCAGGTCAATATTATACATCTCCAGTACAGCTAATTACCTCAGGTACCAGGTACCTTTGTTGATGGTGATCCACCTGCCTGAGAAGAATACTGGGTTTTCCAGGAAGATCTTTCCTTCACAGCTGACAGGAGTCACCACCATAGAGTGAAGGCTCCTGTCCCTTTTCTGATTGCTTTGTCAATGCCACTTTCCCTAAAGACAGATCCCAGCTGCCTAGCTTCACTTCCCTCTAAGTCCAGGCTACTGACATCATTATCCCAGCATGGGAGCAATCAGGTGACAATATGTTTATCTGGATGATGGCTGAAGTCTTTCCACATATCTCAGTTTACTCAGTTAGGAGTCAGTTGTGTTTTGACTCTTCCTCCTCATGTTCTTGTGACAGCCCTGTTTCAGTTTCATCTTGTCCTTCCATCCTTGGTTTAGCAGGAATTTCTGTCCTTACTAAACAATTTGAATTTTGCAGTCGTTTCTTTGTCTTGCATAAAGCAGCAAATGACACCAACTGTAGCAATTGGACAGATCAATACAATAGGAGAAGTGTTACAACAAAGGTGTGATGACAGACAGACCAGAACATTAGAAAGGTGCTGTAAAGGAAGAGAAGATTGTTCACCCATATCAAAAGATTCTAGGTTCACAGGAGAAAGCTTCACTAAGGAAAGTTCTCCAGGAAGAGATCCTTCCCCACTGGTAGTCAGCCCTTAAATGAGGTCTAAGAGAGGTACAGCCAGGCTTCATCCCTTCTAGTCATACAGGTGAATTGCCTTCACCTGTGCTCCCAGGGCTGACCAGGTGCTCAATCAATGGTTCAGGCTGTGACTCAACAGTTCCCATACACTGGCACAGACTGAGTTCTTCAGTTTAATCACAGAACCATTGCAGGCATTGGAGCAACTATAGGGCCCCTTGCATTGTCATCAAATCTGGAGACCTCTTCCCCATGAGAGGAGTGAACGAAGGCATGTATCATAGAGAGTAGTTTTCCAGTGGGTATTGTATTTACCCTATCAGTATTGAAATGTTCTTAGGTAGGCGGTGTCAGCAAGGATTTGGAGAGTCCTTTCTGGAAGTTGTACTGGCCTGAGACATCACAACCTTTTCCAGGCTTGGGTGCAAGCCCAAGATGATGTGGCTAACTGGCATTTTTTTTTTTTCTGTTGCAGCATCCAGCCCTGCCCAGATGTGAAATATGGCAAACGTATCCATGTGCTGCCTATTGATGACACAGTAGAAGGGATCACAGGGAATCTATTTGAGGTCTATCTCAAGCCATACTTCCTGGAAGCATACAGACCCATCAGGAAAGGTAATAGCACCTGTTATAGAAGTCCTGATGACAGTGATTGTGGTCTAGTTCTGAGACTGAGTAAAGGAGACTTCTAGAGACTTGCACAGATCTCTGCAAAGTATCAGACTGGCATCTGTAGAGGGAGATCTTGATGGTGCTGATTTTTTTTTCCTGTATTGTATGAGAGCATTAGAAAAGGTTTATGTAGAACTTATGATAAAATCTTGTTAAATTAAGTTGCTACTACTTGACAGGATTGGGTGTTTGCTTGTGTTAATCAATTGGTTAGATATATACCAGCTGGCACCCTGATTAAATTAACTTCTTCGAAGTAATTGAATTAATAACTGGGAGAGTGCTTAGAAAACAAAATGTGCTTTTAGAGCATTATTAGTAGCACCTCTGCTGGAACAAATAGGTCCTAATAAAGTATAAACACTAACTGAATCAAGTTTTCCAGCTTCTTTAGACAAGTTTAGCCAGGAGTCATAGTGCAATATTATATATTATTCTACTTCTGAAGATGAGCTGTTCTAACTAATAGCAACTTATAATAAACTCAAAATAAATTTTTATTATGTTAGGACATTTTGCCTCTTCCCTGGTTGCTTCTGACTAAAATTTCTCCTATCTTATGACTTTTCACTTGTGATTGCACTATTTACTGTCCCTGGGCTACACACTGGAAGTAAGCAGCTCTTATAAATTGATAGGTAGTTTCTAAAGGAGACAGAAACAGCATGAGCATCTTACTGTTGGACTCTATTCTTAGCCTGTTTCAAAAGATTAGGGACTACTTGGACCTCGGGCAGGTTTGTGTCTAGATGGCTGATCAAACACAAATTGTAAACCAATTAGAACTTTTTTTAAAAAAAAATATCTGAATTATTTTTAGGAAGCTGTCTTTTGTGAATAAAAAGTGTTCTAGAACAGTTAAATTGAAACCAAATGGAAAATGTGGTTTATTGCCTTTAATTACTTGGTATTTAGGCAGAGTATTCTTTCCTCGTTTGCTGTTTGATTCTGGATGAAATTTGATAAGTTTTTAACTGCTACAGATCTAAATGATGCCCTGGTTGTCCCAGTACATGCAGCTCTTGAGTTTGAAACACAGAGCAATATTAAAAACACCAGTGGTATATGCATGCGTAACCTACTTCCTTGTCCTTTGGGGCTGCTGGTAGTATAGGGGTTGATGTTTTGCTGATATCAGTTGCAGCAGGTTATTAAAAATGTGAGATTTTACAGGTGACATCTTCTTGGTGCGAGGAGGGATGCGTGCAGTGGAGTTCAAAGTGGTGGAGACAGATCCAAGTCCTTACTGCATAGTGGCTCCAGACACAGTAATCCATTGTGAAGGAGAGCCCATCAAACGAGAGGTGAGCAGAATCCTGTCACTCAGTTCTTGTACTGAATACACTCTGTCTAGTAACATCTGTTTCTATGATAGTGTTTGCAGTTCCTGGTTTGATGTTTTGTGTATAGAATGTAATGGTTAGAAGCTTTGGCTTCAGGGGATGAGCTACTCCTGACAGTAGTCAGAGAAATTTGCTGCCAGTATCCTTCCTCAGATATTGAGATAACACTGATGCTTAGGTTTGTTAAGGAGCTGCTATAATTTGGTAGCAGCTGGTTTTATATCTACTCCCAGATATCTCACGCTGGAAATTAAATTGAATTTATGGACATTAAATGCATCATTTAATTCTAAAGTTCCCTTGATCCACAGCAGGGAGAGCTTAACATGCTGCTAGATTTCATGCCATACGAAGAGAAAGCAATTTGCTTTTTGAGTGAGAAACTTGATTTCCAAATAATTTATTTTATTTTTATTTCACTCCCTTAAAATATTTAGCCTCAAGTATCCTATATAATCAACAAATACACAGAATGATGTAGTTAGATGGGTAACCACAGATCATACAGCTAAAAAGATTATCACATTGGAAAGAAATAATCAGAAATAAATGAAAATGCTTACCTGTGTTGTAGGCTCACAGGAAAAACTCCAAAAGAACCCATCTCCAGAAACAGATCCTTCCCTAGTGGCAGTCAGCCCTTAAATGGGGTCTAGGAGAGGTGGAGCCAGGTTCCACCCCTTCCAGTTACACAGGTGAATTGCCTCCACCTGTGCTCCCACGGCTGACTCAGTGCTTGCCTCAGGTGATCAGAGGTTCAGGCCGTGATTCAACAGTTCCCATACAGTATCCCAATCTCAAGTTTAAGGCAGACTGTGTGGCTTATCTGTCAGGAGTTGGGCACTTTACTTTTTATAAAGAGTAGGAAATCTCAGAGATATGGGATAAAGGTGGCTGGTACGCCTCATGAAGTGACTGCCTTTTTACTACCCACAAGTCAGAGAGAGTGCTGGTTTGTAGTTAGCTGCCTTCTGAAAAATTCACCTCAACAGTTGTGAGGCACCAGGGAATCTTGTTTGCACTCTTCAGGACACAGCAGAGAAAGACAGGAACAAATTCCTCCAAACAAGGAGGAGTTGGAGGTCAAAATAAACAAGAGGCTGGGAGAATGGGTTTATGCAGCCTAGAGAAGGGAAGGTGAAAGGGCAGACTTACTGACATCCATCTGGTGGAGAGTTGTGACCGGGGACAAGACTAGAGGCAATGGCACGAGCTGGCTCAAGAGAAATTCCCAGTAGGTATTAGGAAAAATGTTTCCCTAAATCATAGGGCAGGGCCCAGAGAGGGCAGGAATCTCTAAGACTGAAGACCTTCAGTGCTTTTTAGGTACAGACTGAGCAACCTGCTTGAAGTAATAGTCCTGGCTTTGTAGGGTTTTGGTCTGAGTCCTTCTGAGGTTCCAGGCTATTTTATTTTATGATTTTAGTGTTGCCTGATGTTACAGATAACTAAGACCAGTAGAGATTTGCACAGATGTGAGCTGAATGAATGCTGTAGGGCTGTACTAGAAGAATTATTTACAGCTGGTCTTATCTGCATGTCTGAATCTCAACATTCTCTTAGTTTGAGTCAATCCCAAAAGAAAACACTATGTCTGAGAACTGCATGATAGCTAGGATATTTCAAATAGTTACAAATATCACTGACAGTTTAAGGATTAAGTAGATTTTATACTGGATTTCATTGTCTGTTTTTCTGTTAGCTGCAGAGGATCACACAGTTTGTTTTGTGCTAGAGTCTGTAGGGAACCTGGTAGTAGAGTCTGTTATTCAAGAGGGTGGGTTCCAGCGAGGACTAGGTACATGCAGGCAATTGCCATTGTATGTCTGGGAATCAGAGCTAAGAAACAATTATAGAAGACATGAGGAAGACTTGAAAATGAGAATCTCAGAACAACAAAGAAATGGCACCAAACAAAAGCCCAGATTCCTGGTTCTGTGAATTAGGAGGAATTGTTGAACTACTATTTTCACTCAAATGTCTAATAAATTTCCTTCCTGGTAGGATGAAGAAGAGTCATTAAATGAGGTGGGCTATGATGACATTGGTGGCTGCCGGAAGCAGCTGGCTCAGATCAAAGAGATGGTGGAACTTCCTCTCAGACACCCTGCACTCTTCAAGGCCATAGGGGTGAAGGTAAGCACGTGTGTGTAACAGGTGGATCTTACCTTTATTGATGCTTCTTGATGTAGGAGGCTTACTTATTGGATGGGAATAAGTAACTTTTGTATTTATTTTTTGAATGCTGGTGTTAGGAGAGTATTTCCTTACATGTTTTAGACACAGATTAAAGTACTGACATTTGTAAAGTAGAGCAGAGTTCTGAGTCAGTACTGCCGTAACTGGCAAGGTTTTTGTTTGTGTCATGCAAAGTAGTAAGGGTGTTGATGGTAGGATGGCAGCTGTTGCATGAGCTTGCATCACAATTTTGGACTGACTTTATCAAATGCTTGGAATTTCACTGTGAAGCTACTTAGGCATTCAGATACTAGCTTACCACCTAAGTCCCTTGTCTCTGACCCCAGCCTCCACGTGGAATCCTGCTGTATGGTCCCCCTGGCACTGGAAAAACTTTGATTGCCCGAGCAGTGGCCAATGAAACTGGGGCTTTTTTCTTCCTGATTAATGGTAAGTTTTGTCTTATTTGGACCCAAATCTTCTGTGTAGTCATTGATCCAGCTACTGGTAGTGAATGGTTTAGATAAGGCTTATATAGTCACATTGTTTCCTTGACATCATCCATCCTTCCTTACTTCTTTCAGGAGCCTCTTTGGAGATGCTTAGAGACCATTTGTGTAGAAGCATCTGTAGTGGCACTGTCCTTAAGCTTGATTGTTTTGTAGCAGTGGTTGAAAGACAGCTTTGTGATGGGGGAACTCGGAGTCTGTCTAGCTGGGTGTTCATTTATGTCGATGGGGCAGGGCTAGGAGTGAGGCAGTGAGGTTATTCTACATACATGGGCTTGCCTGCTTGTTTCTGTTGTTGCTAACATCTTTTGTTCAGAAAAGAAGCTGATCTGTATTGCATTTCTTTTTCCTTCAAGTAAAGCATAATGCCTGTTTTGTTTCACATAATATTAATTGGGAGGAACTTTCCTGAAAGCTATAACAAGTAATTTGGAACTTAGGTACAATACTCTCTCTGTTAGAGAGTGTTTTGATGTTGTTGAGCTCGGGGCTGGGAATGATAAGGTTGAATCTCCATGGATAAGGATCAAACAAGGCTGACAGTCTGGTGGGGGTCTGTTATAGACTGCCTAACCAGGACGAAGAGACAGATGAGGTGTTCTATGATCAGTTGGCAGAAGTTGTGTGATTGCCAGCCCTTGTTCTCATGGGGGACTTCAACTTCCTTGATATATACTGGAAATACAATACAGCGCAGAAGAAGCAGTCTAGGAGGTTTCTAGAGTGTATAACTTCCTGATGCAACTAGGAAGAGAGCCTACTGGGGAGGTGCCCTGCTAGACCTGCTGTTCACAAACAGGACTGGTGGGAGATGTGGAGATTGGGAGCTATCTTGGACAGAGTGACCACAAAATGGTAGAGTTCTCGATTCTTGGTGAACTCAGGAGAGGGGCCAGCAAAACTGCTACCTTGGACTTCTGGAGGGCAGACTTTGAATTGTTCAGGACCCTGGTAAGGAGAGTCCTTTGGGATTCAGTCCTGAAGGGTAAGGGGGTCCTGGAAGGCTGGTCACTCCTCAAGAAGGAAGTCTTAAAGGTGCAGGGGCAGGCTGTCCCCCTGTGCTGTAAGATGAGCCAAGGGAGAAGACAACCGACGTGGGTGAGCAGGGGACTTTTTCTGAGGCTCCAGAAGAAAAAGAGAGTCTAACTCCTGTGGAAGAAGGGACGGGCAACTCAAGGAGAGTACAAAGAAGTTGTTAGGATGTGCAGAGAGAAAATTAGAAAGGCAAAAGCCCAGTTTGAACTCAACTTGGCTGCTCGGTGGGCTTGCAATAGCTGGCCGCTCCAGCAGCCGGTGTGGAGCGCTGCTCGTGGTCGGGACCGGAGCGCAGATGGATGTGGCGCCACCTCTTCCCCGCCATGTACCGCATGTTCGTGGGGAACCTGGTGCTAAATCATTCGTAGACGACCTGATTCTCTGGGCATCCTGGTCTAGTGGTTGGCGACCCTGCACATAGCAGGGGGGTTGAAACTAGGTGATCATTGTGGTCCTTTTCAACACAGGCCATTCTATGATTGATTCTATGAAATTTATGACTAAACTGAATAAGATTAAAATTGTGATATTAGTACACATTCCAGTGTGCATCCAGAAAAGAGTCAATCTGATGTGAAGTGCTCACAAGGCTATAATCTGGGAGATCAATTGTTTGAAAGGGACTATTTATGTCTAAAAAGGATGAAATACTGATGGAAAATGCAGCTAGGGAGATGAACTGGGCTGGGATCTGAAATTGAGTACGTCATGTGTCACGGGGTTATCCCTGGATATAAGTACGTAACAGGGGGGCACAGGCCCCGGGGAAAGAAAAAAAAAAAAAAGAGAGATAAAAGAGTGAGGAAAAAAAAAGAAGGAGTACTAACGGTTTGCCGCGCGATCTGGCCGGCCCTGGGCCACGTGCTCCGGGAGAGGGGGAAGGGCAGGGAGCTAGTAGATGGGTTTAACAAAAGGAATACACCAGCACTAGGTCTGAGAAGGAATGGTAATTTACTAAATTTAACCAAGTCAAACAAAATGAGAGAGAGAAGAGTATCCAAAATGCGAGTCAAACTAAGATAGTGCGAGGGAACCACGTGCTGTTCTCCGCGGCGAGCTGAGAAGGCTGAGCCGGGGCAGCAGGGGAAGCCAGGCACTGGGGTCCGGTCCGGAGCTCCACCCCACTTCCTCTTCCCACCAAGTCCTCCCGGTGAAGCCGCACCTCCCCTCCCATCAGGATACTCCAAATGCCCATAAGGGGCAGTAAATGGAACCAGAACATTAACTCTTTAACTCCCACTGGTTCACATGATGTTCTGATGGGGAATACTGATCACAAAAAAAAATCACCAAACCACAACATTCCACCCCTTATTCCACATCACCACATCATGCATAACATATATCTATATACGGACAAACAATAATTAACATGCATTACATATGCACTATCTGAACAACAGTAAGTAACATGCATTATATATACACATGTCTATATACATATATATACATGGAATAATTGACTGCACTCCCCCAGCATCAAATTCCCTTGTGATATGCACTGGACGTCCCCATTTTTCTCCATCACCCACCAAGTGCACCCAGGTCCCTGTGCAAAAACAGTTCCACGGAGGGGTTTGCCCTTTCCAGAAGCTGGAAGGATCCAAACTGCTTTTCCCAACATGCTTTTTGCATGTACTACAGGGACCTTATCTCCCTCTACAGTATGTAGGGAGCTGGATTGGGTAGGACCATCTCGATTGACCGATCCTCTGGTGTTGACCAGCCAGGTGGCTTCTGCCAAATGCTTCTCCCAGTGCTTAAATGTTCCGCCACCCATTGCTTTCAATATGGTTTTTAACAACCCACTGTATTGTTCAATTTTACCAGAAGCTGGTGCATGGTAGGGGATATGATAAATCCACTCGATGCCATGTTCTCTGGCCCAAGTATCCACAAGTGAATTTTTGAAATGAGTCCCATTATCTGACTCAATTCTTTCTGGGGTGCCATGTTGCCACAGGATTTGCCTCTCCAGGCCCAATATGGTGTTTCGGGCGGTAGCATGGGGTGCTGCGTATGTTTCAAGCCACCCAGTGGTTGCCTCCACCATGGTAAGCACATAATGCTTACCATTGCGAGATCGTTGCAAGGTGATATAATCAACCTGCCATGCCTCCCCATATTTATACTTCTGCCATCGCCCTTCCCCCCAGAGAGGTTTCATCCTCTTGGCTTGTTTAATTATGACACGTGTCACAGTCATGAATAATATGTGCAGTAGCGTCTATAGTTAAGTCCACCCCTCGGTCTCTAGCCCACTTGTATGTTGCATATCTTCCTTGATGGCCAAGGTCTCATGGGCCCACCGAGCTAGAAATAACTCTCCCTTGTTCTGCCAGTCCAAGTCTATTTGAGCCACCTCAATTCTGGCAGCTCGATCTACCTGATGGTTATTTTTATGTTCTTCAGTAGCCCTGCTCTTGGGCACATGGGCATCTATGTGACGCACCTTTATAACCATAGTTTTTGTTCGGGCAGCAATGTCTTTCCACAGTTCAGCAGCCCAAATCGGTTTACCCTTCCGTTGCCAGTTGTTTTGCTCCCACTGCTGTAACCACCCCAATAAAGCATTTGCCACCATCCATGAGTCAGTGTAAAGATAAAGCATTGGCCACCTCTTCCGTTCAGCAACATCCAAGGCCAGCTGGACAGCCTTTACCTATGCGAAATGACTTGATTCTCCTTTCCCTTCAGTGGCCTCTGCAACTTGTCGTGTGGGGCTCCACACAGCAGCTTTCCATCTGCGATGCTTCCCCACAATACGACACGATCCATCTGTGAACAGGGCAAATTTCTTTTAATTTTCTGGTAGTTCGTTGTATTGGGGGGCCTCTTTAGTACGTGACACCTCTTCTGCCGGTGATGTACCGAACTTTTTGCCTTCAGACCAGTCCATGATCACCTCTAAGATTCCTGGACGGCTGAGGTTCGCCATCTGCGCTCTTTGAATAATCAACGCAATCCACTTACTCCAAGTGGCATCAGTAGCGTGATGGGTGGAGGAAACCTTTCCTTTAAATATCCAGTTCAGCGCTGGCAGTCAAGGTGCCAGAAGGAGCTGTGTTTCAATGCCAATTACTTCAGAAGCAGCCCAAACCCCCTCATATGCAGCTAAGATCTCCTTTTCAGTTGGAGTGTAACCCTCTTCCGACCCCCTGTATGCTCTACTCCAGAATCCCAGGGGTCGGCCCNCTAAGATTCCTGGACGGCTGAGGTTCGCCATCTGCGCTCTTTGAATAATCAACGCAATCCACTTACTCCAAGTGGCATCAGTAGCGTGATGGGTGGAGGAAACCTTTCCTTTAAATATCCAGTTCAGCGCTGGCAGTCAAGGTGCCAGAAGGAGCTGTGTTTCAATGCCAATTACTTCAGAAGCAGCCCAAACCCCCTCATATGCAGCTAAGATCTCCTTTTCAGTTGGAGTGTAACCCTCTTCCGACCCCCTGTATGCTCTACTCCAGAATCCCAGGGGTCGGCCCCGGGTCTCTCCTGAGGCTCTTTGCCACAAACTCCAAGTGGGACCTTTCTCCCCAGCAGCAGTGTAAAGGATGTTCTTCACATCCTGTCCCGTCCGTACTGGCCCTAGGGCCACGGCATGGGCTATCTCCTGTTTAATCTGTTCAAAAGCCTGCTGCTGCTCAGGACCCCACGCGAAATTGTTCTTCTTTCGCGTCACCTGATAGAGGGGGCTTACTATGAGGCTGTAGTTTGGGATGTGCATCCTCCAAAAGCCCAGTACACCCAGAAAAGACTGTGTCTCTCCCTTGCTCGTGGGTGGAGACAGCAGTGATTTTGTCGATCGCCTCTGCTGGAATGTGCTGACGCCCATCTTGCCATTTTACTCCTAGGAACAGAATTTCCTGGGCAGGTCCCTTCACTTTGTTTCGCTTAATAGCAAAACCGGCACGCAGAAGAATTTGAATTATTTGCTCTCCTTTCTTAAAGACTTCCTCTGCTGTATCACCCCACACAACAATGTCATCTATGTACTGCAGGTGCTCGGGAGCACCGCCCTGTTCCAATGTGGTTTGGATCAGCCCATGGCAAATGGTTGGGCTGTGTTTCCACCCCTGGGGCAAATGGTTCCATGTGTACTGAACACCCCTCCAAGTAAAAGCAAACTGTGGCCTACATTCCATGGCCAAAGGAATGGAAAAGAAGGCATTAGCAATGTCAATAGTGGCATACCATTTGGCTGCTTTTGACTCCAGTTCATATTGGAGTTCTAACATGTCCAGTACAGCAGCACTCAGTGGGGGTGTGACTTCATTCAGGCTACGGTAGTCTACCGTCAGCCTCCATTCTCCACTGGCTTTACTCACCGGCCATATGGGGCTGTTAAATGGTGAGTGGTTCTGCTGATCACTCCCTGGCTCTCTAGCTGACGAATCAGCTTGTGAATGGGGAGCAAGGAATCCCTGTTGGTGCAGTACTGCCATCTGTGCACCGTTTTTCTAGCAATTGGTACCTGCTGCTCTTTTACCTATAATAACCCCACAGCAGACGGGTCTTCTGACAGGCCAGACAAGACAGACAGCTGCTTAATGTTGTCTTTATCTACAGCAGCTATTCCAAAAACCCATCGGTATCCCTTGGGATCTTTGAAATGCCCCCTTCTGAGGTAATCTATACCGAGTATGCATGGAGCCCCCTGTCCAGTTACTATAGGATGCTTCTGCCAGTTTTTTCTGGTGAGGCTTATTTCTGCCTCCAACACAGACAATTCCTGAGTGCCCCCAGTCACTCCAGAAATATAAATCAGTTCTGTTCCTTTATAACTCGAAGGCATCAGAGTGCACTGTGCACCAGTGTCCACCAGTGCCTTATATTTCTGTGGTTCTGATGTGCCAGGCCATCGAATCCACACAGTCCAATACACTCTATTATCCCTCTCCTCCCTCTGGCTGAAGGCAGGGCCCCTCTACTTGTTACCTGCAGTAATGGGAACAACTTCAGTGGTGGTTGAACTGCTTTGTAATTCTCTCACTGGTGCTCGTAGTGCAGGAGTGGGTTCGTCGTGCCACTTCTTCATATCCTCTCCATGCTCACCTAAGTAGCTCCACAGGGCAGCACAAGACATAGATTTACTGCGGTCCTTTGCTCGAGTGGGGGGGCGTTTGCCTTTGATAGCTGAGACTTTAATCAGTTTGACGAGCTCCTTCAGCAGATTCTTTTGATCGTCCTGGTCTTCATTGGGTGTTTCTGATACTGCCACAGGTTCATCACGATGAGTCACTAGGGACAATTCCTCCTGCATACTGTCCTGGCTCTTCTCCATTTTATCTAGTCTTTCTGCCATTTGGCAGATGGCTGATATGGAAGCATGGGATGGTGGTAATTTCTGGTCCAAGTTTTGAAGTGTAAGAATCAGTTCAAAGATTGCGGGTCTTTTGTCTAGGTCTTCCCATCTATTGGTCGTTGCTACCAGTGAAGCGGCATACCTTTCCGGTGCTGTTCTTGTGAGCTTTCACCATATTTCGGGTGTACTCGTCGTTTTCTCAGGATCATGGTCCTGTTTTGGATCGTTAGAAACAAACACAGGATCATACAGCATTTCCACTATGGCTGTTTCTCTCAAATACTGGATGCCTTTCTCAACCGGATTCCAGACTTTCATCCCAGGCTGCAGCTCAGCTCTGAAGGGATATTTTTCCTTCACAGCCAATAACAATCGTTCCCAGAGGGTGGTGACTCTGTCCAGACATCTACTAATCCCTCTGTCAATAGCTGGGTCTCGGGCGATGTTTCCTAGTTGGCGAGCTTCAAGACTATCTAGGGACACGCTACTGACCCCGTTGTCCCAACACCGAAGCAACCAGGAGACAGCAGTTTCACTCGGGCGTCACATAAACTCCTTTCTTATGCCTTGCATTTCGGTCATTTTCAGGGATCGACAAATAGTGGTGACAGTGACTCCCTCCTCATCACTCTCTTCTCCATGTCTCTCACTTTTCTTGGTTGCCTTTCTCAGTGGTGGTGTTTTTGAGGAGGGCTTCTCGTCCAGATCTTCCTCTACTTCTTCCGCTTCTTCTTCTTTCCGTTCTAGACGTGAGGACACCCGTTTCCATTTCTGGCCTTCCACAGGGGCAACTGACATTGATACTGGTGCCTCCTGTGATTGATCAAGATTGACTTGGACGTTTCTCCTTTTGGTTCGGATCTCGGTTTGGAAACTCTCTCTCTCAAGAATAGTATTATATAGAGCTCAGTAAGCACAAGCCAAACCCCAAATAAGCCGTTCCTCCTCAGGTCTTTCTGAGCTGCACCATCCCTTACCCAAATACTCGTTTAGTTCCTCAGGGTCCCACAGGTGTTCAAGAGTAAAATTCCATGACACTGGGGGTCCCCACGCTTCCAATCTTTTTCCTAAACCTCTCCATATTCCCTGCCACTCCACATTCTCTGGTTTTGGGTAAAGCTTCCTCCACATAACGTAAAATCCTATCACAGAGAATACATTCAGGGAGACTGATAGCACCATACCTAAGCTGGCACCCTGAACATGCATAAGAAGCTGTGAAGAGCACCTGGAAACCAGTCCAATCATCATATTGTGTGTTAANTGGGAGGGGGAGGGCCCTTGGGCCCACTGTCCCTGTCACGGGCATAGACTGGTCCAGATAACCCCGTGACAATCAGAAATAGTATTGGCAGCAGGAGCAGGGAAGTGATCATCCCTCTGTACTTAGCCCTGGTGAGGCCACACCTCAAGTACTGTGTTCAGTGTTGGGCCCCTCACTACAAGAAAGACGTCAAGGCCCTGGAGCATGTCCAGAGAAGGGCAATGAAGCTGGTGAGGGGTCTGGAGCACAAGTCTTATAAGGAGCGGTTGAGGGAACTGGGGTGTTTAATCTGGAGATGAGGAGGCTCAGAGGAGTCCTTATCGCTCTCTACAACTACCTGAAAGGAGGTTGTGGTGAGGTGGGGGTTGGCCTCTTCTCCCACGTAACTAATAATAAATAGGATGAGAGGTAACAGCCTCAAGTTGCGTCAGGGGAGATTCAGGTTGGATATTAGGAAAAATTTCTTCTCTGAAAGTGTGGTCAGGTGCTGGAATGGGCTGCCCAGGGAGATGGTGGAGTTACTGTTCCTGGAGTTCTTAGTGTTCAAGGAACATTTAGATGTTGTACTAAGGGACAAGGTTTAGTGGGGAAGTATTGGTGGTAGGTAGACAGTTGGACTGGATGATCTTGGAGGTCTTTTCCAACCTTGATGATTCTGTTCTATGATTCTAAGTGACAGTATTTCATATTAATCACTCTCACCTGTAGCAGTTGAGATAGTTGCTAGTGTATGTCCATTGAAGACCAAATTCTGAATTTTCCTCAATGCTTTTTTGTCCCAATTTACAGTCAGTGCTGGATTAACTGAACATTTGTACTTCAGGACTGCTGCTTTTCTTTTCTCCTCCCCCTTCTCCTCCTTGATTTGCTTTTTATATCAAGATGTCATAGGAGTGACCAACGATAGGGAATTGACTTGCATTTTATCTCAAGATGTTGTTACCCCATGTCACCCTTGTCATCATATGCTTCCTGAGCATGGGGAAGGTGTCACTGTATAAAAACAAGACAGCTTTTTCTCCAGAGACTTGTACTTCTGTTGCATAATGAAAATAACATTTGTTGTCAGAGTTAGTGATATTTTCTCTGTCTGCTCATTCCAAGACTGCAGCTGCAGGTGGTGCTGCAGGCAGTGCTGCAGGCAGAACTGGTGTGAATTGGTGAGTTACTTGAAGTGAAGGTCTTAATGCCTGCCTGCACCAGTGGCTCTGCAGCTGGCTCACTTCAGTCAGCTAGCTCCTTTGTGCTTCCGAGGGTCAGGTTTCTTTTCCTTGGATCTTTCAGAAGAAGCATAGTTTTTCTTCATGACCACTCCCAGCATTGTGATGGAAAAATCTAAATGGAATAGATCTGTAAGCATTAGAGTTCAGCAGCTGTAGGAAATCTCAGGGAATTGCTGTCCTTCAATCTGGGATTGATGTGTTTATACTTAAAAAAAAAAAATTGAGGGGAGGTTGTGTGGGCTGTTTTTTGGCTGGTTGCTTGGTTTTTTTGTTGTTTTTGTTTCTTTTTTTGTGTGTGTGTGTTTTTTTGTTTTGGAGCTCATTTATAGGTTCTTACAGAGGTAAATGTGTACCTGTGCAATGCAAGTTCGAGACAACTTCAGTATCTTACAGCTTTTTCCTTCCCTACCCTGATAATTTATCAACATGTAATATGATGGCTTCTCTTGCAAGCTAGGACTGGCATTAACAGTGTGTGGTGGCATATCACAGAAAAGCTCACTAAGTGTGAAATAGGGTAAGAAAAGAGACAGCTAAAGGTAGCTCACTGACTAGCACTGAATTGTGTTAAACTGAAAACACCAGAATAATGATAGAAAGTACGCATACATAATTCCACATACTGTTCTTGTCTCTTCAACTGCAAATTTAGTGAACTATGTTGATAATGTTTGCTTTGTCTTGAAATATAGATACTCTCTTGTAAATGTTTTACTGAAAAAATGTATCTGCGTGACTTGGGGCTTAGCTGCTTCTGGGTGCCGAAGTGCTGCTGTTTTTCAGGTCCTGAGATCATGAGCAAGCTGGCTGGTGAGTCTGAGAGCAACCTGAGGAAAGCCTTTGAAGAAGCTGAGAAGAATGCTCCTGCCATCATCTTCATTGATGAACTGGATGCCATTGCTCCAAAGAGAGAGAAGGTAAAAATAGCCTGTATAGGAGTTAAAGAAGTGCCTATGCACCCTTTTTGGTAACAGTTGGCATGAATCTCTGAGTATAGGGTAAAGCAGCAGTTAGCTTAATGCTTTATTTCAGTCAGGTATGAGAGGAATTGTATACAGTTCACAATGTTTCTTAACAGCTTGTGGCTGTAATGTCTGTCTGCTCTGGTGCAGCACTAATTTCTGTTCTGTGCTGTAGAGCTTTTAGTCTAATCATTTTTTTTTCTCACTCTGTAGACACATGGAGAGGTGGAACGTCGCATAGTATCTCAGCTGTTGACTCTTATGGATGGACTGAAACAGAGGGCACATGTGATTGTTATGGCAGCTACCAACAGGCCTAACAGCATTGACCCAGCACTCAGGCGGTTTGGTAACTAGGATTGTCATCTCTGTTTTGTGTATTGGATACTTTGTTACAGGCTTTGCTTCAGGGCCCTTGGAAAGATTGAGCAGAAATTAATATTAAACATCTGTGTGTTTCATAGACTGTGACTTTTCTCCAGCTACTTGTTTGAAATTAATTTCTAGTCTTCCAGACTTTTATATAATTTTCTGTCTTATTAGGTTAGAACTTGTAGAAATAACAAAATATTTTGAAATTGTGTAGTAGCCTCTGTTAGGTGAGTAAATAGCTGCTTGAGGGGATGTTCATGCCTCAGGTTGCAGAAGAATTATCTGACTTCTCTTATTGGTGAGGATCCTGATGGTTTTCAAAACTCTGCAGTGTGAATGTCTGGTGTATGAGCAGTTGGTAAAGTCTGTAATAGCAAAAAAAAGTCAAGTTTGCAGGAGAAAATGGCATCTTCAATATGCAGAGGCGTGACTAGAAACAAATGATAGACATGTACCTTAGTTAATATTGCAGTGGCAGTTTTTACTTTTCACCATTTGGGTATTGATGAGTAATGTAGAAAGTTCTGAAAAACTAAATCTGTCTTGGAATTTGCAAAGTCTTATGCTGAGGATGCAAAGACAGAAGTAAGCAAAAATGTCTCGTGGTATGTTGGTTAGGGAAAGCATATTTTTCTACAAATGAGGCTTGGAAAAAGTTACTAAATCAGTAATACTCTGCTTGTTGTAATCTTGAACTTAAGTTAATACAGTATTATTTTCCTAAGCAGCTAAGGCCTTTCTTCCTTCTCTGATCTGACTCTGCAACTATGCCGATATATTCTGTAGAGAATATCAAAGCTGTGGTGTTTTCTGAAATTGTGTGTTTGTGGCTTGTCATTATGTTGCTCAGTCAGAAGAAAACAGCAACTGCAGCTTCTTTGGTTTGCAGAATCAGCAGCTCATAGTGTTCTGTACTCCCCAGGTCGTTTTGACAGAGAGGTAGATATTGGTATCCCAGATGCAACTGGGCGCCTGGAGATCCTGCAGATCCACACGAAAAATATGAAACTGGCTGATGATGTGGATCTGGAACAGGTGAGTAGCATGCTATTGGGAAAGCTTGTCTCTGCAGATGAATGTTCCTGAAACTGTGTTTTGTAGTGGAACTGTTGTGACTTTGCCCTTGCAGACTGCTTGCCTGTATGCCTGTGAGTCAGTCAGTGCTTTGCTTTCAGGTGGGAAATGAGACCCATGGACACGTTGGTGCTGACTTGGCTGCTCTTTGCTCAGAAGCTGCTCTTCAGGCTATCAGAAAGAAGATGGATCTCATAGATCTAGAAGATGAAACCATTGATGCTGAAGTGATGAACTCCCTGGCCGTGACCATGGATGACTTCAGGGTAATGCAAGAGTGCCCCTCTTCTAGGTGCAGCGTCTAATTATTTATTTGAAGTGTGTGAACATGACATAATTATATAATGTCATTTATTCTAATGATAGTGGGCTCTGAGTCAGAGCAACCCTTCTGCTCTTCGGGAGACTGTGGTGGAGGTGCCACAAGTTACCTGGGAAGATATTGGTGGCCTAGAAGATGTAAAGAGAGAACTCCAGGAGCTTGTACAGGTAAGGGCTTCCAACAGATTTTTTGCCTAGTCAGTTTAAAAAGTAATGATGGTAATAAAATCCAGAACCTCTTCATATTCTTGTTCAGGCTGTGAACAGGGTAAATGCAGAGGTTCTTATGGCAATTGCTTGTAACAGAGTGAAAATACCGTGGTATACCATTTTAGTGAACTTAGAGAGAGGAAGGTGCTAGGAAGCAACATCAGGCTTTCCTTAATAGAGTCTACAGTGACATCTTTGCATGTAGCACAAAACCCACCAGAAATGGCAGTAGTTCTGCTTCTCTTAAGTGGAGACCAGCAATGGGACCACTGCTGAGAATTCTGTTATGTGGTGGCTTTATCTGCCAGAAGATGGATAAAGATTCTCATGCAGTGAGCCTCCAAAGGGGTTTCCTATCAGCACTAGCATAGGGACAGAAGAAAAGTAATAGTGAAGCCTCTTATGAATAGAGACAAAAAGTCATGAATTATCTGTGGAAATGTCTGGTGTCTGCATCAGGATGGTTTGTTTTTGATACATCTCTGCTTTCAGTTAGCACTGTAGAGACACCCTATGACTTAAAATAAACAAATACATAAAAAATTCCAACTTCCTTGTGTTAAATCACCTAGCTCTGATCTTGTTGAAGATAAATGCTCACTTAAGATACTTTGCCTGTCTCTGGAGGGCAGAGCTGACTAGATTGGATAATGAACTGTTCCCTTTTGCTTCTGCAGGGCAGAGTGAAGCTGGGGTTAAGTGTGCTCGAAAACTACGCAGACTGATGCTTAGTTCTTATGAAGAAAGGTTGAGGGAACTGGGATTGTTTAGCCTGGAAAAGAGAAGGCTCCAGGGAGACCTCATTGTGGCCTTCCAATACTTGAAGGGAGCATATAAACAGGAGGGGGAANGAATTGACTGTGTTGGAGGCTGAGATAAGCATCACTGGTAAAGACTGGCAAAAACATCCTATTGTGACTGGCCCAGGGGCTCCATGCATACTTGGTATTGATTACCTCAGAAGGGGGATTTCAAGGATCCCAAGGGGTATCGATGGGCCTTTGGAATAGCTGCTGTGGACACAGACAATGTTAAGCAGCTTTCTGTTTTGCCTGGCCTGTCAGAAGATCGGTCTGTTGTCAGGTTGCTACGGGTAAATGAGCAGCATGTACCAATTGCCACAAAAATGGTGCATAGACGACAGTACTGCACGAATAGGGATTCCTTGCTCCCCATTCACAAGCTAATTTGTCAGCTAGAGAGCCAGGGAGGGATAAGCAAAACTCACTCACCTTTTAACAGCCCCATATGGCCAGTGCGTAAAGCCAGTGGAGAATGGAGGCTGACGGTAGACTACCGTGGCCGAAATGAAGTCACACCCCCACTGAGTGTGGCTGTACCGGACATGTTAGAACTCCAGTATGAACTGGAGTCAAAAACAGCCAAATGGTATGCCACTATTGACATTGCTAACGCCTTCTTTTCCATTCCTTTGGCCATGGAATGTAGGCCACAGTTTGCTTTCACCTGGAGGGGCGTTCGGTATACTTGGAACCGTTTGCCCCAGGGGTGGAAACACAGCCCAACCATTTGCCATGGGTTGATCCAAACTGTATTGGAGCAGGGCGGTGCTCCAGAGCACCTGCAGTACATTGATGATATCGTTGTGTGGGGTGATACAGCAGAAGAAGTTTTCATGAAAGGAGAGCGAATAATCTAAATTCTTCTGCAAGCTGGTTTTGCTATTAAGCGAAGCAAAGTGAAAGGACCTGCCCAGGAGATTCAATTCCTAGGTATAAAATGGCAAGATGGGCGTCGTCATATTCCAGCAGAGGTGATCGACAAAATCACTGCTGTCTCCACCCACGAGCAAGGGAGAGACACAGTCTTTTCTGGGTGTAGTGGGTTTTTGGAAAATGCATGTTCCGAACTGTAGCCTCATTGTAAGCCCCCTTTATCCGGTAACGCGGAAGAAGAATGATTTTACATGGGGCCCTGAGCAGCAGCAGGCTTTTGAACAGATTAAACAGGAGATAGCCCGTGCCGTGGCCCTAGGGCCAGTATGGACGGGACAGGATGTGAAGAACATCCTTTACACCGTTGCTGGAGAGAAAGGTCCCACTTGGAGTTTGTGGCAAAGAGCCTCAGGAGAGACCCGGGGCCGACCCCTGGGATTCTGGAGTCGAGCATACATGGGGTCTGAATAGGGTTACACTCCAACTGAAAAGGAGATCTTAGCTGCATATGAGGGGGTTCGGGCTGCTTCCGAAGTAATCGGTACTGAAACGCAGCTCCTTCTGGCACCTNCCAGGAGAGGGGGAAGGGCAGGGAGCTAGTAGATGGGTTTAACAAAAGGAATACACCAGCACTAGGTCTGAGAAGGAATGGTAATTTACTAAATTTAACCAAGTCAAACAAAATGAGAGAGAGAAGAGTATCCAAAATGCGAGTCAAACTAAGATAGTGCGAGGGAACCATGTGCTGTTCTCCGCGGCGAGCTGAGAAGGCTGAGCCAGGGCAGCAGGGGAAGCCAGGCGCTGGGGTCCGGTCCGGAGCTCCACCCCACTTCCTCTTCCCACCAAGTCCTCCCTGTGAAGCCGCACCTCCCCTCCCATCAGGATACTCCAAATGCCCATAAGGGGCAGTAAATGGAACCAGAACATTAACTCTTTAACTCCCACTGGTTCACATGATGTTCTGATGGGGAATACTGATCACAAAAAAAATCACCAAACCACAACAGTCATGGTACATTTTCTTCAGGTGGTGAAAGAGCACAGGAAAGATGTAGATACAGATATCCATTTAGAGATTTAATCCTATGTAGGATAGGGCTATCAGGCTGTAATCAAGAGGTAAATATGTATGGTGTAGCAGTTATCCTTTCCAGTCCCAGCCGTGAATATTCAGATATTTTCTTAACTGTGTCTGTTGACCAAAAAAACCTGCAAATTTAACCTTCTTTCCAGATTTTTGCTAAAGAACAAATTAGGATTTTGCATTCCAAAATGTGGTGATTGAGATTTGTAGCTAAAATATTACATACTATTGACACAAAGAGAGGTCAGGCACTGGAACAGGCTGCGCAGGGAGATGGTTGAGTCACTGTCCCTGGAGGTGTTCAAGAAATTTGTAGATGTGGTACTAAGGAGTATGGTTTAGTGGGAAACATTGGTAGATGGTTGGACTAGATGATCTTAGAGGTCTTTTCCAACATTCATGATTCTATGATTCTAAATTATGTAAAAGAGAACAAAAAACTTTTTTACAAATATATTAACAGTAAGAAGAGGGCTAAGGAGAATCTCCATCCTTTCCTGGATGCGGCAGGGAACATGACCACTGAGGTTCTCAATGCCATCTATATATCTGTCTTTAAAAGTCAGACTAATTATCCTTGGGGTATTCTACCCCCTGACCTGAAAGTCTGGGATGGGGAGCAAAATAAACTCCCCACGATTCAGGTGGAAACAGTCAGAAACCCACTACTCCACCTGGACTGTCACAAGTCCATGGGACCAGATGGGTTCCACCCTAGGGTGCTGAGGGAGCCAGCAGAGGTGATTGCCAAGCTGCTTTCCGCCATCTATCAGTGTTCCTGGTCAACCAGAGAGATCCCAGACGATTGGAGGCTTCCAATGTGACTCCCATCTACAAGAAGGGTTGTAAGGAAGATCTGGGGAACTACAGGCCCGTCAGCCTGACCTCGGTGCCAGGGAAGGTTATGGAGCAGATCATCTTGAGTGAGACCACACAGCGTGTGCGGGACAACCAGGGGATCAGGACCAGCCAGCATGGGTTCACAAAAGGCAGGTCTTGCTTGACCAACCAGATCTCCTTCTGTGATTGGGTGACCTGCCTGGTGGATGAGGCTGTTGATGTAGTCTACCTGGACTTTAGCAAAGCCTTTGACACTGTCTCCCACAGTATTCTCCTGGAGAAGCTGGCAGCCCATGGCTTGGACAGGTACACTCTTTGCTGGGTAAAGAACTGGCTGGAGGGCCGGGCCCAGAGAGTGGTGGTGAATGGAGTTAAATCCTGCTGGTGACCAATCTCATGTGGTATTCCCCAGGGGTTGGTATTGGAGCCTGTCCTCTTCAATATCTTTATTGATGACCTGGATGAGGGTATTGAGTGTACCCTCAGTAAGTCTGCAGAAAATACCAAGCTGGGAGGAAGTGTTGATCTGCCTGGAGGTAGGATGGCCCTACAGAAGGATCTGGACAGGCTGGATCGCTGGGCTGAGGCCAATGGGATGAGGTTCAACAAGTCCAAGTGCCAGATCCTGCACTTTGGCCACAACAACCCCAGGCAATGCTACAGGCTTGGGGCAGAGTGGCTGGAAGACTATGTGGAAGAAATGGACGTGGGGATATTGGTCAACGCATAGCTGAACGTGAGCCAGCAGTGTGCCCAGGTAACCAAGAAGGCCAATGGCATCCTGGCTTGTATCAGTGTCACAGTTTTGTGACTTTTGGTTTTCAGTATTCCACATAATAGCATCATGTAGTGCACTGGGAGTTAGTGTTAACACTCTATCCGGGTACCTGTCCCTACACGTCACGGAGGGACGGGCTTGAGGTGCTTTCTCTCTTCTTCCCAACCGGCGAAGAGGCAGGTGCTCCGATAACTCTCTCCACTTTGTTTGATTTATCCGTCTTAATTAGATTGTATTATATTATAGTTAGTAAAATAAGTTTACTTCCCTAGAGGTCTGTTTGTTTTCTTTCCTTTCCCTTTCCCTTC
>JACDJE010000858.1:2075-21131 GCA_016647715.1 Pavo muticus | reverse complement strand
CAGGCCCGCCAAGCAGCCCCTTGTGTACTCTTCTTTGATGAGCTGGACTCCATTGCAAAGGCTCGAGGTGGGAATATTGGAGATGGTGGTGGTGCTGCAGATCGCGTCATCAACCAGATCCTGACAGAGATGGATGGCATGTCCACCAAGAAGAACGTCTTCATCATCGGTGCCACCAATAGGCCAGACATCATTGACCCAGCTATCTTGCGCCCTGGCCGCCTGGATCAACTCATTTACATCCCTAGATTGGATAATGAACTGTTCCCTTTTGCTTCTGCAGGGCAGAGTGAAGCTGGGGTTAAGTGTGCTCGAAAACTACGCAGACTGATGCTTAGTTCTTATGAAGAAAGGTTGAGGGAACTGGGATTGTTTAGCCTGGAAAAGAGAAGGCTCCAGGGAGACCTCATTGTGGCCTTCCAATACTTGAAGGGAGCATATAAACAGGAGGGGGAATGGCTGTTTACGAGGGTGGATAGTGATAGGACAAGGGGGAATGGTTTTAAACTGAGACAGGGGAGCTTTAGGTTAGATATTAGGAGGAAGTTTTTCACTCAGAGGGTGGTGACGCACTGGAACAGGTTGCCCAGAGAGGTTGTGGATGCCCCATCCCTGGATGCATTCAAGGCCAGGCTGGATGTGGCTCTGGGCAGCCTGGTCTAGTGGTTGGTGACCCTGCACATAGCAGGGGGGTTGAAACTAGATGATCATTGTGGTCCTTTTCAACCCAGGCCATTCTATGATTCTTAGGGGCAAATAGGCTGTTTAGGGCAGTTTTACAATTTATCTGTGGTGCTTTTCAAACCAGTCTGCTTCTAAAAATGCCAATGGCCCCAAGCAGGCAGAATCATTTGTTTAACTCACTAGAAATCTCCAGTTTTGTTTCTGGTAGGAGCAAGGTATAGGTCTGTTCTGGCTCATTATGATAATTTTTTTTTGTATCCTTTAGTATCCTGTGGAGCACCCAGACAAGTTCCTAAAATTTGGTATGACCCCATCAAAAGGGGTTCTGTTTTATGGGCCACCTGGTTGTGGTAAGACACTTCTGGCCAAAGCCATTGCCAATGAATGCCAGGCAAACTTCATTTCCATCAAGGGGCCAGAATTGCTTACCATGTGGTTTGGAGAATCTGAAGCCAATGTGCGCGAGATCTTTGACAAGGTAGGTGCTGACAGTGTAGCTCCTTGTGCTGTGTTTGTGCTGAGATACTCCCAGAATGTTGTGTCCACTGCACCTGTCTTACTGGCCTGGTTATTGTTTGGTTATTTTGTGTTTTCCCAACTGGCACTGTGAGCAGAGGTTGCTTTTCTGATGTTAGGGTATTAATCCTCTTTGGGAATATAGCTATTTAACTGGTGTTCTCCCAGTACAGTTTGCTTCTGCTGTTACAGGATGATAAATGTCCCAGTGCCTTAGCAGTAAGGCTAGCATTAGGGTGGCATAAATGTCCTTCACATCCCTTAAAATTTAGGTTGACACCTCATTATATATCACCTTCTACAGATTTTAAAAACATCCTACAGGTTGTTGTCCTGCAGTATGCATGACATAGAAAGGAGTTCCACTCCTGCTGCTTAGTTTCCTGTAGTGTCACATCCTTTCCCAAAAGGTACACACATGGATTACCTTGGGAATCCTCACTCTTGCGGTCAGGGAAGCCACTGAAAGAGCGATGTTGGAAAGAGAATGAGAGAAAAACGTGGGTTGGAAAGGAACCTTAGAGGCCATCTGCTCCAACTGTTTGTTCAGAGCAGGGAGACAACTTGGAAATTTGGTTTGTGTATATTAGGTCCTCATGTATGTTAGTTCTGAACACCTGCCAAGGATGGAGAATCCCTGACTTCTGTGGGCCTGTGTGCTAGTAGCAGTTTGCACCTGTTCTCGCTGCACACTTCAAAGAAGGATCTGGCTTTTGCCAGACCCTTTGATATGTTGTGACTACTGATAACCCAGTGCCTAAATAACTAACTGACATCCTCAGATCTTGCAGGGAGAACTCTTGTCTAAGCAAATTGGTTCCAACTTTCCCTCTAGGTATCAGTTACCACCCTTCTACTTGGTTCACAGTGTTTCCAGTTTGGGGAAAATTCAACTTGTTTTTTTGAGGTAGCAGTGCTCTGGTATTCCTTTGAGCTGCTTTAATTCTAGGGTAGGCTTAGCATGAAATCAGTGCTCCTCACCTGGTAGTGTTTAACAGGGACTGTTTTTATTTGATTTTTGCAGGCCCGCCAAGCAGCCCCTTGTGTACTCTTCTTTGATGAGCTGGACTCCATTGCAAAGGCTCGAGGTGGGAATATTGGAGATGGTGGTGGTGCTGCAGATCGCGTCATCAACCAGATCCTGACAGAGATGGATGGCATGTCCACCAAGAAGAACGTCTTCATCATCGGTGCCACCAATAGGCCAGACATCATTGACCCAGCTATCTTGCGCCCTGGCCGCCTGGATCAACTCATTTACATCCCCCTGCCTGATGAGAAGTCCCGAGTTGCTATTCTTAAGGCCAACTTGAGGAAATCACCAGTTGCGAAGGTAGGATCTATGCTATGACTGTATCTGACTTGGTTTTGTTGTGTGCTGCATGTGTTCCTCATGAGCTGCAGGCAAAGAAGAGAGTTAGTGACTGTTCTGTGCAGTGCAGAGCTGGGAAACCTTCCATCCTTAAAGAATGGAAATAAGAGGTAAGGGGAGGCTCAAGCTCTAAAACTAGGTATCAACACGGCTAGGCATCAATACGTAAGCACAGTAAGTCTTATCACATATTAGAGTTCTGCCCATGGTGTAGGAGTGGGAAATGCCTGTTATGGCAAGGTGGAAAAGAGTCTTGTACTCTGAAAGAAAAGTAAATGTAGAAAATGGGTTGGAAATAGGAAATTGAAGAGGAATCATTGCAGTTGATTGTTGCCAAACTCTTTCATAGACAAGAATTATATCCCTTGCCTGGGGATCAGGCAATAATTAAACTGATAGTTAATCAGAGAAAAGCAGATGTCAAGTGAGTGCACAAGCTTTATTTAGGTCAAGTTTACCTTTTTAAGTACTGCTGGGAAGGAAAGCTTTAAAGGAGGTTGCAGTACTGCTCCTGTCAGTTGACAGGAAGGAGAGGAGGTTTTTTGTCCTGCCTGCCTATGCCCCATCTCCATTTCCAGTCTGACACTTTCATTTGACTCCTAATGCTGAGACCTGAGCAAGTCATATCTGAAATCCCAAAGTCAGCTTGCTTCTTATTGAAGATGATCAGTGGAGGGACATTTATAACTGCATAGTGTATTCTTGCTGGGTGTGGGGGGGGGATATAGCCTGCCCTTGTATGCAGTTAACTGGAAATGAGAGCCTTAACAGCTTATCTTTCTAAAACTGGCCAAAGTTAAGGCAGTGCGTTGGTACCATGAGATCTAAAGGCACCTCTTGATCACCTGAGAGTGCAAGGTGTAAAGGATAGGCTTCTCTTGTTGTTTTTTGCTAGGATGTTGACCTGGATTTCCTAGCTAAGATGACCAATGGCTTTTCGGGGGCTGACCTGACAGAAATTTGCCAGCGTGCCTGCAAACTGGCCATCCGTGAGTCCATTGAGAGTGAGATCAGGCGAGAACGTGAGAGGCAGACCAACCCTTCTGCCATGGTGAGTAGGGGCACTCTGAGCTTTCCTTGCTCATGAAATAGACAGTTCGCTTCTGCCTGTGGGTGAGGGATGATGTGTTCCTCTCCATAATCCTCTGATGAGGACAAGTAGGCTCTCTGCACAGAGTGCTGAGCTGGAGCACTCTTTGTTCTGTTCTTGTGGGAAGGCAAGGGCCTCCTAGCGTGCCTCATCACTGGCATTGCTCAACAGGCATCTGCTGCCTTGCCTCAGTGGGTATTGATGCATCCTGGCCCAGAGGGAGGTGTGGGCGAGTGTTGAACTGCATGTGACTCATCTCAGCCCTCTTTCCCACTGCAGGAAGTGGAGGAGGATGACCCGGTTCCTGAGATACGCAGGGATCACTTTGAGGAGGCCATGCGCTTTGCTCGCCGCTCTGTCAGTGACAACGACATCAGGAAATATGAGATGTTTGCACAGACTCTACAGCAGAGCCGTGGCTTTGGTAGCTTCAGGTAACTGAAGGGAGGTGACTTGGCTAGCTCTAGGAACAGAGCAGAGGGCAACTTTATTGTACTATGGGTAATTATCCCCTCTTGCACTGCATTTTTCCCATTTTCCCCAGAGTATACAGCAGCCAGCTGAGCATATGGTGGGTACAGACAGCACTGCAGATCAGTTGTATCTGCTCTGTTAGTGCTCCTGAAGCCCATCAACCCTTTTTCCTTTAATGCAAGCAACATCTGGCAGCAGTGTAAGCCTTTGCATGACCTGCCATAAGGCTTCACCATATTTCTCCCCTCTTGTACTTGGCATCAGGGTGTTGGTTCGGAGGGAGGGGATTGTGCTGAGCTGTGAGGAGGCTTCTGAACATCATCTCTTCTCTTCCCTTCTGTGCTGCTGCATGCAGGTTCCCATCAGGTAACCAGGGAGGCGCTGGGCCAAGCCAAGGCACAGGAGGTGGCAGCGGGGGCAACGTTTACAGTGAAGACAATGATGATGATCTTTACGGTTAACTTGCTGTCCTCAGTAGACCAAACTCCAAGTCAGGCTAAATTGTACAGGGAAAATCCAATGTTCAGTGGACTCCTGATTTCTTTGTTCCTCAGTCAGAACAGTGTAGCTGCACATCAGACTTTGTACAGGGAATGTTTTCTGCAAACACAAATCCAGACCAATGTTCAGTTGGGAGACAGTGAATTAACAAGTAGGGGGAACCGACTTAATTTCTGAGAAATTTCTGTTGTAGTTTATGTGGCAGAATCAGCAACTTTAGCAAAGGGTACAATGCTAGCCTGTATTAAAACAAACAACAAAACACAAAACCAAAATAAAAATAATAAAATAAAATAATAAAAATCCCACAAAACTCTAGCTTGGCCCTGGCAATTCCTTTGTGTGATGCTGTCAGCATTGAAGTGTTGCCTCTGTAAGCTCTGTGTCTCACTTGCTGTATGAACATTCCTCAGCTGCCCTTCTTGTCTGGTGGAGTTCATCTGTGCATTTCCCTAGAGCGTGCGTGTGCATTTTCCCTGGTGGAGTGTGCAAGGTTGCTCTTCATCCTTATGTCTCTTAGCTCATGTTAACAGAACAGATTGGTTGGGCATTCTCTCTTCTGTGCCAGAATTTGAAAGTAAGCACCGAGTAAGCTGGCAGGTATCTGGCATTGCTCTTCTGATGCTGGCTATGAGCTGTTGGGTCTCCTGTTGCATTGGCTCCTGTGCAACAGAGAACTCCTCCAGGAATCCTCCTTATCTTGCCCTGCTTGAAGGCAGGCATGAGGGGGCTCCTGGGCTGTCTCTGGAGTTTGTGGTGCAGCACGACCCAAGTATGTTTGGGAACAGGGGAGCTTTCTCTGATGCTGTTAGCAGCAGAGCAGTGTTCATCGGACTCTGTGGAGAGATTTCTCCTTTTTGCAGGAATGGTTCATGTATCTCTTTGGGTTTCTGATGAAAGGTTTGGTTCTTTGCTGTGAGCCTGCCAATTATTGTGCCCCCAATACTCAGTAGTCAGGTTTTGATCAGGCTCTTGTGCTTTTCCTTCTTTTCCTGGCCTGCTTCTTGCTTTGTTTTCCCTTCTCTGAACTGAAAAACCTGCTACTGTTGTATTTAGTATTTTATGTGAGAGAAGCCCTGGGTCTAGCAGCTGGTACCTTCCCTGTCCTGATGTGTGCATGCTCATTCACCTGTGGCTGGAGCCCACAGCTGTACCTTGCCTTTGACTGCAAATATGAAATCAGGGCCTGTGCTCCCAGATAGGGCTGGTAGCTGCATGCTCCTCTAGCCCTGAGTTGTCACAGCAGTTGCCTGCAGCTGAATTCAATTCTCCTTTCCCTGCCTGACATGAACATGCTGGCCACCAGCAGATAGGTGGGCATCCTTTGCTAGCTGTCTGGCTTATCCAGCTTGGGGCTGGATTTAGCAGTATTTGGGATGTACAGCTGGGCAAAGGGAGACCTGTTTAATGCATGCACAGGAGCATTGCCACTGGCCATATGTGGCCCAGCCCTGAATCATGCAGGGCAATGCATCTTGGCTGTAAGATGCACAGAGCAGCTGCCTACTGTCAGCTTTTAGAGGGTTGCAGGAACTGAGAATTTTTGCAAAGACACCTAACAAGACTGTGTGTTGAAATGAGCTTTTGGGGCAACCTCTGCTATGGCAGGAATTGTGCAGGGCCCAGGCTGTGGGATTTTTGGCCTTAAAGACTGTCAACTGTGGAAGGGCTCCATCAGATTACCTAGACTTTAAAGGGAGGGAAAAGAGTCAGAAGAACGAAGCTATCCAGGTGCAAGGGACTTGTGGGGAGAAATGCACAGACATTGAGAATGCTGCTTAAATAGCACGATCACCTACTGGAGGCTGCATTAGGAAGCTGTGGAAGCTCAGCTGAGTTACCCCTGCTCAGGTGGTCTGTCCTAGTTCAGAGCCCTATTCTACTGCTGCACTTGTCTTCAAACCACCTGGGTTCAGGGCTATGGGGAAAATGCTACTAGTTCCTGGGGTTGTGCTGCTGCTCTGCAAATTTTGTTGTCAGCCACCTAGGGAGGGGAAAGGACTGTTTCACAGCAGAAGCTCTTCAGGACTTGTAAAAGCCTTGCCCAGCTCTGGTAGTGGGTGGATTTCTTCTCTGACAACTTGGAAATGTTACCACCCACCCCCGAGCTTTGCCAGCACTAGTGCTAGATCCTGTCTGCCATCCCTTCAGGCTGTGCAGATTGGGGCAGGAGGCAGATGGGCAAACAGGCAGAGGGTGATGGTGTGTGTGTCCCAGTTTTTGGGAGCCCAAGGTTTCCCTGTCTCCTCTCCTATTTATAAATGCTAATTAAATCTAGTAGCAAGGTTAGAAACCCTCCTCTTTCTTTGTTTCCTGTGGAATCTGGCTCATAGGGGGGCTCCTGGAGTATCTGCCTCTGCCCTAGAGCAGTGCATGGGGCTGGGGTAGCCCCTAAGCAGGTCGAGCTGGGGTGCTTGGTTGAGTCTTTTCATTGCTGCAATGGGCAGCAGCTCCTTGGGATGTCTGCTGGGGCCCCAGAGCTGTGTTCATGGTGCCCCAGCCCTACAGCTCTGCTCCATGGGGGAACCACGCAATCTCCTAGGGCCTGTAGCCTGGCCTGGAGTGTGTGGCATGGGAACACAAATGGTCATGACGCTGGGTTTAGAGACTGCGGTCTCTGCTGGTAGCAGAGGGCAGGCATCCCTGTCAGCATAGTCAGCCCCTACTTGGGATCACAGCTTCTTACAGCAATCTCACTCAAACACCTGCCCTGAAGCCACCAGTGGTGGACCCTGGGTCATTGCTTGTTACTAAGAATGGATTGGAGGGTTGCAGAGGGGGACAGAAGGGAAGGGATCCGTTCAAGCCCCCCAAAGCTGGGTCAAGCTCAAGCATGTTGCTCAGGGCCTGGCCCCATCCAAGACTAGAAGTCTTCAAGGATGGAGGGATGGAGGTTTTCCTCCATGAGTTGACCACCCTCATGGGCAAATGTTTTTCATGGTATTGGGGGGAGTTTCCCTGGGTGCATCCTGTGCTGCTGTTTCTCACCTGGATCATGAAAAGAGCTGGGTCCTGGCATCTCTCCAACCTCCTTGACAGCCCACATCAGCAAGGAGTTCCTTTCATCATCCCATCCTTGGCTGCACCACCCTACCGCTTGCAGCATCTCCTCAACCATCCTGGCCTCCATTCTCTTAGTGTTCTTCACTGGACTCACTCCTGCTGCCTGTGTTGGTTGTGTCCTGGGAGCCCTCGTGGGGTCCCTCCCAGTGCCAACAGGGTCTCTGAGCCCCTTCTCCAGCCTTACTGTCTGCAGCAGGGTGAGTACAGCTCCAGCACCTCACATTACAACATCTGCTAAGGAGTGATATATTTTTAAATACTTTATTTTTATTTTTTCTCTCAATGCTGCCCTTACAAAAAAAAAAAAAAAAAGGTCTCATTGAAACTGAGAAAAACAAAGCAGCTTGCACCTGTGTGCTGACTTGTCTTCTTACTCCATCAGTGTCCACCACATTTCTATATGTTGAACTCCACAGGGAATGGGGGAGGGAAAAGGTGTCATGCCCTGAATTCAAACTGATTGCCAAATTAGGCAGTGCTTTAATTTAGTGTAAGACCTCTCTCCTCATGCCTCAGCTGTGGTACAGGCTGTCCTCCCACCACATATTATATGCTGTACAGCCGTATGCTCTGTGTCAACCTGGACACTGGGTGCCTCACTGCCAGCTGCTCCTCCCCCCCTCATTTGAAGTCAGTGATTTCTCTTTGCAAAAACGATGCCTGGGGAGAGCATCTTAGTCTTCTTGCCACCAGCTAGGCAGAGACACAGAGCTGTGGTGATGGAGGAGCTATATAGAGCCAGGTTGGCCATGTGCTTTGCAGGACTCTTCCTGAGAAAAACTGGCAAGAAGCAGAGTTGGCCAAGAAAGACAAGAAATATAAAGATTCTCCTGATAGAAATCCAAAGTTTTTCAAAAAATACAGCATTTAAAAACAAATCCATCAATTGGATTGCATTATGTTCCTCCCAGCTCCACCATAATGCCCAGAAATACCTCCTGAATTAAACTTCCCTGTAGAAAAATATATACACATGCACTTGTTTTCCTATGAAAATCTCTAAGGTTTAACTCGAATACTAGTCAAAACCACATCTCTGCTTACACTTGGCCCCGCTTTTACACCTGGACTTGTGCTACACACATACTCCATTCTCACAGGCATGATGTTCATATGGCTGACCTGTTCCCACAAAAGTCAGGGTGAACTACTCCAGGAAACACAAAATGGGCAGAGGAAACTCTTATGGAGTTTACCTAACAAGCTAAATATATGTATAAAAAAAAAGCAGCAATGCAAACTCGTCACATCTGAACAAGAAAGCTCCCACCCTGGGCTGCCCTGTCCCACTGGTTGGCACAAGTCTGGATGGCAGTTGGGGCAGGAGGCTGAAAGATTATCCCTAAGTGCTTTGAGCTCTGTCGATTGGCACAGATGATGCTCAGTGGTGGTCTTGGCACAGGAGACTGGATTGCAGTAGGACTACGTACTGTAGTCCCAGGTTAGAAATGGTCCAGCTATAGTGGCCACTGCACGCAGGAGCAATTCCTTTGCTGTATGCACTCAGGATGGTTTCCTTGGCACCTTGGTCTGGCCAGGACCCCAAACATCAAAGAGGGGAAGAGAAAACTAACTTAGGATGTGAGATCCTGTGAAGTCCTATTTCCACTCTGCTTAATCCACTATGAGCCCACCCTACCGTCAGAAAGTTGGCTTGAAAAGCAAGTGACACAAAAGCCACAAAGTGATGTAACTCCCTGGGCACACATCCCATGCCACACGCTTGTGCAAGGCAGTATAGATGGACCTCTAGAAAAACAAACAACAAAGGCTAGCGGTGAGGAGGGGCAAGGGCAGGAGCTTGCACTCATGCCTCCCCAACCCCCTCCCACTCTAACCCCAACATTGTCACTGGAGTAGAAAATGAGCCAAGAGGGGCAGGGGTGGGTAGGATGGACAGAAAGGGGAAGGAAAGTGGTTGGTTTTTTTTGCATTTGAAAGTGTTCTGGCATCTGCTCCACACGAGCTGGATGCTTTGGCATGTGCATTTGGAGTATTGCTGCTTGGAGAAGAGTCCCCAGGACTCTAGGAGCATCTAGGTGTTGCTTGAGTATCTGTCTTGTCTGGCAAGCTATTTTGTCTGGGAAGTGGATTTTGAACTCCATGATCAAATCTCCTCGCTTGTTGGGGTTCTTGGTGAAAGGCAGCCCTTCCCCACGCAGTCTCTTCACTGTGCCTGGCTTGATGATATCATTGCAGGGCAGTGGGATCACCCTCCCATCAATGGTGGGAATGTTTACAGTGCAGCCACACAGGTCCTGTAGGGAAAAAGGAGGAATATGCCATAATCCAGTCCCACAGCAGTGCACCAAGAGAGCCCTGAGCCCCTCCTTCCCTGGCACTGTGGGGGTACAAGCCCTGTAGGGGACAGGATCCCCACTCCCCATCCCCTGCTCCTCCCCATGGGCACTGCCAGTGAACAACAACAGGGCAGTCTAAATTTAGCTCCTTATCACCTGATCTGGGAGCTGGGATGGGGGAGCAGCTGAAAACCCAGATGAGCGCATCAGATGCTTCTGTGGTCCATCAGCTGTCGCTGTGTGGAGTCTGAGGTTATCTATAGCACAGCCACTGCCCGCCCGCCCCCAATAACAAGNCCCCCGCCACAGTCTCCCAGGGTAAAGCCAAAAGCTGATTTCCTAGGCTGCCATCCCTGTCCTCACCTCAGGGCTGGGTGCTGTCTCCTGCAGAAGCCAGCAGCAGCCATAAGTTGGCCTGCATTAGCAAGCCACATGATGGCAGGAATGCAGCAAGAGAATCCTTGTTTCCTTACTCAGACTGCTCTGCTGTATGGGCAACAGCATCTCCAGGCCTTCAGCAAGGAGGGAGGCTGCCACTGATGGAGGACTGCAGAGCAATACTTATGGAAGGGGATGATTCATGGGGACTGGCCTTGCCCTGCACAGAAAGCAGTCATCCCCCAACCTCTGTCCCCAAAAGCCACCCTGCAAAGGAAGTGGGGGAGGATGCTCTACAGTCTCCTACCCAGGAAAAACCTCCAGTGCCAGATACCACGAGAAATGTTTATTTTGCTTGCCCCGGCTCAAGGTTGATGGCTGCCACTTCTGCTGTCGTACCAGGGCTCTGCACCAAAGTGAACACAGAGCCACTTGTGCTGGGCTTGGCTCTCAGCAGGGGAGAGCATCAGGTGCTGCCACAGATGCTTAGAGGAAGGTGATGCCAGGTAAAGGATGTTACAGGGCTGCAGGCATTGTGCTTCTCCCATCTCCCTGGAAGCCTGTTGGTATTGGTTATCTGCCTCCCAAGAGGCTTATGCAGCTGCTGTTAGCAGTGTCACTCCTCCCTCCCTCAGCATTCCACTGCAGGTGCTCACCTGTAATTTTAGGAATAGATGTTTCTCTGCAGCCCATGAGTCACAGGAAAAACCTGTTCACATCTACTACATCTGCAGCAGCCATCCCAGCTGGGGTACAAGGAGCCCAGCCACCACGGTGCCATGCAGCTGCCCATCTTTTGGCATCCCCTTGCCACCATCTCCAGTGTGACCTAGCACTGCTGGAGGCAGCTTGGGTGGGAGGTTTGTGGATGCTGGAGGTTACAAGTTCCTACTGAAGAGCCATCAGGATGGCCACTGCTCTGGCTCAGGTTTGGGAAGGAGCCATAAGGAAGTAGATGTTGCATTTCCAAGCCCTCCGATCACTCCATCCTGCTCTGCCACCCCAACTGCTCCTTGCAGGTCTGTGGCCAGGAACCTTACTCCCCATAGTTCTCCAGAACAGCCACAAGTAGGATTGCAGTTCCCAGTGCCTGCTGGTATCACACTGTGCCACTCACTCAGGAAGCTGAGAAGACCAAAGCTCCTGCTAAAAAAAGGCAGACTCACAACAATGAACAGTGCAAGGAAAGCACTCAAGGCTGTGGCCGTAGGCTTAGCTGATAAAGAAGTTGTGCTGTGATTAACTCCATCACATACTGAGATGGTGGCATGTGGAGTCAGGGAGCTCCTTCTATCTGCTTGTGCCCCAGCAAGGTGTTGTGGTTTGGTGATTTTTTTTGTGGTCAGTATTCCACATCAGAACATCATGTGAACCAGTGGGAGTTAAAGAGTTAATGTTCTGGTTCCGTTTACTGCCCCTTATGGGCATTTGGAGTATCCTGATGGGAGGGAAGGTGCGGCTTCCCCAGGAGGACTTGGCGTGAAGAGGAAGTGGGGTGGAGCTCCGGACCGGACCGAGCACCTGGCTTCCCCTGCTGCCCTGGCTCAGCCTTCTTAGCTCGCCGCAGAGAACAGCACGTGGTTCCTTCGTGCTATTGTGGTTTGATCTCGCGTTTTGGATACTCTTCTCTCTCTCATTTTGTTTGGTTTGGTTAAATTTAGTAAATTACCGTTCCCTCTCAGATTGGTGCTGGTGCATTCCTTTTGTTAAACCCATCTACTAGCTCCCTGCCCTTCCCCCTCTCCCGGAGCGTGTGGCCCGGGGCCGGCCGGATCACGTGGAAAACCGTTAGTACCCCTTCTTTTTTTTTCCTCACTCTTTTGTCTCTTTTTTTTTTTTTCCCCGGGGCCTGTGCCCCCCTGTCACGGACTTGTATCCAGGGATAACCCGTGACACAAGGCCATGATAGGGCTGGGATCCGGCACCCCACAGCCCTGTCCACCAAGCTGGGTCCACCTGCAGGAGAATGTCCTGGTCCAGCCTTGGTCCAGCCTTGATCCAGCCCTGTACCCAAGGTTTTGGGCCTTGAAAATATGTCCTAAAACTCAAAAAGTCATCTTTTGCTACTGAAATGAATCTTTGAACCCTGAAATGAGGCTGCAGTTGCTAAGAATGAGAATTTTGAGCCTGAAGTGAGGCTCAAAGTGAATGTGGCTTTATACCCTCAAAATGGGGCTTTGGTCTGAAAAGGAGGCTTTGGCCAATCTATATAGGCTAAGCACAGGCTTAGGGAAATTGAATCATAGAATGGCCTGGGTTGAAAAGGACCTCAAAGATCATCTAGTTTCAACGCCCCTGCTATGTGCAGGGTCACCAACCATTAGATCAGGCTGTCCAGAACCATATCCAGCCTAGCCTTGAATGCATCCAGGGCCGGGGCATCCACAACCTCCTTGGGCAACCTGTTCCAGTGCGTCACCACCCTCTGAGTGAAAAACTTCCTCCTAATATATAACCTAAACCTCCCCGTCTCAGTTTAAAACCATTCCCCCTCATCCTATCACTATCCACCCCCGTAAACAGCCATTCCCCCTCCTGTTTATATGCTCCCTTCAAGTACTGGAAGGCCACAATGAGGTCTCCCTGGAGCCTTCTCTTGTCCAAGCTGAACAAACCCAGTTCCCTCAACCTTTCTTCATAGGAGAGGTGCTCCAGCCCTCTGATCATCTTAGTGGCCCTCCTCTGGACCCGTTCCAAGAGCTCCACGTCCTTCCTGTACTGGGGGCCCCAGGCCTGGACGCAGTACTTCAGATGGGGCCTCACAAGAGCTGAGTAGAGGGGGACAGTCACCTCCCTCTCCCCGCTGGCCACCCCTTATTTTAATGTAGCACAGGATATAGTTGGCCTTCCGGGCTGCAAGCATACACTGCTGGCTCATGTCCAGCTTCTTGTCCACCAGGACCCCCAAGTCCTTCTCCACAGGGCTGCTCCCAAGGAGTTCTTCCCCCAGTCTGGGGGACAGTAACTGGGATTGCCCCAGCCCAAGTGCAACACCTTGCACTTGGCCTTATTGAACCTGATTGGGTTCACATGGGCCCACTTTGAGATCAGGAATTGGGTAAACCAGCGGGGGCCACTCACATAAGGGTTAAGTATACTAAACTTAGAGAAACAATAAGGGAAGACCAGCGGGACATGTTGACCTCTTTGCAGTCAGGACCAAAGGAACTATGCAAACATGAGGGGAGGAACAGCCTAAAGTAACTGGTTTTGACCAGTTTGAATGGGGGAGCTATTGTAAGGTAAAAAGGTCAGGCCGAGGAAGACTTCTGACTTCATCCAACGACCACCAGAAGAAGCCCCCTGCTATGGACAGCGCATGCACCAGGGGGAGGGACAGTATGTAAATGAGTTCCCAGAAAATAATGAATATGCAGTTGCGTTCCAGGAAATCTGTTTAATATGCATGAGCTTGGCTTACAAATATGTGCCGCTTCTGCCTGCTGGTGTGCAAGATAGGCAGAGAGATCCCCCTTGCACCCGGTGCCTGCGCATCACCGAATAAACATACCTGCTTTATAACCTAACATTGGGTTGTGGAGTCTGATTCCGCAAGTCAATTTGGCACCCCAGATGGGACCACCTCTGCTCAGCTGCAGGACCGGCTTAGAAGAGGGATGCCTTTGGCGTGCCCCAAGATTTCTCGGAAGGACTCCCGTTCCTCATCCGATCACAAGGACCATCTATCGGCGGACCAGGTATGTGTATGGAATGAGGGGAACCCGTAAGTTGTGAGGAGACGTCCTACGCTGGGTATAGCCGTTGGTGCTTCCCCTGGGCAAGTGAGCTCACAGGTTGGGTTGTTTGCTGGCTGGAGTAGGAAAACTCCTTGGGGAGTTCCTGCAAAGGGGACCTGTAAGTCATACACGGGGATTAGTAACATCAGGTATTTTGTTAAATGAATACTTGGATTCCTGTGGCCATATGTAAGAGATTATTATTTTTATACCATTGCCTCAAAGTTTGCTGAGGAACACTGATGGACAAGTCCAGGCAAGTCCTGGGCCTGGGTTGAGAAATCTTTTGTCTGAGGGGCACAGATGGACAAGGCCAGGGGCAACGAGAGAGCGATAAGCTGCAGATTAATGGCCGGGAAGCACTCTTTTGTGTGGGCTTATCTCGAAGGAGATGGCCCTCTCAGGAGGTGCTGCACATGACTCTTACCCAAGCGCCCAGGAATGTCACGTAGGCAGAAGAAGAAGGATAAAAAAGGGACAAACAACCATGGTTTTTAGGTTTTCTGACAACAGATGCCTCATGAAGACCAAGGAAGGTTTTCTGACAAACAGATTCCTCATGAAGAACAAGGAGGGTTCCTGTCAACAGAAGCCTCACGACCCGCCTCTCTCCTGGACCTGCTCTGCGCTCTACCTGCTTGCTTCCTAAGGCTGGCCATGCTGCTGCTGCTCTCTCCCGAAGAAGATAGGTGTCTGCCATCAGATTCCTCCCTACGGAATGCCTGCATGCTGACGGACTCTCCTGGGCCTGCTACCGGAGACCTGCTGCTTTCTCCCGGACTTGCACCGCGGCTTCTTCCCGGACCTACCCGGTACCTGCACTGTCTTGCTGCCTGAGACCGGCCACGCTGCTGCTGCTCTCCTCCCCTGAGCCTCTGCCCCTGACCATCGTACAACGTGACCTCTGCTGGATCCTGGTGGTGACTATCCCTGCTTTATGCAATTCTTGCTTCTTTCCTATCTTTTCTATCGCCCGCCTTCCCTTCCCCATCACCTTAATTCGTAATAGTTTTCGTCCTCCACTTCCCCATCTCCCTAATTAGGATTTGTAATAAACCTGGTCGGACCAACATTTGAACCGTTGTTTCTTAATCTCACGTCGGGTATACATACATTAAAAGAACCTCATCTCCCTCCTATAAATTGGAGTGAGACACCATAATATTGGGAATCATAGGTTGTACTATTGTCATCATCATTTATTATAAATGTTTGGTACCATGCATTTAAGCTATTATCATTGACACAGTTAAGCATTCTAATGCAGGTTGTGTTTGAGCCAGCATTTCTGTATATGTGTGAATGAGTGGGACACGGTGTGTGAAAGTTTTGTCGCAGACACGGTGGAAAAATTGAAGTGGCTTTATGTGTTATATGAGCAAATGAATTTTTTGGAGTGGGATGAAGACGGAAGGATATATGTTGTAGATCATAGTGACAGACTAGATCAGTCGTGTCTTTTTCATAGAACCAATGAGTGTTGTCCTATATATGTGATAGTTTGTTTAGTCTGTAAAGAGAAATATCAGGGCTGTTGGTGTCACTCGTGCCCAGAGTGTGAGCGAGAGTGGTGGAACAAGTTTTGGGGATTGTTTTGGGGAAATTTCAAAGTATTAGGGGTAATTTGTGGGAACATTAGGGAAATAATGAATCAATAAAGGAATATTATGGGAAATTCACAAGGAAAGGAGGTACCTGAGAAAACACCCCTCGGGTGCATTCTGGCACATTGGTGAGAAATTGCAGGAGGATCAGGGGGTAGTTTAAGTAAAAAGATCTTGATAAAGTATTGTAATCAGTGGTGGCTATTATATAAGTTAGAAGATGGGGAAAAGTGGCCCTTGAATGGGACTTTAAATTACAATACTATCTTACAATTGATGTTGTTTCTAAGACGGGAAGGTAAATGGGATGAAGCAGCTTATGCAGATATGTTCTTTACACTTCAAAATCATCCTGAGTGGCAGAGAAAGTGTAGGATAGGGGCACCTCAGGACCCGTTCATCTTAGCAAAAGAAAAAGAAAAGTGAGTGACAGGAAATGGTAGGATAAAGCTCTGTTGTAGCAGTTGTAGTATAAGGCAGCAGTGCACGAGGTTGGCTGGACTAAGTGATACAGATGAATTGTCAGAACATTATTGAGCTCCTGGAGCTGGAAATCTAGCTGCAGATCTGGAGAGGGGGGAGGATTCGAGGATTCATCTCCTCCTGAAACCCCTCCCAACTCTCCCGTAGCCTCAAGGACCAGGAGACAACAGAGCGTTCTTTTAGCACCTCTTTGGGAAGCAATAGGTCCAGACAGGACACGAGTCTTAATTAAAATCCCCTTTTCCTCTTTTGATTTAGAAACCTGGAAGGGAGTGGCGAGGGACTATCGGAGTGATCTGTTGAGAGTAACAAAACACTTCCAGTTCTTAATAAGGCAGCATAATCCTGACTGGAGCGATATTCAGTTCCTATTAGGTTATATGACCGAAACAGAAAAGAAGTTAATTTTGAGAACAGCTCAGAATATAGCAGAAGACAGCTTGTCGGGAAATGAGGATATAAAGGAACATTTTCCTTTGCAAGATCCTCACTGGGACCCTAATAGGAGTGTCGAGAGACAGCGTTTGGACACGTACAGGGAATGGATAGTAAAAGGAACGGAGCGAGCCATTCCTAAAACAATCAGTTGGTCTGCTTTGTATGCTGTAAAACAGGGTCCAAAGGAATCCCCATTGGAATTCCTGGATAAGTTGAGAGAGACCATGAGAAAACATACTCCCTTAGATCCAGGGTCAGAGGTTGGTATTCAAGAATTAGTGTCATTATTCATAGGGCAGTCGGGGGGGATATAAGATGGAAATTGCAAAAGTTAAAGGGACCTGAAGCACGAAACTTGGAAAGTTTTCTAGAGGAGGCATGGAAAGCGTTCAGTGATCGTGAGGAGGAGGAAAGAAAGAAAGAAAGAAAGGAGAATGTTAGTGACAGCATTACAAGAGGTAGGACCGAGGGCAGTAAGGAGACCGCTTGAGAAAGACCAGTGCACCATCTGTAGGAAAAAGGGACATTGGAAGTGTGAATGCCCACAAAGGGACCGAAAAAGAAGGGGGGCATGGACTAGGACCCAAGCCCCGGTGGAAAGGGATTGACGGGGACCTGGGGAATCTACCCTAGCGGATCCACTGGTTAAAATCAAGCTAGGGAATAAACAACAAAGTGTATAATTTTTGGTGGATACAGGAGCTGCTTATTCTGTTTTAAATGAATTTTTGATGCCATTGAGAGAAAATTTTGTAACAGTAAAAGGGGCCACAGGTGAACCAGAAAAGGCATATTTTTCTAAACCATTAAAGTTTAAGTTGGGAAAGCAGGTGGGAATACACAGATTTTTGTATATGCCTGTCTCGCTCCAATTTATAGGAGGGAGATGAGGTTCTTTTAATGTATGTATACTCAACGTGAGATTAAGAAACAACGGTTCAAATGTTGGTCCAACCAGTTTATTACAAATCTTAGTCAGAGAGATGGGGAAGAGGAGGATGGACACTATTATGAATTAGGGTGATGGGGAAGGGAAGGCGGGCGATAGGAAAGATAGGAAATAGAAGCAAGGAGTCTTTATAGGAAGCAAGAGGGAGATAGTCACCACCGTGGGTCCAGCGAGGTTCGTAGCAGGTCCTTTGTTCTCAGGATCTCGTCTGGTCACCGCGAGGGATGGGAGGAAGCCAGGAAGCTTTGCAGCAAGCAGGCTGCAGGGGGGGGGGTTCTTCCAAAGAGGTTTTCCCCTCAGGGAATTCTCCGTCAAAGGTTTCTTTGGGAGTTCTTCTCCAAAATCCTTAGTTTAGTGAGGGCCTTTTTATCCCCCATTTCTCTGGGTTTTTTTCTTCTTTCTGTTAGCGTGACATACCTGGTCCAACAGATAAGCCAGTAGGGACTGGTGCCCTCGTTGCCATGCACAAGCATTATCACCTTTTGCAGTGGTCAGCTCCTTCAAGCCGTACCCCTGAAAAAGACTGCTTGTCCCGCTTCTGCTTATCTTTACAATCATGAGCAGAGGTACTGTGGCACGATGACACCTACCACTCGCCCCCCCTAGATAATTTGCAATTGTCAGTTAGAGTCTTATCACCAGAAAGGCCTCACGAAGAAAGCTTTGAGACAAAGGAGAAAAACAGTCTTGTCTCTCACAATGCCAAATTCTCTCCTAGGGCAGGACTTACTGAAACAATTGGAAGCAGAAGTAAAGTTTGAAGAAGGGGGAGGTAAAGTTTAAAGTAAAGGAAGAGCTTACGATAGAACTACTCAGCTTGGCCTTAATAACTATCTCAGCAAATACAGGGATTCCAGAAGAAGTAAGGGATCAGGTTTATCCAGGGGTATGGGAAGTCAAAACCCCAGGCCGAGCTAAAAGCGCATCTCCTGTAATAATAAAAGTCAAACCAGGGAGTCAGCCCCCAAGAATTAAACAATATCCCCTGAGGACAGAAGATAGGGAAGGGATACAACCAATAATTGACCGATTTATGAAACATGGTTTGTTGATAGAATGTGAATCAAAATATAACACACCGATATTACCAGTAAAAAAAGCCTGACGGGAGTTATCGGCTGGTACAAGATCTGAGAGCAATTAACAAAATAGTAGAGAATTTGTATCCTTTAGTAGCCAATTCGTATACCTTGCTCACCAAATTATCCACTGAACTAATATGGTTTACCGTCCCGGATTTAAAGGATGCCTTTTTCTGCTTGCCACTGGCCGCAGAATGTGGAGGAATGGCTGAAGGAGCAAGGCAGCCATGACTCGCTGTACGAGCAAAATCTCTGCGGCAGCACAGAAGGCATCATGCTGGAAAAATACTGTGAGAACAGGGTAGTAGGGGAGTGCAGATAAGGGTCACTGTGGCCTTGAAGCCAGAAGCAGATGCAAGACAGGGAATTAGTGCGTGCATAAGCT
>JACDJE010000851.1:39778-88674 GCA_016647715.1 Pavo muticus | reverse complement strand
GCGGCTTCCGCTGCTGCCTGGATCCGGCCGCTCCCCGTGCGCAGCACCGCCGCGATGCGCCCCGGCTCCCCGCCTCAGTTTCCCCAGCTGGAAGCGGAGGGTTCACTCCGTTCAGACCCACGAGCCGCGCAACCCTCGGGTGGCACTGCAGGGGGAACACCGGCACAAGGCCGGCACCGGGCAGCCCCCGGGAGACGCGGGAGGCGCGTGCCTGGCAGGGGGACAGGCGGCGAGACCTCGCATCCTCCCGGGGAGCCCGCCGCAGGTCAGCGTGACCTTCAACGTGCTGCCGATGCCAACAGCAAAGCTTTCCCCGGTCGTCCAGCGAGCGCACACGCATCTTCAATCTTCCCATCGATCCGTGCATGGCACACATGTTCCTGCCTCTGTGCGGGTCAATACGGCATGATGGGCTGCCTCCGGCAGGCAGCACGCACAGCCCAGCTGCCCGCATCACCCTGCTTGGGGTGTGCAGGGCACACGTGCCAGCCCTGGCCCGCAGCAGGGAGCACAGACGCCTGAATGCCCGTGGGGTGGGGGTTGTGCCCCACGTCCTTCGGGCAAACCATGCTGCGTGGCTGCCAGACTTCCCCCGTGGCCTTCTGTGGCCAAAGAGGTGCACCCTCTCCTCCCTCCGCTCCTTCTCTGCTGTGCCCACTGGGTGCAAGGGGTGCGCTGGGATCGGGGTCAAGCTGTGCCCAAATGGGTGGCACTGGGATGCAAGCCCCATCCTAGCTGTGGCAGGGGCAGGGCAGGGCAGGGCAGGGCAGTGAGCAGGACCACGGGCAATGTGCTGTGGATGGAGCTGGCAGGTGGGTGCAGAGGCTGGCAGAGATGCCCACTGCCCAAATGGGATGGGTCCAGCTGAGAACTTAGCTCCTGGGGCAGCACAGGCAGCTATTGCTCCAAGGACTGGCAGCTGGGAGGGCTCAGGGAGATCAGTGTTTGGAGGCTGCTCTCTCCTGGGACCCAGTGAGGCACCAGCTGGGATCAGCCCCGGCTGCGGCTTGGCAGCGTGTCCGGTTTCTCACTGTTCTGCACCGGAGCCTCCCACCTGCGACTGGTTGAGCATGGCACACGCACACAGGGCTGGTGGGAGGAGGCAAGGAGGGCACTACAGCGTGCCAGGAGCAGGCAGGACAGGGGACTCGCTGGTGGGTCAGGAAATTGGAATCCTCCTGGCTCACCCTGCACCCTCATGCTGCGCTGGGCTGGGTGAGCAGCAGGGTCCTGGCACAGAGCCCACGCGCTGCGCTCCGATGGCAGGGGGAGGCTGCGAGGGCTGGAGAAGCCAGGACTGGAATTCGAAATGATGTTGACAAATCGGAGAAATGGCCTGAAAACAATCCGATCCGATTCAAAAGGACAAGCAAGAAGAGCCGGGCTGGCTCGGGGAGCAGAAGCGCCCAGTGAGCAGCCAGAGGGCAGGGCGAGCGGATGGGCAGTGGGCAGTGTCACCACGCTCAGTGCCCAGGGCAGCCCTGGCCGGGCACACAGCGTGAGAGCTGGACCTACACAGGACACGCAGGGGGCTGTGCACACAGAAGCCAGGATTCCAGATGCCCAGCAGGCAGGCAGCTGTTGGGAAAAGCAGCCAGGAGGTAGGGAAGGGGAGGAGAAGCCTCATTGGTTCGGATGTGGAAAGGAGGAGCAGCGCTGCTCGTAGGGCAGCTGAAGCTCTCACTGCTGGCCGCAGCCGCCCCGTGCCCGGTCCGGGATCAGCCGTCAGGAAAAATCCCTGCTAATTGGAAAGAGCACAGAGGATGGTAATAGTAGAGCAGTGACAGAGGTGGGCTGCAGGCAGCGGGGTCTGGGCAAGAGTGGAGGCAGGGAGGCTGCAGCCTCAGACCATAAGAATGCTGTGAGCTCAGCAGGAGGGGCTTTGCGGGGTATGGGGCAGTTGGAGCTAAGCGGGGTGCCCCTCGGCTGGCCCCGACCCGCAGCACTGTGTGCGTGGGACTGATCCTGCCTGCTGCCCTCCAGCACCGTGGCGATGATTCATCCCCTCTGAGACACAGTCACTGTCCTTTTCTATTCTCAGGCCAATCTGGGAGAGATTTGTTTGTGATTTTCCTGCCTTGCCGCCCGGCCGACAGATTGATTATTGGCTGTGCCCCCTCCATCCGGACAGATAGTGACGCAAAGGCACCAGTGAGGGTCCCCCTGTCCCCTCCCCAGCTGCCAGCACCAGTACTGGCCTTGGGAGGCAGTGGGACCGGAGCCGGAAGCGGCCCTGCACCCACAGGGAGTGGCTGTAGGATAATCATCAATTTTGATCTAATTGGAGGAAATGTAGCTGCGAAGCCGCAGTGCCAGTTGGATCCTTCCTGTGCTCCCATGCCCGCCTGGCGGGTCGGAGTGGGCAGCGAGCGCCTCGGCTGTGGGGAGATGGAGGATGACAGGGTGTCTGGTCCCATTATGGGAGTGGGACTGGGCATGGTCAAAACCCCCCACGTGTGTGAAGCCAGTCCTCTGTTCACAGCCACGGGTGGCATCTGCCAGGGACAGCACATGCATCCATAATGCAACACCCCGTCAATGCTCTGACCCCATCCGCATAAAAAACCCCACTAAACGCAATACCTTATTAAACACTTTACCCCAACAAAGTGCAATACCTTAATTAATGCAAGACCCCAATTAAGAACAACACTCCCATTCAATTTATTCCTTCATTAAGCGCAAAACCTCAATTACAAAGTCTCTTTTGTAAGCTGAGCGCACGAGTTCTCGCAAGGACACCTTTTGCTACCTTCTGCAAACCAGCGCTGGGATGCTGCAGCTTTTGGGTCCTGGCTGTGGGAACACACCGGGGGGCTTCTGTAGGGACTGAGGGTCTGATTTGGGTGGACTGGGAGGAAAATGTCTGCCAGCGGCTCTGCAGCCATGCATGTGGCCGGTGCAGGGTGCCACCGGTTTGCTGGAGAAAGCTCCATCGCGGTGAGAATGCCGGGGCCAGCACTGAGCTGGGACCGCCCCGGTGCCGTCCCCACATAGTCCTTCTGTCCCCCCCAGCCACTTGTCACCTGCCTGGTGGTTTATAAAACTTTAAAGCTAATGGTGTAATAAACGCCAATAATGATATTGCAGCTGCACCGGAGCACCCTGGGATGAATACATTACGGAAGATGCTGCAGTTGCGCAGGGAGGGCAGCAGCGGGGCTGGGAGGTGCTCCGGCAGTGCCGCTTAGCGCCGGGATGCTGTCCTGGGACGAGTCGCTGGGCAGCTCCCGGTGCCGGGTGTACGTCCCCGTCCTCCAGCCCCTGCGCACGGCTGCCGCTCCGTCACAGCTGCGTGGGCACAGCTGGCACAGCTGTGAGGCACCTTGTAGCCACGGGCCGTCCCCGGAGCCGTATGACAGCAGAGGGGCACAGCACAGCTGTGCACAGGGAGGGCGAGAGCCCAGTGCCACCCTGAGCGTCCCTATTCAGCACGACTGACCCTGCTGGGGGAGCAGGAGGGCGGTGGGCACAGCGGGGCTGGAGCCGCACGGAGCCCATTGCTCTGGTCCCTGGGCATGTCTGCGGAGCGATGCGTCCCAGCAGGGCTGGTACCCGCAGGACACGCTCCTCCTGCTCACCCCCACCTCGGGGCCGTGGGGAGCTGGGGGAGCATGCCCAGGCAGCGGAGCGTGAGGAGCGGCTCTTCATGCTCCGTGAGACATTGCTCAGCTGCTCCTTCGCGCTTGGCTGCGCCGGCGGGCCCTGCCCTGTGCCCTACACCCACCAGGACCATGACATTGCCATCGGGATAGTGGGCAGCACCCCTGGACAGAGGGCGGGAGGAGCACTGGGGTGCTGCCCACTGCCCCACCAGCAGCTCCTGCCTCCCGCTCGTCTGTCCTAAAACAACAGAGCTATAAACTGCCTCGACGCAGCATTATGGCTGAGGTTTTAAATGCACCCAAGTCAGGAATTCAAAGTTATGGGTCCCCGAGCAGCCGTAGCTCAGCCACATGGTGCCCATTACGGCCCCGCGTGTGCACAACCGCCTCGCCACGGGCAAGGGGTAGAGTTAGCGTTACCATGGGAACCATTGCTCCTGATTCCCTGACATCTGTGTGATTAAAGCCTCAACCTTTGTGCCACGGCCCCACCAATGCAGTGAGGGCACCCCCATGCCCTATGGGCCATCAGGAGCCATGTGTCCTTATCTCTTCTTGCCCGGAGTGATGGCTATGGGCTCAGCACCCCACAGCACACGGCCCTCTTCAGCTCTCTTTGTGGGGATGGGCACCCTTGTGCTCCCCTGTGCTGCAACCTGGGCACCGAGCACAGGGTGTGCTGCGAGTGCCATGCTGCACTGCATCCTGAGCACGGGGTGCAAACAGGAGCACCAGCACACTGCAGACAGCAGCAGCACGAGCATCGGACATGCTGAAATGCCAAATGGAACAGGCGCTGGGCACACCTGGAACACAGTGCTGCCTGTGGAGATGGCTGAGCGCACAGCAAACAGGAAAACCACAGCTGGCACTGCTGCTGAAGGCGTTTCAGCAGCCGCCACCCAGCGCTTTAGACACAGGGTTAGCGCTGTGCAAATAACAAACATGCCACAGGTAGTAAGCGCTGAGCACTCTGCAATTACCAGCCATCCCTGGGCATCGTGCGCCGCGCACACCGTGACCACAAACACGCTGCAGGCACCAACTCGACACAGAGGAGCCTGATAACCTGCGTGCAGCCAGGGCAGGGCACTGAGTGCTGCAAACAGCCGTACGGTGTGCTGGCTCGGGGTGCTGGCCCCATGGGTGTGTGTCCCTGCCTGTCCCCATGGGAGCGACAGCCATGCAGCAGGGCTGCCAGTGCGGCGCGTGCTGGTGCGCTCAGGGCCTGTTATTTCATTTTCACTTGTCCCATCCCATTAGCACAGCTGTCTGCCACCAGAGAAGGGAAAATTGATGCTAAACGGGATATCAATTTATCATGGAGTGTGTCACCCGCCGCACGGCTCTGCCAGCCGAGCTGCAGAGACGCGCTGCAGCAGCCAAGCAGCACCTGTAATTAACAGCTCGTCAGCCTCCCCGGCACAATGCAGCGCAGCCTGGGCACCCTCCGGCGGGTGCAACAGAGGGAATCCCAGCGGCTGCCACCCCCAGATGGGCACCGGGCGGCAGCGTCATCCCCATGCCCACCCCAGTGCCGGGAGGCTGGTACATGGGCACAGCAGGGTCACAGGACAGGAATGTCCCTGTCCCCATACCATGACCCCTGGCGCTTTGCTGCTGTCCCTGTGAGGCAGAGCCATAACTCATGGCGTGTCGGTGCCCGGTGAGTAACGAGCCGGGAGCCCAGCTCCTGGATGTGAGTTACGGCCGCTGCCTGCGCACAGTGAGACATCAATCCCAGCAGGCGGCTCGGGTGGAAACAGAGCATCCATCGTGCCGGGGGGTCGGGATGGGCCATTAGTCCTGGACAGCAGGGAGCGGGCACAGCTGGTGGGCAGAAGCTGAGGACAGCCTCACCCACATGCCATGGCCCCAGTGTACCCCAAAACAGCAGGATCGGCGCCAGCCATGCCCAGCCCGCATCCTGCAGAGCCCTGGCTGTGCGCTGCTTTGATGTTAAACGCTCAGAGATGAAATGTGTGCCCTGGGGCTGGGCACCTCGCAGCGGCCGGCCGGCCAGCCTCTGGCTGCGGAGCCGTGCCAGCGCCGGGGCCGATAATTGGATGCATGTTTCTTCCAATGAGTTTGTATCATTTTTATGTAAATTTGACATTTTCCTGATGTTCTGTAATGTGCACAAAGCAAGTGCCGCTCCTGCCGTCGGCAAAGCCTATTTCCTTCCTGTCTGAAGTGCTGTGTTGATTTAAGGGCCTGCTAATACGCGCAGCCGGGCCCCCCCGTGCACATGCACGTGGGCGCACGTGTCCCTCCAGCACCGATCCGTCTCCATCAGCATGATGGGCAGCACCCAGCACCCAGCCCCATGCCCACCGCCCTGACCGATAGCCCCTTCTGCTGGGGCAGTGCCCTGCACCGCAGGACACCAGGTTGCAGTGGGATGGCCCCGTGGGCTCTGTGTGTCCCATCCACAGCACCGCCTGCTCACCCCGTGCTACCACGGTCTTATCCATGGGGACGCTTTCTGGGGTGCACCATCCCCAGCCTTCTCGCACCATGGAATTTTCCCCAGCTCCATCTCTGGAGCAGGCGAGTGGGTTTCAAAGGCAGCGCTGCTATTTAAAGCCCTTATTGTTCACGTCCTTGACACCGGCAGCTACATCCTGCTGTCGCTCGATGCGAGCGCATCCCGGCCCGGCCAGCCAGAGGAAGGCAGCTAATGAAGAGCGAGCGCAAAGCCGCCTCTCTTTGTCCTGATCACAAAGCGGCTCCCAAACAGTCCCCGCCGGTTATTTATAGCTCCCTTCCCCGGGGCACGCCGGGAGTTTCCTGCAGACAGACACAACCCTGGCATCGTTGTGCCGCCCCGGGTGCCCGGGAAGTGCTTGCAGCTGCCCCATGCCCACGTGTTCCCATTCAGGGCTGCTCTCTGGGCTGCAGCCAGCTGGGTGCTTTGCTCCGGCTGAGGCACGAAGAGGGGCATCCCCAGCCCAGGGAGCACATCTGGAGCACATCTGGTGCATCATTTCCTGTACTTCTTGAGGCGTGGTGATGTGCAGTGGAGATCTGGGTCTCCCCATGCAGCACCAAATCACAGCCACGCAATGAAAGATGGATGCTCTCCTCTGCCATGGCGTCATTTACAGCCCATGGTACCAAAGATGTGCCTGGCATGGTGATTTGTCTGGAAGCCATCGCAGAGCGCATGGAACAGGGAGAAGGATGTGATGGGGACAGGGCTGGGAGCAGCACCCCTGTGCCATTCATCCCCAAGTCCACAACTGCAGTGGTGCTCATTCCTCCGCGGTTCTGGCCCACAGGTCTCTCCTCGCCTCCTCCGGATCACCCCTTGGTGAGCGGGGCTGTGGTTTTGTGAAATATGGCCCCTATAAATCCCACTGGGTGCGAGCCATAACTCTCAATATATTTTCAAATATAGTTCAATTATTTTTCCCATATATCATGGGGAAATTGCATCGGCGAGTGGCGGCGCTAAGCAGGGAGCGCGTGGCAGGGCGGCGTTAATAGGATTGTGCATGGTATTATGCATGAGGTCGTTCAGGACACAGTGGGGAACCTCGCATGCTCCAGAGAGACGGGAAGGAATAAATCAGGCTATTAGCCCAGCACCTTGGTCAGGTCTGCGGGGGATTAATCTCTGCAGCGTGCAGGGATCCAAGTGGGAACACTGGTGGGCATCCCGAGGACTGGATGCACACCTCCACCGAAGCACCAGGAGCAGCATCATGGACCCCAGAGTGGGTCCCCAGAGGGCACCCCAGGGTGGTACTTGGTGTCTTGGGGCCTCCCTGGAGAAGCCTCAATCTCCTTATTCCTGCTGTGCTGCACTGGGGTGGGCGCTGCGGCTGTTCCTGCCATGCTTCGCCCTACAGCGAGCACTTGGCCAGCAGGACCCAGGGAGCAGCCACAGCCTTCAGGATGGGCGCGTGTAATCAGCCGGGACAGGCACATTTCTGTGTGTTTGCCATGAATATTTATGCAATTTGTTCAGAGCCATCGTGCCTGGTGCAGAGATGGAGCCCAGCCTGCAAGGAGCAGGAGGACCTGGTAGCATCCGTCCATGGCACTGGTATTTTGGGATGCATAGAATCACTCCAGGAGCCACCAGCACCTATTTGGACCAATAAATGGTTTTCTGGTGCTTGGCAGGGTGGGATAAGGCCACACTTTGGTGACAAACCACCGTGTGCCCAGTGAGCAGCAAGCATACACGATTCACATCTCCCCACCCATCCTTCTTCTCCCCACTCCTAGTCACACATTCACCCCCCCTGTATGGTGGTGGGGGTTCCCAAGCTGAAGGCTGCTGCTCTGGACCCCTGCCAGGGGGTATCCAGGGTGGGACGGAGCTCCTGGCCCCGCTGTGAGGACGTGGGTGCCCCCATAGTGCCGGCAGAGCCGGATCAAGCAGCGAGTGCAGGTGAGGTTTACAGTAACGGGAAAAACAAATTATTAATCATGAGAGCAGCCCCAGCCGGGCTGTCAGGGCCGCATGGGCTCATGAATATTCAGCATCGGGCTGAGCACTAAATCTCATTTAAATGTCAGGGACCATTAGGCAGACAGGGAGGGGGCTGGGATGGCAGCTCCCCACTCAGTGCCCAGCCCCGCACAGCCGGCAGGACGGTCTCAATGGGACCAGCACCTGGGGACCTGGCACCTCATGGCCTCATGGCTGGCAGCTGGGTGCCCTGAGCCCAGTGCCCAGGCTCACCTTGGGGTGTCTGAGACCCCTGGGCACGCTGAGCACCCAAAGCATCTTCTGAGTGCTGATGGCCGCTGGAATCTTGCACCGAGGACCCAGCAAGCCCAGTGCCTGTGGACACAGTAGGGGGAGCATGCCTGGGCGCTGCCTCCCTCTGTGCTGGCACTCACGCGCTCTCCAGCTCAGCAGGGGCCTGGCAATTACATGGATACATTTAAGCTCTTAATCCTACTGAAGATTATTCCAAGGTCGGGGCGCCAGGCAGGTCCCCACGCTGCCAGGCTGTGGTGCATCCCTGCTGCCATCTGCCGGGATGGGACACTGGCACCACGGTGCCTGGCAGATCCCCCCACACCCAGGCCACCCATGGCGTGGCCATGAGCCCATGGGCATCCCCAAAGGGTTTTCTGGAATGGGAGCCCACTGTGGGTCAGCCCTGGCTCTGCCACCATGGGGCATTCCATGGCCTGTGCTGCAAGTGTGGGCAGCAAGGGGCTGTGCCATGTGTGCCAAATAGAGAATACACAGTCAGGAGGCGGAGGAGGCACCCGAGTTGTCTGGGATTCCCCTCTCTGAAATGAGTCTGCTGCTTTCCCCGCAGGACATGTGTCCCCTTGTCCCTGTGCTGCCCAGCCACCCTGCAGCAGGGCCATCCTGCATAAAGGCACAATGCAAACGTGACCCCATTCCCCCACTGCAGCACCGCCTGCGCCCCAAACTGCCGCATCTCCTCCTGCTGCCAGTTGGGGAAGGTAAAAAAAAATATATTAATAATTATTACAAAGAGCTAAAGCGGAATTGCAAATGTTATTTCTCCGGTAGATGGATGATAGCGGGGTGGATGATAGATAGCTGGATGGATGGATCGCTCTCCCTCCAAGCTGTAACCCCCTTCCAATCGCTCCCTCCGGAGTGCTGCTGTCACCTTGTCTCTGCTCAGAAGGGCTTTTACTGGCTCACTGGGGGATGCACGAGAACAGGTTATTAATACACGGAGAGGGGGATGGAATCCATTTGACTTGAAAATAGCTGAGAAACTGAGCTGCACTTTTAAAATCTGCTTTTAATCAGAAGGAAAAGAAGAGAAGTTTGAACAATTAGGGAGTAATGAAGAGCTTTAGAAAAAAAAAATGCTCTCTGAAGATGAGCTAAGATTTTTACAGCACTTTGAGAATTTAAAGAGCTATGCTGGTATCGAGCAAAATGATACAAACACTCCACGTGATAATTGCACATGGTGGTACCAGCAGTGAGAGTTGCAGCCTGGGTGTCCAGGTGAAGAGCAGGGCAGGAACCCCAGTGGGTTCCTGGGGGGAAGGGTGATGGTGGGGAGCCATGCTGCCGGTTCACACCGGGCACGGGGAGAGCTGAGAGCCACTGGCACAGGCAGGAGGCCACGCCGGCTAATTAGGGGCTGGGGAGCCAGGGATGCTGGGGGTGGAGCAGGGACTGCTGGTGGCACATCGCTGGAAAAGCATCATTGTCACCCAGCCCACACTCAGCCCGGTGCCAGGTCCTGGGGAAGCCCTGGGCTGCCCCGTGCGCCCGCGGCTGCGCCCTGCCAGCGGATGCCAAGGGCCCGTGACGGGAGCCGAGCGCGGGGGCTGCACAGCCGCTCACAGCAGCAGCTGGGTAATTTTCATGCTAAGTGAAAAGTAAAGTGCACAGACTCTTTATTAGAGCGAGCACGGTGCGGGGAACAATGAAGGCAGTGATGATCGTTAACTTTCTAATCGGAGGAGAAAAGTCCTCAATGCAATTTTTATGGTAATAACATCGACACTAAAGATAATTGCTCCCCGCGTCGCGCTTAGCGCTGGGAAACTGTTTGGGAAAAAAACATTAATTTGCAGGAACTGAGCCAAAGTTTCCTTAAGGCAGCTGTTCCTGGTGCCACCCTACCCCCAGCCCTGCCCGGCGGCCGACCCTGTGCCCCGCACTGCCGCAGGGCCGTGCTGGAGCCCGAGCATCCCACCGCACCGCAGCGGTGATGGAAGATGGTGATGGAGGAGCATCAAGGTGACGATGCGCTGGCGCTGCGGTATGGGGACGTGGGGCTGCCCCATAGGTGGAGAGGGATGGGAGCCGGCGCTCCCCGGGGAATAATAAGCACAGGAGGAATTACAGCCAGGTGACATTTTAACGAGCCGGCATCCTGCGCGGCATTAATATTCCATGGGCTGCAATTCCCCAGCGGGCGTTTGAGAGATGAAAAAAAAATATTAAAAAAAAAAAGTCCCCGAGCCCGGTGAAATCAAATAAATAAATCTCTGCCGGAGCGCGGCGTCTCCCCCGCCCCTGCGCCGTGATTTCCCCTGTGATCCCATAACACGCAGCAAGCAATCGGCGCGGCTCCCAGCGCGGCGGTGCGGTGATTTATCCCGGGCGAGAGCGGGGGCCCGGGGATGATGCATGGGGCAGGGGCAGAGGTGGCGGCGGGGGGAGGCGGGAGAGCGCGGCACGCACACGGGGCTACCGCTCAATCCTAAATTAATTGTAATATTTGACAAATCAGATGTACTTAGGAGAGCCGTGGGCTGTGCGAGGGAGATTGATGAGGGGTTTGGGCTGTCGGCTGCTGCTGGTGCTCACCCCTGACCGACCATTGTGGCTCCAGCACCGATCACCCTCCGTGGGGTGGGAGCAGCCCCTGTGTCCAAGTGCTGGTTGGGGTGATGGCAGCAAGAAAAGCACCCCATCCTCTGCATCCTGGCTTCTTGGGATGGCCGTGTGATAGGCGCTTGGTCTGCCCTCGCTCTGCACGAGGGTCCCCCCTCCCCATGCTCATGCGATGCCACCCGGAGGCGGCACACGGCTCTCCGGAGGCTCCTCCCCACATAGTGCTGGAGCTGCTCCCCATGGTTTCAGGGTGGTGAGAAATCCATAGACTGACAGCCCGCGAGATGGAGGTGCTCCCTGGTCGGGGTGCGCGCAGCCATTCCCCGCAGGGTCATTTCGGTAACAGCTCCGCCAGCCAGCATGAGATTCATGGGCCCCGCGAGGTGACAGCAAGCCTGATAGGTTTTAAGACAGCAACATGCCCTGAATCTGCAAAGTGGCAGAGCAGGGAATCCGCCATGTGCACAGCCTTCAGGGACGTGGTGACCGTGGTGCTGGGCCACCAGGGCTGGATGGAGAGGCACTGGCACCCCGGCATGCCTTTGGGGCTGCGGTGTGCCATGTGCCTCACCCACAACAGTGCCAGCCCTGGTGACAAATGGCACGTGGGAAGGCGGGGGCACCGGATGGTGGGTGCTGTGCCACTGCTCCAGCTTTCATCAGAAGCGTATGCTGTAGTAAAATATCTACATTTGGAAGCAGAGATTTCCAGGGATCTGAGAACACTGCGCTGATAATTAAACATCTGTTCTGCATTTGTCTGCCTGCCTCGCTCCATCCCGGCTGCGGGTGCGTGGCATCGCACCCTTCACTGTCCCCTGCTCACCACCTGCAGGGCCACGGGTGCTGCAGGCCATCACCCTGGGCTTTGCTCCCCAGGCTCAGCAGCTTTGTCCCCACCTTGCAGTGCTGCAGAGCCCACGGCCTGACCTGGGGTTCACACCTCGGACACCTCCTCCGGTCCTCTCCACGCATCGCCAGCCACTGCTCGTCCATGCGCAGCCCCCTGGGCTGAGCGAGCAGCTGCCACCGCCAACCTGCAGCCAGGAGAGCATCAAAACAACCTCCGAATTGATCCCTGAGACTCTCCTGCAAGCCCCAGTCACGTCCTGTGAGGAGCAAGCGTCCGCTCTAGTTACTGTCTCCTAGGAGAGCTCTGGGGACTTCAGGCTGTCACAGGAGGAGCGTCCCCAAACATGACATCTCCATGGAGCCCAGGGTACAGCAGGCAGGGACACGGTGCCACTGAGCAGATGGCACCCAGCCAGATCGATGGGAGCCGTGCTGGGCTCCAACGCACTGCGGGTGCTGGGGTGGGGACAGCCATGTGCCCACAGCCCCCAGGTGCTCTGTTGTCCCCCGTCTGCCCCCTGCCCTGGTGTCCCGGTGTTTGTCACACCTGTCACCGTGACAAGGGAGAGATTAGAGCCGCCCTGAGCCGCTGCTTCATATTCATGAGACTTCAAAGCATCTGCACCAAACCTAATCCTCCGCACAGCACCCTGCCAGCAGCCCTCGCCAGGCTGGGAGTGCTGCCGGCGGCCACACAGCTCAGCTCAGGACACGAGATGACACCCAGTGCCACGGGGCGCTGTGCCGTGCCCCCATGCTTGGCCACAGCACAGGACGATGGGCTGCATGCCCGGTGCCAGGTTGCCAGGCGGGGAGCGCGGGGCCTGGCGAAGGGCGGGCAGCACGGCCCCCACGGAGCCGTCTCCTCCAGATGGCAAAGGCCATTAGAGCCGCTCTCGTGCGCACGGAGCCATAAAGTTTATGGGCCTCATCATTTAGCTGTAATGGAAATAGTTAAATCTGTCTCTGTTTAAGCAAACTGTGCCCTCGTGGGAGCGCTTGGTGCTGTGTGCCGGTGGCTGGGGGGCTCCGGGTGCTCCTTCCTGCTGCCCGCATCTTCCTCCTACCCTGACAAGTGGCTGCTGACCCCAGTGCATATGGTGCCCCACAGGCAGGGGCTCAGCTCTGTGCTGTGTTCAGCCCCCCCAGCCTCACATCCCACCCAGGTTATGGAGAGCCCCCCCAGCCCAGCAGTCCCCCCACCCACTGTGCTCAGCTGCGGTATCGGTGGGAGCTACCCCCTCCCCAGCAAGCAAAGCGTGATTAATTACAGAGTAAGTCATTAATATTCACAGCTAATTAAAGATCCTTATCATGAATAATGGAACTCTGACTCCAAATTGTGGGACATGGATGGAGGAGGTTGGGGGGGAGAATGCAGTGGGGCTGCAGAGGGGTACAGCTGCGGCGTAGGGGCGCAGGGGGAGCAGAGGTACCATCATGGGGGCCTGGACAGTGGTGGTGGCCAGAGATACCTGGGCATGTGGAGCTCTGGTAGGGGATGCAGATGTGGTGGGGATGGGGCAAGCACGGATTCCAAGTTGGGGCTGCATGGTCCCCATGGAGCATCCAGAGGGGAGGGCAGCGGCACTTTGCCTCAGCTCCTGTTATACAAATGAAAGGTTTTTAGTGGGAAAGACTCTGGGAGAGTAATACATCTCCCATATTGATCGCAGGCCAGGGACCAAGGCACGGCTTAAACAGTAATTGATTTCTAGCCGCCGAGATGTGTTGGGGAGCATTGATTTAACAGCACTGCAGACACACTGCTACTAATCTGATTAAAGTATTTAGCAGAAATGTTATTCTTTAAAAAAAAACAGAGGGAGGTGATGGTGCTGCCTGGGGCCAGGGGGCCAAGCTGGGGTGGCAAAGCCAGGGTGCAGGGTCCTGCTGCAGCCCAGCACCATTACAGGGTGGCTGTGTCCCTTCCATCCCCATGGCAGTGGCACACATCTGCAGCCAGCTGTGTCAAGGGCACGTGTAGAAGGAGTGGGCAGCACGTGCGTGAGCAATGAGCTCCAGAGAGAGTGTGGGCCCACAGCCAGGGCCATAGTGTGGATGGTGCTCCCAGCATCCATCCCAGCTCCATGAGGGGCACCTGCTTTGAGGGGGGGTGAGGTGGGCAGCACCCCTCAGTGCCATTCCTGTCACACCCATCAGCCCAGTTAATTAACACGCGGTATCAAACAAATAAATTATTCCTGCTTCCTATTGATTCTAATTTACTGGCCCCTGGAGAGCCCAGGCTCGTTTATCCCACCTGTCACCCCTGCTTAGCAGCTGTGCTAACACCTGCCCCACTCCCAGCACCTCTCCCACTTCCTTGCCTGGAGCAGAGCCCCCTGCCCAGGGCTGTGCCCTGTGTTGCTGACCCTCCTGGACACCCAACTTGGAGCTTTGCCTCTGTCCCTGGGCACCCTCTGCCTCCCAGCAGCACAGCAGTCGGGTTCCCCTGCATCCCAGGGAGTCCCAGCACTGCTCGCACGCTGCCTCTGCTGTCTGCCTGTCGGTGCCAGCCTGATCAAAGCAGCGCTCCTCCCTGCTCCCGCCCTGTATTGATGCTGGATCGATCCATCGACCTGCCCAGCTGCTGACTGCACAGCTCCGTGCTCCTGGACGGCTTGTTTGGGAGATCCCAGGGAGGAACAGCACTCAGCTCCTGCATATGGCCCGTGCTGGACTGCTTTAGTGCTATCCCAGGGTGCTCTGGGCAGTGGCTTGCAAGAGGGCTTGGGTGCTCTCAGCCCAGCACTGGCCTCACCTCAACTCGGCAGAGCAACCAGGTATGCTTCAACAGGGGGAGCTGGAGGCTGGCCAGGGGCATGGCACAGGGTTACTGACCCAGCATGCATGCCTGCTGCTGCTCCACGCAACAGTGCTCCCCAGCGCCAGAGAGCTGACACCCACCCAGGCCAGCAGCCAGCAGCAGGCTGACCGAGTCTGCCTTCGGCCTTGATCCCAGGCAGCCAACAGAGCAGCAGAGATCTGGGCATCTTGCTTGGAGACACCCATTTACCCAGTCAAGCCACATGTGCTGAGTCCTGCTCTCCAAAACCTGCTCCCTACACCCTGGCAGCACCCATATTCCAGGAGCTTTCCACCTCTCCCTGCAGGTGGACACCATCATGGGGTGCTCATCATGGGGTATCCATCATGGAGTGCTCATTGCAGGGTGTCCAATGTGGGGCGCCCATTGTGGGATGCTCACCATGGGATGCCCATCACAGGGTGCAGCTTGGCACGGCCCCACTGGCAGCACAGCGGGCGCGTAGGAGGAGCGCTGGCAGAGCGGCAGCCGGGAGATAAGCTCCCCTCTCATCCTCATTGTGTGTGACGGGAGGGAGATTTATGGCTCCAAGCTGCGATTTGTGCGCGGCTCAAGCACACAGTATTGATCACTCCTGGTTGCTCCCACTGCTCCCTCACCTCGCAGCCCCTCCTGCCTCAGCCCTGCCATTAACTCTTCCTGCCCTGGGGGCTGGGGCCACCCTGGGCTCTGGGCAGGGGCATGTTGGTGGAGCTGGGGGTGAGGACATCCCCTGGCAAGGAGTGAGGCACAGGGGCAGGGTTGTGGGCATGGAGTGTGCCAAGGGGATGGGGATGGCGGGCAGTGATAAGAGGACAGATCGGATGGGGTAGGGCACAGTGCCATGGTGCAGCATCCGGAGCAGTGCTGAGCACACAGGGATGGCAGGTGGTGAAAAAAGGATGAGACCAGGGAACGGAGTGTGATGGCCTTGGGCAGCCAAGGGCACAGAGATAGCGAGGAGCAGCCCCTGGGCCAGTGGACAGGCCAGTGCCATGGGACTGGGGATGGGGGCAGCTCTGTGGGCTGGGGTGGGGATGGGGATGGGGACTGCGGGTGCCTCTGCAGCAGCAGCAGGAAATGATGTGTGAAATGAAGAGTTCCTGCCCAGTGCCCAGAGGGAGCGAGCAGCATACTGAGCAGGAGCTGGGGCTGGGGAGGGGGAAGGCACAGCGGGGTGCAGGGTGAGAGGGTCCCCTCTGCACTGTGTAGGGACCCTGAAGGGGGGAGGACTGCTCTGCAGCATGGGGCTGAGCCCCTCCTGGAGGGGAGGTGGGAGAGGGGCTCTTAGCATTGGTGACTGCTGTGAGGACCCCCAGGGTGGAGGTTTGGGGGGCACAGCCCTGCTAGATAAAGCCCTTGCCCTCCCTTTCCCTTCACCCCCTCCCCGCACACTGGTTTCCTGCTGCTCCACGGAGATAATTAAATCTGCTATTTCGGCAGGTTCCGCATCCCCTGCCAGGCGGATCCGTAATCAGCACCAGAGTGCCTGGGGCTCCTCCACCTGCACCCCCTCCCCGTCTCCCCACCGCCCACATCAGCCCTGCTCTGGGCACCTCGTCCAGCCTCCCCCAGCCCGCTCCTTGCCTGGTAGCACCCTCGGGGATGGACACCTGCGAGTGCCCACAGGAGGACAACAGCTTCTCTCTGGTGCTGGTCTCATCCCTCATCTCCATGTGCCCTGCGCTGTCTCCTCTGCAGGGCTTGGCACCAGGGCCGGGGGGATCAGCCCCAGCTCCCCATCCATCCCTGCGTCTGACTTTATCACGGCACCCGGGGACGCTTTAAATAATTCACCAGCATGAGCTCCGGCACAGCTGCTGCCGCAGGCACCGGGTGCATGGAGCCAGGCAGCGCCTGGGTGGCAGAGATAGCGGTGCGTCCCTGCCAGCACCCTGCATCATGCCCGGGCTGCCCCCTGCCTGATGGCACCTCCGGCTGCAGGGGTGGCACCGGCAGAGGTGGAACTTGGTGCAGGGATGCCCACACCCAGCCCTGTGCCATGCTCCCAGCCTGGCCGGCACTCACCACCACATGCTTTCTTCCCCCCAACCTCCTGCGCAGGACCTACGACTGATTGCTGAGGGACCCTGTTGTTAAGCAGGCAGCTCCGGCTGTAAATTTGAATCAATAATTTAAGGGGGTAAAACTATTAATAGAACATTAAAATATCTGCCGTTGACTGAGGCAGGAAGGTTGGAGTGAAGGTCAGGTGCCCAGGTGACATGGGACATGGCCTGCAGAGGGACAGCATGTGGCATGCAGTAGCATGGCTGTGCATGGCAAGGTGATGCCCTGTGCTGGGATCCCGCATGGCACGAGCATCCCCCACCCATGCTGGAAGCTCAGTGCCGCACTCAGTGTCGCACCGCCGAGCAGCCTGGCCTCACCACCAAAACACCAAGTCATGACAACAAGCGGGAAGGGTTAATGGCTCTGAAAGCGGAGCCTCCCCCTGCTCCCTGACCGCTGTGTTTTACAGACTGGAGCTATTAATGGGAAATGTTTCCATCAGCACCATTGATCCCCTTGTTTACAGCCCCGTAATCCTCACTCTGTTGACTCAGGAGCAAGGAGGAGAAGGGGAGGAGATGGCATCGCCGCTGCCCTGCCTGCACCCCACCTCAGCCTGGGCTCTGCAGCACCCATCGGAGCACGGAGATGGAGCAGAGTGAATGGACAGGGGCACCACAGCACAAGTGCACAGGGCCATGCAGAGTCTTCCTGGTGCCCTCCAGCTGCCTGGCACCTGGTGGTGAGCCCCGTGCGGCAGCTCCACTTTGTTCTCATTAGCACGACGAGCGGAGCCGTCACGGCGAATTAGGGACCCTCCCGCCACACAGCACTGCATCTGCTGTGCCGGCGGTGGAGAGTGTGGAGTAGCGGCTGTGGTGGGCGCTGTGGCCAAGGGACAGCTGCAAGTCTCATCCCATCTCTGCTGGGCTTTGATCCACGCAGAGTGACCCCAAGCTGTGCTCCCCAGTCCGCCCTCTTCCCCCAGCCTGGCTCTGGCTCGCCAGGGGTCCCTCAACACCCAGAGATGCCCCATGCCTGTCCCCATCTGCCCCCCGCGATGGCACTCACGGTCTGGAAATCATTGCTGGAGCACTCCCTGCCTCCAAACATGCAGCGCACCAGCATCTCGCCCAGCTCCAGCCGGTGGCTCACGCGCTCCACAAACTCCACAAAGTCGAAGGGGCGGCTCTTCTCCTCCTCGTTCAGGTCCAGCTTGCCCCGCAGAGCCGCCAGCACATCCTGCTCCATGCCTTCATGCATCAGTGGCCGGCCCGCCCCGTCCAGCAGCCCCAACATCTCCCCTGCCCAGTACAGGTCTTGGCCGGAGAGCCGCGAGAAGCGCGCAGGGTTGAGGTTGCAGAGCGTGACGGCGGGGAAGGTCTTGTTGCGCGCCATCTCCTCCTCCAGCTGGGTGCTGTGCGGGTACTGGAAGTACAAGCCCACGCACTTGGTGTAGACATGGATGAGGAGGGCGAGCGAGCTGAGGAAGGCCAGCAGCCACAGCAGATTGCGGACGGTGTAGCGGCGGTGCTGGAAGATATGCTGGATGCCGTGCAGCGTGGAGCGCCGGGAGAACTCCTCCAGGCTCCACGGGTGCTGCTGCGGGACCACAGCATCGTCCTTCGGCTGGGCACAAGGCACTGGGAGCCCAGCGGGGCAGCCCTCCAGGTGAAAGGGTGCTGAGGGCCAAGGGGGTGCCCAGGGGCGCAGAGGAGGCCCCCGAGTCTCCTCCAGCCACATGCTGAGTTGTGAGCACAATGGAGGAGTTGGAGTGCTGGGCAGCGTAATTCTGCGCCCTGACAAAGTGGGGAGAGCAGGAAGCTCTCTAAGTGCCGAGACCACAGACGTACTTAATGATGGAGCCAGAGACTAAAGCAGCCCTGGAAACCATGGGCACTCTCATCTGTCCCCTGAGAGCCCAGCAATTATCTCTGCTTCCTTCCCCCATCTCCGGGCACTTAGCACAGGATCTGCAGGGAGGCACAGAGGTGCCTGGGCAGCGCTGCATCAGCTCTTGTGTGGGGAGAGATGCATGGGAGTGGAGGTAGCCCTCAGGAGCTCCAGCTCTACCCCAGCCTCACCAGAGCAGAGCTCCAAGACATCAGGCTGCATCACCAAGTGCCACCCTTGTCACATCTTCTGCACCTTCAGGCTCAGCCACAGTCTGCCAGAGGCCATGGGAGCCAGGATGCCCAGGCATGGGGCTGGGCTCTCTCCTGCAGCAGCTCAGCCCTGGCCTGGCACCCAGCAGCAGAACAGCCCTGTGAGTGGTGGGGTTCGTGATGGCTCAGCCGTGGCCCTGTGGTGCCAGCCCTGCCCGGCTGCACTCCCATGGCCCGTGCTCCCCTGCACAGCTCTAAATCCATTAGCTTTGCATAATTAGATTTTTCTCAATTACCAGATTATGATAATTAACAGCTCATTTGGAGGAGGCAGTGCCTAATCCCGGCATCACGCCTGGCTCAGATCCAGCCCAGCTCACGAGGGCGCAGGGATGGCAGCGACATGGGCATGCGGCAGCACCGGGAGCTGTGCCGGGGCAGCCTGCAGGATGCTCCAGCATCCCATGTGCCAAAACACAAAGTTGGCCCATCTGTGTGGACCAGCCAGCCTGGCCAGAGACGTCAATGCTGCAGGCAGAACAGTCCCCAATTTTTGGGTACCTCCCCAAAAATGAGAGCCCACATGGGAACACACCTATCAGTGATGGTTCTAGAAGAGACTGCTCACCTGGGTAGCTCCAGAGATGCAGAAAGCGTCTTGCACCACCTCCTGCTGCCAGCTGCCAAGGGAAACCACAGGAGAGGTTTGCCTCGTGGGCTGGGCTGCAGTCATTAAGGGGGGTTGTTAATGAACTTTCCAAGTCAATAATGTTGCCGAGGAAGGATGGGAGAGCAGGGTAGGGGGAGGTGGCAGCCGGGGAGGTACCAATCTTTATCATGGGAAGGCAGGGCGGTCGAGGCAATTACTGCCCATCAACAGAACTTCATCCCTAGTAAAAGAGTAGAACAAATATTGAGAGAAAAATGCTTCTGAGGACCTCGAGGGCAGGGGAATGGGGAGCAATAAAGATGTGCTCGGAGCTTGCATAGAATAAATCTGCCTGGTCTGACTTGATTGCCTTTTTTGGGTAAAATTGCTAAATGAATCGATGGAGAGGAGACAAGAGGTGTGATATATCTGGTTTTTATTAAAGCGTTTGATGTAGCATCTCATGGAATCAGTTCCAGTTGGTGGGGACGGCCATCCCTCGCCCACTGGAGCAGGGGGACGGGGCAGCCCTGTGGTGCGGGTGCATAGAGAGCGTGGTGACATTGACCTCTGAATGCGCCACAGCCCCTGCTGTCACCTGGGATGCTCAGAGCAGGCTTCTCTCCCTGTGCTGGAGCAGCCCTCAGTTTTGGGGGAGCAGAGAAAGCTGTTCAACGAGACACATCCACAGCAGTGCCAGGAGCAGCATCTGCCCATCCTGCTATCTCCTCTCTCCTCGCAGCCTGGCTTCTCCCAGCGCCCAGCTCTTCCCCCTCCTCCCTCTGGTGCTAATCCCCTAATCTGTGCAAAGCAACAATTTCCTGCGTGGCACGGTGTCTGCCTCTCACAGGCCCAGACAGCTGAGATCTGCATTCCTCCCCTTCCGAACGCCAGCTCCCTTATCAGCAGCAGGTATCGGGTGAGCCAGGCACCACCTACCTCCGATAAACCCATGTTTTATTGCGTCCCATTTCCATTTTATCTCCAAGCCAGCAATTATCGCCCATCTCACAACACGCTGTGCTGTGCGCGGGGCGCAGCAGGGCGAGCTCCTGTTTTGCAGGCAGCCCTGGACCACAGTGTCACATTGGAGGGGTCAGGGGCAGTGGTGATGCCACGGGGTGAAGCTCACTGCTCACTGCCGCCCCGTCCCTCTAACTTCGTGCCATGGAGGCGGTGATGGGTTTTCTCCCCATGAGCCAGATGTGTTGCACGGAGCATAAACACCCGCACCAGTTGTTGTGCTCCTCGGTGTGAAGGCATCAGATGTCTGCGTTAAAACAAAGCTCTCCACTTAATTACTCAGGCTGATAATTCAGCACGTGGAGGCGGCTCTGGCTGAGAGCAGAGGGCTGGATCACAGCTGGGACTGGAGAGGCTTGGAGTGCACATTAATCCTGGCTCTCACAGCCCTGATTAACGGTGCTGGAAACCTGCCCGCCCTGCTCAGCCATGGGGGAAGGCTCAATCCACCGCACCCCACTGCTGCCCCAGCAGAGGGGCCCCTTCACCCCTTGTGCTGGTGGCTGCTGAGCCAAAGGATCTCAGCATCTTCAGAGGGACCACAGCAGTGCTGCATTGCCCGGGTGCACCCGCACCAGCAGACACCTCCTGCAAACTCACCTTGCACTAGGGCTGGTGGCTGGGCTGGTGGCTGCAGGCAGGCTGTGCCATCCCCGTGGGGCCCCAAGGGTTAAGCTGTCATGTATTCAGGGCCACGCGCTGGCCAGGAATTACACTTTTATCGGCACGCGGTGCTGCCGCCGCTTGAATTGGGACTGGGAACTCTATTTCCGAGCTCACCCAAATTATTCTCCAAGAGATAAAGCGCGGTGCAGAGCAGCGCCGGCACTTCATTAACATTCCCCAGCCCATTCAGCTTTAAACGAAGATTGCCTGCCTCGGAAAATGATAAAATTGAACATGTGAAGCAGGGCATTATGTTCCATCAGCCAATATTATTTCCCACGCAGGGGCCGAGCCGAGGCACAAACAGCTATTTATGCAGCGCCTGGCCGAGCCGCAGAGCCGGCAGGGGTGGGTGGCGGGTGCACCCTGCCCAGCCGTGAGCATCAGAAGGTCTCCCTGCTGTGTCCCTTGTAATTGGGCTTGGGTGTCCTCGGGGCTGGTCCTGCTGCTACATGCATTGGGCCGTGGCACATGGGTGAGGAAGGGGCTTAGCAGTGGAGGTCCCAGCTCCCCAGTGCGTCAAACTGGAGGCTTCCCAGCCTTCCACCCAGCCCCAGGGGATGTGGTGCCCGTGGCAAAGCCACCCTGGGGGGACAAACACCCCTATGTCCCCTGCCAGGGCTGAGCGGAGAGGCTCCTGGGGCCACAATTGGATTTTGCTCAGCCACGCCGAGCCTATCGATCTGGCAGTAATTAAAGTCGCTCCAAACCCTGACTCATATTCAACCTTGGGAGGAAGGAGAGAAATCCTTGGAGAAGCACTCTCTGCTCCCCACCTGCCAGCTCAGCACCCACTGTGGCCATGCTGGGGTTGCCCTGGGACAGCTCTGTGCCCATGGGGGGAACCTGCTCCGCACCACCTTCTCCCAGGGCTCTGCTATAAGCCCTGCACATCTGGACCCTACATAATGAGCCCATGCTGGTGCCTCTTTGGGACTCTAAGTCATCCTGCGATGTGGGGTGCTACTTGCCCTGTCCCCCACCTCCCTCCCTTTTAAGTGCCTGGAGGCACTGGGGTGCTAGGGGTGCAAAGAGGTAGCCGGGGAGGTGTGAGAGCAGGTGAGACCCAGCCAGTGTGTGTGTGCGTGCGTGTGCGTGTGCGTGTGCACGGGGCCCCCCTGCATGCCCAGCCCTGCCGCCAGCCCCACTGCTATTCCCGGCATCCGCAGCAGGTCGGGACAGGCATCAAGGAGGGGTGGCTGCCATTCACCAGGGGCCCCACCAACCCGTTCAGAGCCCCCGCGGGAGCTCAGGGCCAGAGGGACTGCGGGCTTTGTCAGGGAGGGTGCGCAGGGCGGGGGTCCTGGGGGGTACAGCATCCCAGCGGGCCCGGGCAGCAGCCGGGCTTTGCGGCAGGGAGGTGGCTCCATCTGCAGGACACAGCCCCGCCGGGAGCCCCGAAGCCGTGGGAGCCGCGGGCCCCGCGCCGGGAGCCGTCGGGGCTACGGGAGGCGGGGCCGGGCCGGGCTCCACCCCGGCCCCCGGCCCACATAGGCCGGCAGGGAGGGCCCCTCGCCCCCCGGAGCCTGCGCTGTCCCGGGGCTGTGGGGTGGAGCGCGGTTGCAGCGGCGGAGGAGGGTAGGGGGTGTGCGGTCGGTCCTGTCTGTCCGTCCCGTCTATCCGCCCGTCGGGGCACGATGCTGCGGCGGCGCTGCGGTCGGCTGCTGGCACAGCTGGAGCGGGCACGGCAGCTGCTGGAGCTGGACGGCCACCTGGAGGAAGGTGGGTGTGTGGGGCATCTCTGTATGGAGCTCGTGGGGAGGCTTTGGGGGCAGCCTCCAGCTCGGTTTGCCACCCACTGCTGTTACCCGCAGACTTCATCCGCGTTGTGCGCAGCTTCGAGGCGACACGCCAGCGGTGCTGCTGGCTGGAGAGGGACGGGCAGCGTGCCCGTGAGCAGCTGGCCCGTGCTGAGGCTGAGCGGGCGGCGCTGGAGGTGAAGCTGAAGCACGCCCGCAACCAGGTGGAGGTGGAGATGAAGAAGCGGCACCGTGCAGAGGCTGAGCTGGAGAAGCAGGTCTGCTGGGCTGGCAGCTGGCACGCATCAGGGGTGCTGGGAGTGCTTGCCTCATGCCACCCTGTTTGGGTCACAGGAGCGCAGGCTGCAGCTGGTCCTTGAGCTGCTGATGCAGGAGCCATGGGGCAGTGGGGAGCAGTGCTCCGTTCTCAGCACCCTGGCTGGATGGCGTCTGGGGACAGCCCTGGCAGCAGGCAGGAGGTGAGCGGGGTTGGGGGCACTGGGCAGGGTTGGGGGTTCCCCAGCCATGCTGACACCAAGCTCTTTCTGCAGGTCATCTGCAGTGGATGAGTCGTGCCAGTCTCTCCTGTCCCACTCAGACATCAGCTATGACCGTACTGAGGATGATGTGGTGAGGAGAGACCTGGGAGAACCTCAGGAACTGCCCATGGCGATGGGCAGAGCTCACGTGCTGGGGTGCTGTTGGCCTGGCCAACTCCAGCACCTCTGGTGCCTTTCAGGATGTTGACGTGATGGTGGTGCGGGCTCTGAAGCGCAAGGCCCAGGAGAGACAGGTATGTAGCAGGGATGCTGGGGCATGGTACCTCCAATCCCTGCACAGAGGGCTGTGAGGAACCCGGCAGGGGGTTAATGTATTGCTGCTGGGCTGGGAGTGCCGTCTCTCAGCAAACCTCCGCAATCGATAGAAACTCCATTACCCTGTGCTGCGGCCCAGCCGGGCTCCTCAATAATTCATCCCCACGTGTGGGCATCCCGCGTGCTGCTGTGCATTGCAGCCCTGGCCTGGCCTCCTGCTGCCTGGGTCTGGGTCCCTATGTGGCTACTGTGGGGTCTGGATGCAGCCACCTTTTTGGGGGCTGAAACCACTGCATCTGGGTGCTTGGTGGGCAGTCGGGGAGAGGTTCCCTCTCCTCTTCATCAATCCTTCTGTTCTATCCCCAGCGCCTGTCCCTGGCCCCTCAGGTTGGCCCCGTGGTTGTGGCGAAGCGGCACCGTTCTTCTGTGGCACCCTCCAGCATTGTGAGTGGAGACCCCGGGCTGGGTAGCAAGCTGAGCACAGCCTGTGGGGCTGCAGCCAGACACCTCCTCACTGCCCTCGCTTCACAGGAGGGCATCCCCTCTGCACCCTGTCCTGCTGAGGTCCTGGAGTCTGCCCACAGCCCCCCACCTCCTGTGCTGGTGCCACGCCGCTGCTCTCGCCAGGGACACCACATCTCCATGCATGCAGGTCATGGCGGGGGTTGGCCTTGGGTGCAAGCAGGCTGCTTGTGTGGGGGAAGTGAGACTGGAACTGGGGTGCTTCCACTGCAGGGGAGGAGATCGGCTGGGGGATGCTTGTGTGGCACTGAGGTCCTCTGGGTGTGCTGTGTGCCTCCATCCCCACTGGGGGGCTGATGGGTTCCCAGGAAGCGGGGAAGTCTCCCACATCCCTTGGCTTTAGGGATCCCTGCACTGCTCCCTCTCTCTGCAGAGCTGACCACAGTGTGGGGCACCAGCGAGGACCAGGGTGGCCGTGCCTTGACACAGGAGAGACAGGCTGAGGGCGGCTCTGTGGGGCAGCCAGCGCCGGGCCCCCCTCAATCCCCTCCGCCTGGCCTCCCATCCCCCCAGCACCACTTCTCCTCCAAAATGGTGCGTGCTGAGCACCCTCTCCTTTCATTGGACCCTATGGTGAGGGGAACCAGCATGGCCAGAGCAGTGCTGGGCCCTCACCCCATCTCCCTGCCCCAGATCATCTGCCCGGAGCGCTGCGGTGCCTGCGGCTCCCACCTGCGCTTTGGGAGGGCTGCACTCAGGTGCCGCCAGTGCCAGCTGCTGCTGCATCCCAAGTGCCAGGAGCGCTGCCCTGGGCCCTGCACCACTCGGCCTCGCCCACAAGCCTGGCCCCGTGAGGTGAGTGGGCGGCTGCATCCCCAGGCACCGGGGCTGGGTGCTGAGCAGGCCCAGCACTGCCCTCCCTTCTCGTTGCCCCCCTCTCCAGGGTGTGCTGGCTGACTTTGCCCCCCTGACCGCACCGCTGGTCCCTGCGCTGGTGGTGCAGTGCGTGACCGAGGTGGAGACTCGAGGCCTGGCTGAGGTAGGGGACGTGGCAGTGTGGGGTGAGGCCGTGCTCCCCGCAGGCTGAGCCACTCGGCCCCCGCAGGCTGGGCTGTACCGGGTGCCAGGCGTGGAGCCACTGGTGCGGGAGTGGAAGCGGCGGCTGCTGCACAGCGGGGAGGCCCCAAGTGGCGTAGCTGACATCCATGTGGTGTGCGGTGTGCTCAAGGACTTCCTGCGGGGCCTCAAGGAGCCACTGGTCACCTTCAGTCTGCACCCGGCCTTCCTGCGGGCTGCCGGTGAGTGGGGGTGTGGGGGTTTGGATGGGGCGAGGGCTGCTCCACTCCCATAACGCCCACTGCCTCCACAGACATCCCTGACGAAGCTGCCTGCAGCACGGCCCTGCAGCATGTGGTGGGCAAGCTGCCTGCTGCCAACAGGGACACGCTGGCCTTCCTCATGCTGCACCTGCTCAGGTGAGGGCTGCAGGACTCCAGCCCACCCCCCATGTAGAGTTGGGCACCCTACAGCCAAGCCCTGTGCCCACCCTGTCCCCTTGCAGGGTGTCGCGCAGCCCGGACTGCAAGATGGACATCCTCAACCTGTCCCGTGTCTTTGGCCCCACGCTGGTAGGGCACGGCTCCGCCAACCCCACACCACTCGCCATCATGGAGGACACACCGCGGCAGTGCAAGGTGAGTGGAGCACAGGCTGCAGGTGCTGCCATGGGTGCTGCCAGCCCCTCCTCCAGCCTCCATTCCTCCCTTTGTGCAGGTGGTGGCTCGGCTCCTGGAACTGCCATCTGACTTCTGGAGGGGCTTCGTGGAGACAGAACAAGAGAACCCAGTGCAAACACCAGATCCAAGCAGCAAACATGGTGAGCGTGTGGGACTCTCGTAGCCATAGCACAGCCGAGGTGTGACCCCTTACCCCTGACCCACCTTGTGTCCTGCAGAGCCGCTGTTCTGCCCCATCGCCGTCCCAGAGCCACATGTGGGGCAGCTGAGCCCCATCAGGACATGCTGCCTGCCTGGTGCCCTGCGGAGCTGCGTGGGCACAGCCACCCAGGCACCGTGAGTGCTGCTGGAGGGGAGCTGGGGGGGGCCCGCCTCGCACCCTGACTCATCTCCTGTGTTCCCCCGCAGGCAGAGGGCAGCTCCTGGGAAGGTGGGGCGGTTCTTCCCCTCTCCAATGTAGCTGTGGCTCCCTGGGGATGGAGCTGGCACCAGAGTAATGAGGAGGAAGAGAAAGAGGAGGGCAGCGTGGGCCTGTGGTGCTCAGCTTCCCTGTAGCTTTGGGCGGTACAGGGATGATGCCCCAGACTGGGCTTGGTGGTTGGTTTGTATTAAATGTTTGCAGCAAAACTGGCCTGAGTGTGAGTGGCATCTGCAGCAGGAGAGCTCCGGGGCTTGTGGGCAGGATTGGGCTGGGCTGAGAGCTCAGTGGTCAAGAGCTGTGCTGAAAGCAGTGTGCACAGCAGCTCCCAGCATCCTGTTTCTGCAGGGGCAAGGCAGCTGCCCATAGCTCCTGGGCTGGCTGGGCAGGGAGGGAAAGGCAGGGCCCCCTGCAGCCCCTCTACTGAGGGGCCCCTTGTCAGCCCAGATGCTGATGGCCTCCAGTAATCAGAGCTGCTGCTAGGGGCAGGACAGCCCCAAGACTTCCCACCTTCCTGGCCCCTTTTAACTCCTTCCTCCCCTCCAGCAGAGCTGCAACATGCAGCAGAGGTGTGCAAGGCTTTACCTGCAGCAGAGCGGGTGGATGGGCAATGGCCCAGGCAGGGCTTGTTTTCTCCCCACCTGCCCCCTATATTGTAGCACAAAGAACAGGCAGTAAAGGGGAACTTAGGGAAAAGGGGCCTTGCACAACAGGGGGGTAAAATTGCCAGAGCCACATCCAGCAGCTGAGAAACCTCTGTCCATACTAAAACCCAGGGCAGATATGGGACACAGGAAAAAATTCAGAAGTGAGCAAGTACTTTGGCTCAGCTCCCCTCAATGCAGGGGTGTTCACCAGAGGGCAAGGAAATTAGCACATCCAAGGCAGAGGCAAAACTGAAAGAGTTTAATGTGCTTAAAGTCAGGGAACAGCTAATCCCCACCCAGGACCACAGCAGAACAGGCAAAGGAATGCGCAAGGCTGGGAGCAAGGATTTGCTGCAAATCCATCCAGCTGGGGTGGTATGGGATGGATGGAGAATCCCTAATGCAGTGCCTGGTGGGAAGTGAGGCATGATGTGCCCTCGGCAGCATGCGGGGCTTTAGCGCAGAGCTGCATGACATGGAGGGAAGGCAGGGAGATAAGTGGATAAAGGGCAGCACTGGTTTCTACTGTGTGCCAGGATCAGCAGTGAGCTGCCTTCAATAAAAACAGGTTTTACAAGCCGCAGCAAGGCGGTAGATCTCTCTGCCCCCTGCACACAAGTGAGGTGATTGCTCCTGTGCCCTGTGGCCATCACTGGTGCAAGGGCAGGCATGCAGTGAGGCCCCCATGTTGGCCCTCAGGAAGGCAGGGAGCCATTGCCCTACTGCAACCTGTGCAGGTTACAGCCTGCTGAGAACACAGGCTGCCAGCTCTGCCTCACACCGAGCCCTTGTGTGAAGGTGCTCCTGTGGGAGTGGGTACTTTCACAGCTACCTCCAGTGCCAGCAGTGATGTAAACGGAGCCCACTGTCCCATCCAGTGCTGTTAGGCCAGCCTGATGCTTCTGGCATTGCCCCATGGTAGGCAGAAGCCCAGCTCAGGCTTTTGTAATCACACTATTGAATCCTCCCACCAGGCACATGCTGGGTGGAGTGTCTGGGCAGAACAGGCACAGTCAAAGCTCCCCTGGGATGGGCCAACACCTTATGCGGAGTTGGAGAGAGCAGCGGTTGGAGAGCTGGGGCAGGGATAACCAAGTTTTTCAGGGCAAGGCCATGATGGTAGTGCCCTTTGGTATGGCAGTACCCAGAGCTCAGGACCTAAGATGCTGCTGGGAGCAGCTGCTCTGCTCAGCCAGCAGCTGGCCTGGAGCAAGGGCCCTGTGTAGGCCCAAAGCTTCACCCAAACCCCTGGGCTGCAAGAGAAGCAGCACGCAAGGCTGATGGCTCACCAGCTTTAATGTCTATCTGGAGCTGGCTTCAGGCACTTGCAAGGCTCCTACACCTGGCCCTCTGGGGTGCTGGGAACCCCCAGGAGATGAAGGCCTATCTGGGGGCTGGCAGAGGCCACCCCAGCAAGCAGCTGACTCACAGGATGATCTGGTTCTTGTAGCTGCGGCTCAGCTCCTTGTGAGGAAGGACAATGGAATTGAGAATAACAACCTCAGCAGGGATGGTGACGCTGCAGCCTGTAGGGAGAGTGTGAGGGGTTTAAAAAGAGGGAGAGGACCCTGACCCACATTGTAGGACCTGGTGTAGGGCTGGGACATACATACCCAGGATTGTGATGGAAGGTGTGAGGCGGCCATCACGGAAGAGTGTCTCGCTGTCGATTTTGGCATAGGGATCGTTGGGGTTGGGGTCACTGGGTGTCCCTTCAACCCGGGCCCAGCGCCCAATGGTGCTGTCCCAGCCCACGATGGTATTGAGGACGCAGGTGTGGTCCTGGAGTGCAGTGGTGGATGAGAGGTGCAGCAGGGGGCTGAAGAGGAGACTACCCCTGTCCAAGAGCAAGCCCTACTTACGTGCAGTGAGGCCCCATGCAGGATGATGGACTCACGTATGCGCACACCAGCTCCCACTGTCACTCCTTCCCCAATGGAGACATTAGGGCCTAGCTGTGAAGACAAAGGATTGTGATAAGGTCAGGGACAGTGGTGTCCTCAACCCTGCGGTCTCCCTGCACTCACCACTGCTGTGCTGTCAACAGAGGCTGTAGGGTGGATGTACACATTCCCTGCAACACAAGGCAGCTATGTCAAGGGAAGCAGCCCAGATGAGCACCTGGCTCTGAGAGCATGGGAAGAGCTGTCTGTAGGTCCTGGCTGCACAGAGCAGCTCCCAGGGCTCTGGGGGATGTCAGTGGGGTACCTCGGATGATGGGGCCTCCAGGTTTGTTTTGGGCCAGCCTCTCCGGGTGGCTTTGGCTGTACTGGTTCAGGTAGAGGCGGCTGGCATAGATAGCAGAGCTAGAGGAGGAAAAGCAGAAGATTGTTATTGTCTCTCTGGTGCCTTCAGGACAGAGGAGAGTCTGAATTCAGTACCTGCCATCCCACCCACCCACCAGGCTCTGGGCATCTTCCTCTCCCATGTCTGGCACAGCTTACTCAGAGCTCCTGCTGCACCAGCAACAGCCCTTACCCAGCTGATTTGATCTGGCTCCAGAAGCCATCAGTTTTGTAGACGTAGAGTTTACCGCTCCCAGCCAGGGCTGTGAACACATCCTGCTCCAGCCGGATCACTTCGGCACGCTGCCAGCCGTTGGAGCTCTCCTCTCTGCAAGCAAGAGGTCTCTTAGATCCCTGCCCCAGCAGGGGACCCTGGCAGACCCTCTCCAAATCTGGGGGCTCCTTCCTAGATGTGCGCTTCTCCCCAGAGACAGGGCCAGCCCTGCCAAGCCTATGGTTACTCTGCCAGCTGGAATAAGTTCTGTGCCAGAAGTGGATGGTGCAAGAGCTGCACCCAACCCAGGTTGGTGTAGGTGTGGCAGATCCTGTTCCCTAACCCAGAGCCCTGCGCAGCTGGATTGATGCTGGGTGGTGGCAGAGGTGACAGGCTGCTGGTGCAGAGAGCTGGAAGGGGAAGCAGAGTGCTCCTGGTTGAAAAGCTTGCTCAGCCCCTTGTCCAGAGCTGTATGAGAATGGGATGGGAGGAGAGGAAGGGAAAGGGTGTCAGGAAGAGATGCACAGGACAGCCTTGCAGGGCTGTAGCAGGGAAAAAAGCATGCATTACCACTAGGCACAATCCAGCACAGAGCAGCCATCGCAGACACGGAAGGACTGACTTACCCAAGGTAAGGACAGCTGGTGCAGGACCAGGAAACAAGTGAGTGATGGCAGAGGAGGAAAGAAGATAGAGAAAGAATGGAGGATGAGTGTGCTGCTGCAGGCCTGGGAAGCAGTGGGGTGGGAGGGACACAGGGCAGAAAGGGGCTCTCACAGCGCTAGCTCCTGCTGGTTCCTTTGGAAGACGTCGCCAATGTGCTGGAAGATGGCGGGTGTGAACAGATAGATGCCACAGTTGATGATCTCGCTGACAAACGTGCTGGGCTTCTCGACGTAGTGCTGGACCTGAGCGAAGGAGAGATGTGAGGGCCAGGGCAGAGCCTCAGCACTACATCTGCTGTTCATTCTGTGCTTTCCATTACCTCCTGCGTGTCCGCATTGGCCACGATGCAGCCATAATTCAGAGCCTGCGTCCTGTTGGCCTGCAGAGCGGGGTGTGTCAGTGCCAGGGGAGCAGCAGGTGGGTGAGAGCAGAGCTCAAAGCCTCGGCCTCATCTAACGGCAGCCACAGCTGCACTGCTCCTTGTCCCTGCCACGCACCGTGGTGCCCAGGATGACGAAGCTGTCTGTGTCCCCGTGCTGCTGCCGGAAGTCCAGCATCTCCTGCAAGGGGAACTCGGAGCACACGTCCGCGTTGAGGACAAAGAAGGTGTCAGCGCCGCCCGCCAGGATCTGGTCACGGAAGTGGTAGATGCCCCCACCCGTGCCCAGGGCCGCGTACTCCTGGAGGTACCTGCGAGGGAGGGAGGGCTCAGGGATAGGTGTGCTTAGCAATAGGCTCTCGGCGGCAGGTGAGAAGGGTGGCAGGTGAGAAGGTGGCACCCGGCAGAGCACCCACCTGATGGGAATCCTGAATTCCTGCTGGGCCGCCGCCAGGAAGCGGCTGAGAGCCTCGTGGGGCTGGTAGAAGCCCATCAGCAGGATCTCCTTCAGGCCGGGCACCTGTGGGGGCACAGTGGGAGGGCAGCTCCTGCACGGCGCCCGGCCCGGCCCGGCCCGGCCCGGCTCAGCCCGGCCCCCGCGTACCTTGGCGCAGGCCTCGATGTGGTGCTGCACCATGGGCACGCCGGCCACGGGGAACAGCGGCTTGGGCACCTCGAAGGAGAGCGGCCGGAAGCGGGTGCCTGCGGGGCACAGCGGGTCAGCAGGTCGGCGGGGCTGGGCGCGGGCTGGCCGCCCCGCGGGGTCCGGCCACTTACCCTTCTGCGGGCCCCCGATGAGGATCACGGCCTTCAGCGGCATGACGGCACGGCTGCCCCGGCGCGGCACTTCCGGGACACATCAGCGCGCTCCGCCGCCGCAGCGTCACCGCCAGCGCCGCCCCGCTCCTCAGCGCCGCGCCCGCCGCCCGCAAGGGGGCGCCGTAGCGCCGCTAGAGCGGCCGCGCATGCGAGTTGCGGGCGTGGCTGTGCGCATGCGTATGCGGGGGACGTGGCTGTGCGCGTGCGCAAGGAGGCCGTTGTGAGGCTGGGTGTGAGGGAGTCCTGGTGTTGCGTGTGTGTGCACGGCCACCCCTTAGCCGCTACTGCTCCCAGCCCTGAGTTGAACCGCGAGCTGAGGCTCTCCCCAGGCTGTCCCCACCCCGTAGCCACGCTACCCCTCCCACAGAGGCACGCAGACAGACTCGGGCTGCTCAGGGCCTTTATTGCTGCTCTGGCACGGTGCTCGCTTCTGCCCGCAGGGACAGCAGCGACTCCGGGGCCTGGCAGAGAGGTGGGGGCACAGAGCAGGGGCAGAACTTCTCCCCACAGTCCATAAATAAAGTCCAGTCGCTACAGTGCAGTTGCCCTGTGCTTCCCCAACCTGGGGCACCCAGGAGAGGCGAAGGGGGTCCGCGCAGCATGGGGCACCCCACAGGGCAGCGTGTATGTGCAAGGGCGTGCATGTGCATGGGGGCGTGTGGTTCAGCAAGGCACGTGGGGTTGCACGTGGGGTGGGAGGTGCTGCGGGGGGCATTTTGGGTACAGGCGGCTGCAAGCGTCTCTTCCTGCTCGGAGCGCCCCCAGAAGCGTGAGCAGTGTGGGCCTGAGCAGGTGCAGAGCGTGCGTAGCCCAGGGAAGGCACCGGTGTGGGGCCCGGGCTGCAGCCCTCTGGAGCAGGAGCAGGCCCGTGCTGCCGGCTGGCCCCTTTGCGCAGCCCAGTGGAGCAGCCTCTGTCTTCAGCACTCCCGTGCAAAGCACGCTGACCGTGGGCATCCCCAGTCTGTGTTGGGAGATGGGGCTGCCCCTTGCCCCCCCGTGTCATGACAGTGGGAGCCACGGGCTGCAGGTAAGGCACGTGGCTGGGCTGGACGCTGCAGGGGCAGCCACATTTTGGGGCCAGTCCCCCACTGACCCTGTGGCCTAGGCTGGCCAGCATGCTGGCAGATCTTCCAGACCCCATCTCCATCCCCACCCTGTCCCCATCACATTCTTCCCCCAACCCTCTGCCACATTCTCCATCCATCCCAGCATCGTCACCCGACCCCAGCTGGGTCACCATTTTCCTGAAACTCTTCTTCGACTCCACCGAAAGACGCCACTCGTCTCTGTCCCTGTCCTGCCCTGCCGGCATCCCTGGCAGGTGGGGTCTGTGGGCTCATCCCGGCTCCTTGGCCGCCCTGTCCCGCGGCCCCTGGAATGTTCCTCTGGCTCCTCACCCCTCACGGCTATTGCGGCCCTGGTGGCTGGCCGCCCTGGTAGGAGCGGAGTAAGACCTTGTGCTTGGTGACAGCCTCACCACGGCGCCGCTGGTGCTCCACCAGGAACTCCTTGAGGCGGTTGGTGGTGAAGGTAAGAGTCTGGCGGCGCAGCTTCATCAGGTAGGCATCCTGGAGCCAGGTGTTGGCGAAGCAGTCCTTCACTGTGGGGCGGCTCCTGTGGCAGCTCAGTGTCAGAGACCACAGGGTGCACACCATCCCCAAGCCAAACACCAGCACTTCCCTCCAAGACCCCCTGGGTGTTCCCCTGGGTCTTGCCAAGCAGGGATGGGGCTCAGGAGGCACTCACCAGGGGTGGACGGTGAGGACCTTGCGGATGAAGAGGGCAGCGCTCTGCGAGACATTGGGGTACAGCTTGAAGGCATCAAAGCGTCCTGCCAGGATGCGGTTCTCTGTCTCAATGGGGTCCAGTTCAAAGAATGGAGACCGCCCGCTCAGCCTGGGAGGGAGGAAGTGGCACAGGCTGGGCACAGCGGTGAGAGGGCACCGAGCACCCACCCAATCCCCATGTGGGACAAACATCCAGCTGGGAACAGTCTGGGCTACAGTATCCCCTCCTAGCATGGTGGCCCTGCGTGGGGATTGCTACATCTCAGATGCTCACCCCCGAGCCCCTTTCTCTTACATGATGTAGGTGAGGACGCCAACACCCCAAACATCCGCAGCGGAGCCCACGGGGTCGCCTTTCACCACTTCTGGCGCTGCAGACAGAGTGAGCAGCTCTGTCATATGCACAGCGACCAACCCTAGCACCCCCAGTACGCACAGCACCCCCAACACCCACAGCCAACACAGCACCACCAATACCCCACCCTTTCTCCCTCCAGCACCCCCTCCTGACACCCCAACACAACCCAGCATCAGGTACCCCAACTGCCCCACAGACACCCAAATGCTCCCACTGAGCCCAACAGCTCTAACAGTCCCCTCAAGATACCTCCAGCATCCCAACCACTACTCAGCTTCTCCAGGCACCTCTCAGCTCCCCAAGCTCTGTGCATGAGCACAGCATGCCCCACTCACACATGTACTCCAGTGTGCCCACACGTCGCCCCAGCTGCCGCAGCACCAGGGGGTTGTAGGTCTGGGCGCTGCCAAAATCAATGATCTTGAGAGCGTTTGTGCCCGAGACCACGACGTTGTCAGGCTTGATGTCGAGGTGCACAATGCGGCGGCCGTGCAGGTACTCAAGGCCCTGCAGCAGCTGCAGGACATAGCTCACCACGTCGTCCTCCGAGTAGCGAAACCTGGGGAAAGGGGACATGAGCAGGGTCCAGACACTGGTCCCCCAAACCCAGCCACCCTCACCCCCTGGACCTGTCCACAATGCTGTAGAGGATCTCCTTGCCAGCACAGTTCTCACAGATGAGCACCAGGTAGCGAGGGGTGATGTATGCCTCGTGTAGGGCCATGATCCGCTCGTGGTGCAGGGCCTTCAGGATCTCATACTCCTGCAGCACGCTCTGCTTCCTCTCTGCCTCGTAGGGCACAATCTTGGCCATGAAGAGCTTTCCCGTGGCATTCTCTTTGCACAACCGGATTACCCCAAAGCGGCCCCTGAGGCACAGGGTGATGCTCAGCCCCCTGTGCAGGATGCTCCAGGGGCACCCTGGTGCAGCACCCCATTCCTCGCTTCCTCACCTCGCTTTCTCATCCAGGAAGGTGTATGGCTTCTGGGGGACACCCTGCCGCAGTGCCGTGCCATCCGGGGCCCTGCTGTCACCCGAGGGCTCCTTGGAGGACAGGGTGGAGGCAGACGCCTCCTGGGCAGGGGGCGAGGCGGGGGGCATAGAGACGAAGGATGTGACCATGTAGGGGGGCATCTTCCTGGTGGGTGCAGTGTGGGGGGTGGTGGACACTGAGGGGGCAGGGGAGGGTTTGGATGGAGAGGGTGCCCCGGGTTGGGGGGACACCCGCGTGGGCAAGGTGGGAGCAGATGTGTCCGTGGGAGCAGCAGTGGTGTCTGTGTGGGGCGTGGCAGCAGTCTGAGGGGCAGTGAACACCAGCTCTGGGGGCTCGCAGACAGTGATGTTGGGTGGGAGCTTGGGGTCTGGCTGTGCCCCCTCAGGGACACCTGGCTGCAGTGGCTGCTCGGGCTTCTGCAGCACTGCCTTGTGCTTGCGGGGCGGCGTGGTTGGGGGCAGCCCTGGGGCCGGGGGCTCCAACTGTGCCTGGGGTGTCTGGGTCGACCGGCTGGAAGCTGCCTTGTCAGGGACAGGGATGGCAGTGTTCTTAGCTGGAGCAGCACGGGAGTCTGCAGGGAGGAAAGAGAACCATGAGCCGAGTTGGGGTGTGTGTATCCAGGAGCAGGGTGCAAGCAGCATCCCACTGGCTAAAGCCCTGGAGGAAGAGCCTGAAAAGCACCCTGCTGCTGCAGCCCCGTTGCACAAGGCTCACTGTGGGCACTGCCCCACGGGAACAGCCAGCTTACCCGTTGCCTCCAGGTGCACTTTGCCTGATGGGGTGCTGTAAGGCCCCTGCCCAGCCTTATTGACACAGGCCACCCGGAACTTGGCGGCACTGCCAGGGGGCAGCTCTGTCACGTTGAAGTAGCAGTCAGTGATGCCGGTGCTGACCAACTTCCACTCGTGCTCCCCTGCCAGCATGGAGGTATGGTGAGGTTCAGGCTGCACCCTGTCCCACTTTCCCAGGCCCCCAGCACCCATCCATGCAAGGGTGAGGGTTGTAGCCCAGCCAAGGGTGCCCCCAAGCAGAGTGGGGGTGGCCACGTTTCCTGGCCACGTACCCTCCAGCCTGTGCTCCAGCGTGTAGGTGCAGGGGGCTTTGCTCTCTGCGGGCTTCCACAGCACCAACACCGTGTTCCTGTATTTCTGGGCGATCTCTGGGGTGCCTGGCCGCCCGGGGAGCCCTGCCAGGGGACACAGAGTAGGCAGGCTGGGTGCCTGGCCAGCAGCAGGGTGTGTGGGCTTAGACACAGAGGGAGATGCCTGTGCAGCAGCAGCCTGTCTGCCTTGAAAGCCCCAAGTAGGGATGTGCAGAGCAGGGACCCAGTGCTCTGCCCCAGAGAGTCCCCAGCCCCATGGCTGTTTCACCGTGTTAGCAGCAGTGCCTGAGCGTGCATCCTTCCTGCCAGAGCCAGCCCCGAGCAGCCCGAGCAAAGAATCCCCAGCACCTGGCATGTGTTCTGTCCCTGTGGGGCAGCACTTCTGTCCCCTGAGATCCCCCCACCCCCATGTCCTTACGTGCCACAGCCAGCGTGCAGGAGCTGATGGCTGTGCCCAGGGTGTTGGCGGCTGCACACTCATATAGCCCCGCATCCTTCCTGGAGACCTTGGAGATGGTGAGCATCTGGCGGCCGTCCTTGCAGGAGATGATGTTCAGCACATTGTCCGACTGCAGTGACCGCTTATCTGCAAAGGGGAGCAGAGGAAAGCAATGCTACAGCTGCTCCCTGGGCACCCACCCACTCAGGCAGCCCTGGCATCAGCAGCTCCCACCTTTCATCCAGACAATTCTGGGGGTCGGGCAGCCAGCAGGCAGGCAGCAAAGGGTCAGGGCATCGCCTTCCAGGAGCACCTGGTCCTTCAGTTTGATGTGAAAAATGGGGGGGAAATCTGGAGAACAGAGGGCGTGGTGAGGACAGAGTGTCAGGGGATGACCCACGTGCCCCATATCCCAGTCATGCCTACCTGACTCGCTGGGTGCATGCTGCCGCCCAGCTGCAGAGCCATCCTCCCGCAGCAGGCTGGAGGGGATGCTGGGCTGTGAGGCCATCTTCTCCTTCTTCGTCCGGGAGAGCCCCCAGCGCTCCCAGCGTGACCGCTTCTGCCCCTCGCCTGCAGGGACATGGGGAGAGAGGGTGGCTAGGACTGATTCCTGGGGACTTACCGGGGTGCCTGTGTGGCCGTGCCGAGGCAGCTCCGCCCCAGGGTCCTCCCAGCTCCCAGCTCACCTTTGGCAGACGCGGTGGACCGGGTGCTGCCCTCCGAGCGCAGGGACTCGGAGGATGGTGCGGGTGCCGGGGGTGGTCCCACCTCGTCCTGCGCCACGACGCCCACCCGTCGCAGGCTGTCCCCCTCCGAGATGGAGCGGCGCAGCAGAGAGGGCCGCCGCTCCCCCGGCCCCTCGTCCTCGGGCCGCTCGTCTGACAGGCTGCGCAGCCGCGAGGACACCCGCTCCATAGTGGCACTGATCTTCCGCCGCACTGCCACCACCGGCGACTCCCCGCCACCCCCCGGCTCCGACTTGAGGCTCTCCGAGTCCCTGCGCTCCTTGGAGCTGCCCAAGCCCAGGCTCCAGGAGAAGCGGCGCCCGCGGGTCGGAGTGGCACTGCCACCTTCCTCCCCTTTGCTCTTCCTCCTCTCAGGGGGTGGAGTGCGCTTGAGGAGCACAGACATCCTGCGGAGGAAGCTGCTGTCCTTCTCCACCTCGTGCAGGTCCTGCACTGACTTGGACTTCTCCAAGCCGGCGGGCTGGCTCCGACGAAGCTCCAGGGGCACGCCGGCTGGTGTGGGCCGGTAAATGCCATCGTCGCGGGCCGAGGGGCTGGCCAAGTGCCGGTCCTCAGAGCGGGAGCGGGTGAGGAGCTTCAGCCCACGGCTGAGGGATGACTCACGGCTCCGCTTGAATTTGGCCTCAAAGACCTCCTCAGAGTCAATGTCCTGGATGAGCAGGGAGCTGGAGGAGCCGGTGGGCTTTGCCTCCTTCTTCTCCTCTGATGCTGGTGCCGGTGCAGGGGGCTCAGCAGGGGCAGCGGGCTGGGGGGCTTCCTTGGTGGCCAGCTCCCCCTCCCATGTGGCTCCCATCGCCTGCATCACCTCCGCGTAGGAGGACATCTTAGGGGTGCGAGCACCAGGGGCTGAAGGCTGCTGTGGAGTGGCTGCTCTGGGCCTGGCAGCCCCCACCCCAGGTGTCCCTGTGGCTCTGGTGGCTTCAGCCTTGGTCAGCACCTTCTCCTCCGTTGGCTTCTTCCCCACAGTGGTGATGGCAGCTCTGGCCTGGGGCTGGGCCGGCTCCTCGGGGCTGGGCTTCCTTTCCTGGGCAGCCTTGGCCGCAGGAGGCTGCGGCACAATGGCCTCCGGCACCTGGGGCCGTGCCTCAGAGAGCGCCGAGAGTGACGGGGACTCCTTGAGCCGCTGGGCCTCAGCGTGGGCCATCGGGATCTCTAGGGGTGCACCGGAGCGGCGGTGCCGGACGACGGGCTCAGCATCACCATGGCTGAAGGAGCTGCTCTTCTGCAGGACGCGCTCCGGGGGCAGCAGGTGGGGCGAGGCAGCCTCACTGGACGCTGCCCGCACCAACCGCGGCACTGAGGGTGCCAGCTGCTCCATGTGGGACGGCCACTGCCCCTTCTTGTTGGGGCTGACGCCTAGCGTCTCCAGGAGTGGACCCCGCAGGCCGCTAACCTTGCCATCGGCGGTGCCGCCCCGCAGCAGGCGCTGCCGCATCAGCTCCAAGCGCTGGGCGTGCTCATCCTCAGCCCCCCGCCGCCGCGGCAGCTCCATGGAGGCCGCCTTGGCCAGGGCACGTCGAGGCTCCCGGCCCCCCTCAGCTCCCTCCTCAAGGCCTTGGGGCCGGCTCAGCAGGGCACTGTCAGCCGAGCTGCCCCGCTTCAGCTCTCCCCGGCGGGCGCTCTCCGGGGACTCCAGGCTGGAGCCCTTCCTCATGGCTTTGCGGGGATACTCGAGCCGCTTCTGGACCTCAGGGGCCTCCTCGTCGGAGGAGCTGGGTGCCTCCACCTCTGCACACTGCCGCCGTGGTCCTGGGGCCCTCGGCCTCTTCCCCAGGGCCACCACGGCCTTTCCCGTGGCCTCACTCTGCCACTCCATGGTAGAGCCATCCCCTGGCACGGCCAACTCCTGCCGCAGGCCCTCAGCTGGCCCCGGCATCTCGTCGTCCGTGGGGATCTCGTTGAGGGACATGCGGGAGCCAGAGAACTCCACCTGGTGCGGCATTGGGATGAAGGGCAGCTCATCCAGGTCATCCGAGTCTGAGGAGGACGAGAGGGCTGGAGACTCCTTGAGGTGGCGAGGCACAGCGATGGAGAGGTGGTTGGAGGTGTCCTCCAGCAGCTCCGGGATCGGCCGCAGCACCATGTTGCACTTGTAGCTGATCTGTGAGCGCTGCAGCCCACAGACAGGGCTGGTCAGGCCCAGGCAGGCAGCACAGCACCATGCATGGCATCAGCCAGACTGGTACACATTGCCCTCCTCCCACCAAAGCTCCTAACCCCACCTGCCATTTCCGACGGGAGAGGAAGAGCTTCAGGTGGTCAGTGCTGATGACCTTCCCCTTGGCCAGCGTCTGCAGGGAGAGGGGACAGCAAAGTCATTTAGACCCTACAGCAAGCCCTGAGCAACGCTGCTGCCCCCGGGCACTGCTCGGCGCTGGGCCTCACCTTGAACCAGGGGTGCTCCAGAGTCTGCTCCGCATTGGGTCTCCTATGAAGCAGCAGAGCCAGGTGAGGCCTGCATCCTGCCAGCCCCTCACCCAGCTCCTCCATCCCAACAGAGCACGTGGCCATGCCCCAGGAGGGGATGGGCTCCGCGACACTCACAGCCTGTCATTGACCAGCACTTTGATGACGAAGCCCTTGGCCTCCCGAGTGAGTCCCTGGAACATCCTTTCCTCAAAAGCCACGTTGTAGTTGCGGATGTTCATCAGCGTCGTCTTGTCATTCTCACCCACGAAGGGAGAGATCCCGGTGAGGCTGTGAGGAGGGAACACTGTCACTGGGATGTGGGAAACAGTTTGGCATGTCCTGGGGACTGAGGGCTGCCCCAGTGCCATGGGCAGGAGCAGCCAGAGAGGAGGTGAGGAGCATGGAAAGGGAACAGAATGGGGATCTCTTCTGTGGGGACACAGTGGGGCACTTACCACAGGTAGGCGATGACCCCCACAGGCCTGTGAAGAGGAGAGGAGGATCACCACACAGCACCAGTCCCTCAGCACAGTGGGGATGCGAGGTCTACCTGGCTGCCCTTACCAGACATCGGTGACACTGGAGACGGGGCTCTGGTTGACAATCTCGGGCCCCACGAACTCGGGGGTGCCGTACTTGCAGTACTGCGGCTCATCAGGCGTCAGCTCCTGCGCATTGCCGAAGTCACAGATCCGGACCTGCTCACTGCTTGAATCCGCCATCAGGAGGTTTTCTGGCTACAGGAGAGTGCAGGGCAGGTGGGAGCTTGGCAGGAGGCTCCCACTGGGGAGAGGCACAGCAGGGCACAGGGGCTGCCCCCTCTGCAGGGACCCAGGGAGCACTCACTTTGATGTCCAGGTGCAGGACTTGGTGCTGGTGAAGGTAGCAGATCCCCTCCAGGATCTGCCGCATGTAGGAGCGGACCTGTGAGGGAGCAGAGGTCGGGTGGCACCAGGCAGCAGCGGGCCCAATGAGGTTGGCGGATGCCACCTCCTTTTGGGACGATGCAGTGAGCATCATGCATCTGTGGGATGGGGCGGACACCGGTGTCCCAGCCACCAATTGTCTCCCTGCCCACTTCACCCACCTCGGACTCGCACACTGAGGGCTTCCTTGCCATCCTGTCCAGCAGCTCATCCTCAGCACAGCTGGGAATGGTCAAGGAGCACAGGGAACGCTGTGCCCGTGCCCTCCTCCCACCTTGCTCCCATGCACTCGCTTTGCCCCCCAGCCCTCCCCTGACCCCCACACCACACTCCTGGAGGATACAGCTCCATCACCATGATGACTGCGTTCTTCTTCTCAAAGGCATCATGAAAGAAGACAATGCGTTCATGGTCGAGCTGTGAGAGGATGTGCAGCTCCCGGCGTGCTGACTGCTTGGCCTTGGTCCTGCCAGGGACGAACTTGGCGGCAAAGTCCAGGCGGCTGCTCTTCTCTGTCACTCTCCGCAGGTAGGAGAAAGCCCCCCTGCAACGTGTCGGTGGGATGAGGAGGTGGGGAGGGAAGACCTCCCCATTGCTGAGAAGCTGGGGTAGGCACTTGTACCCGCAGGGAGATGCCCCAGGACCATCGCTGGAGGATGACGACTGTCCTCAGAGGATCTCCTGGCCCCGTACCTCCCGATCTCCTCGTGCACATCATAGTAGTCAGTCAGGCGTCGTGCCTTGTGCAGCGCATCTTCCTCCATGGTGGCATCGGCTGCAGGCTGGGCTGGAGGAAGGAGAGGTGCTGTCAGGGTTGAGCAAGGGGCCGGGGGCAGGCCCTCAGTGCAGGGCCAAGGGGACCTGGCTGGCTGTACCTGCGCGTACCACCAGCTCAGCCTTGCAGGAGACCTCTCCTGCCAGGTTCCTGGCCGTGCAGGTGTATACCCCGCTGTCAGGCTCAGCAGCACCCAGCACCACCAGGGAGCACTCGTTGTCCTCGTAAACAAAGCTCAGGTGGCTGCTTTCCTCCAGCAGCTCCCCATCCTGGCGGTGCAGCAGGTGTCAGCGGACCCATGCCATCCCCCCACCAGCTCCCACCGCCAGCACCTGCAGCACACTGTGTCATCTGGGGAGAGCACAAACCCAAAGCCCCAGCACAAGGAGCCCAAAACAGGGAGGGGAGCAGCAGCTGTGCGTCAGGACAAGGTGCTGGGGTCCCATCCCACCTTGTACCACATGATGTCCGGCAGCGGCTTGCCTTCCACCACCACGGCAAAGCGGGGTGTCTCCCCTTCCTGGGCATCGATGTCCTCCATGATGGACTCAAAGCGCGGTGCCTCTGGCAAGAGATGGGGCATGGGACACCATAGGGCAGTGCCACACCAACACACTGAGAACGGTGCACCATGGGGCAGTGCCACTCAATGGACGTGGACATGGGGCAGAGTGGGGCTGCATCTCCCCTTTATAGATGGATGTGAAGTACTGTGGGGCAGCGCCAGCCATCACACCGGTGTGGGGTATTGTGGAGCTTCCTTCATGGCTCTTGGCTATGGAGCAGTGCATGTCATACATGGGTAAGGGGCACCATGCAGCAGTGCTATTCATAGCACGTGGCCAAGGGGCACCATGGGTCATGGCACAGTGCCACAGTGTCACCCATGGCACAGTGCCACCCGTGCACATGATCATGGGGCATGCGGGACGCCTCTACTCAAATCAGATAAGACACCAGACATGCATGCATAGCTCACAGGCTTTCAGTCCCATGGGGCACTACCTCCCTATAGGACAGTATCCCCACAGCATATGAGTACGGATCATGGACGAGCAATGCCATGCAGCGGGGCAGCGCCCCCTATGGCACACAGCCATGGTGCACTATGAAGGCAACGCTATCCTATGGGAGGATGCCACCCCCACAGCAGAGGGGCACAGCCCCCCGGCACGGGGGCACCTACCTGCGAGGTGGAGGCGGAGGGTGCAGCGGGCAGTGCCGTGGCGGTTGCTCACCTCGCAGGCCAGCGGCCCTGCAGCCCCCCGACCCACGCGCAGCAGCCGCAGGCAGTGCTGGTCATCATCCGGCATCGTCACCTCACACGTGCCCTCCTGCTCCCCCAGCACCTGCCCGCCCCTGCGGGCACACACCATCAGCTCTGCATGTCACCCTTGGGTGCGTGCCGCCGAGGAACGCCTAGGGTGCATCCTACCTCTTCCAGGTGACAGTGGCCTCCACGTGGTTGATGGTGATGGTGATGGAGGCTGGTTGGCCCTCCACCATGTACACTACATCAGGCTTGTCCAGAATGACTGGAGCCTCGTCCAGGTAGGGACCTGCCACACATTTTGTCACCACCCCTCCAGGTCCCACACCCAGCCCTGGCCTTGCAGCCACCCATCCTACCCCTCCACCCCAGCACCCTGCTGTGCACTCACCCCGATCCAGGAGCTTCACGGGCCCCACCAGTGGGGAGGGCTTGCTGTTGGTCTTGGGGGTGGCGGTGATGACACGGAAGAGGTACTGGGCCCCCTTGGTGAGCCCGTGCACCGTGTAGGTAGTGTCCCGCACGCCAGCCACCAGCACCATCCACTGTGTCATGCCCAGCACTTGCATCTGCACCACATAGGTCACCGAGCTGGGGTCTGTGTGGGGACAGGGTCAGTGCAGAGCCTCTCTTACTGTGTCACAGCAATCCCCACCCCCTGCCCCTCACCTATGGCTGTGTCCAGCCACTTGGGCTTGTTCCACGTCAGTGTGATGGCTCTGCCGGTCACCGAGGCCACTGTGGGGGGCCCATCCGGGGGGGTTGGCACCACATCTGCATGAGAGAGGTGGGGAGTGGAGTGAGCCTCCAGGAGCCCCCAAACAGCATCAACTCCCCTGCAACCTGCACTGCCCTGTGGTCCCATCTGCTGTCACCTTGCTATAGGGACACTGAGTCCCAGATCTGGGGCACAGGGGTAGCGGCCCCCGGTGGTGACCCTACTTACCTGTGACATAGAGGTGTGCATAGCATGTGGCCTTCCCTACTTTGTTGGCAATGACACTTTTATAGACGCCAGCATGCGTGTGGCTGACAGCTCTGAACACCAAGCGATGCACGTCCTTATCTGCAGGGATGGATGCAAGAGCCCATCAGCGTGGTGCAGAGCTCCCTTCCTGGGCAGTGTTGTGCCCAGGAGGAGGTGGCTCTGGCCTAGGGGAGAGCAGCAGGTAACCCTACATTGCATCATCTTGCGATCGTCAGTGCTGTCAATGCGTGAGCCGTTGTGAAACCAGGTGATGGATGGGTAGGGCATCCCAGCCACCTGGCATTCCAGTACTGCCTCCTTGGACTCCACCACCTCCAGGTTGTGCAGTGGCTTCAGGAAGTCGGGCATGGTGAAGCACTCTGCCTCGGTCTCCGCCTGCTCTGGTTCCTCTGGGATGGATGGCATCTTCTCCAGCTTGGAGCTGTGGCCACCCATGATGAGTACAGTGCGCCCAGCCTGGCCCCAGCAGCACGGAGCTGCCTGGCAAAGCTGGGGCACATCCCATGGGCACCAAGCAGAGGGACACCATCTTACATCTGGGAGGCAGCAGACGGCCGCGGCTCCTCCACATAGAGCTCGGCAGAGCACTCCACATGACCATGGGCGTTCCTGGCGGTCACCACATAGTGCCCCTCATCCTCACTGCTCACGTGCACAATGACCAGTGAATGCAGCCCCCCATCCCGCTGGATGCGCACGTTCTCCCCTTCCTGCACCATCTGGCCTGTGTGGAGACATGCATATGACATCAGCAGCCCCAGAACAGCCCTTGATGCCTCTGGCCCTGTGCCTTTGATGCTCCAGGACCGAGGCTGGGTTTCCTCTAGGGGTGCAGACCCCACGGGATGAGGGCCATAGGATAGAGGCCATGGCACAGGGGTTACCAAAGTGGCTCCAGGTGACCGTCGGTGCAGGAGTCCCGCTGACCATGCAGTCAAAGCGTGCTGTCCGTCCTTCCACCACGTCCACATCCTCCAGTTTACGGGTAAAGAGTGGCTGCACGGAGGGCTTCACTGTCAGCCGGGCACTGCAGGTCAACTCATCTGCAAGGAGAGCATGGGGGTGAGCCCCTCACGGCCAGAGGCAGAGCTGAACACATGGGGCAGGGCACAGCATGTCACCCCATGGGGGCTGTGTGGCTCAGAGTGCATGTGCAAGGCATCCAGGCACAGGGCTTGGGCTCTGCTGTCTGAGTGCCTCTTCCCTCCCCTCAAACAATGGAGATGCCACCCTGCTGGGTGTAGTGGGAGGGTGCCCTGTCCTTCTGGGGCAGGGGGTCACAGTTGGGGGTGCAAGTGCAATGCTCAAGATGGAGATGGTTGTAGCAGGGACTTACTGATGGGGTCTCTGCCCACCCCAGGAGGGGAATGGGACAGAAACACTTGTCCCTGGCTGGTGAAGGAGAGACATAGGTTGTGTGCAGTGGGAAGCGCAGAGGGCAGAGGACAGGGCAGCCAGCAGTGTGCAGTGGTTCCTGCCACCAGTGGCATCTTCAGAGAAGAGGACAGGCCACCCTGGCCCCTGCCAAATGCCCACTTCCCTGTGCTGGGCTAGCAGGGACATGTCAGTAACAGGAGCCTGTAGGCTCTGGAGCCTGGGGATGGGTGCAGCTGTGCCACAAGCAGCTCTGGGGAAGGCATGCAGTTCTTGATGCACGGTACAGCCATGACACAAACATCTCCCAGTGCCTGGGAGCTGCACATCTGCTGGAGGGGGGCTGAGTGGGGTGGGCTGCAGGCTCAGGCTCAGGCTCACTGACTGGTGCCCTTCCATGGGGCTCTAGTGCCCATGAAGTTGTGCAGCACCAGCTGCTGTGGGCACAAATCGCTCTCTATCCCTCCACCCCCTCCAGCACTCAGCTATGCTTTGGGATGGAGGTGTGCCAGTCCCCCCAGCACCACACCAAGGCTTGATCCCAAGCTATACCCCAAGGGACTGCGTGCCCACCGCTTACCTTTGGCCGTGCTGAGCTTGCAGGTGTAGATGCCGCTGTCGTCCTCATGCACGGAGGTGAGCAGCAGCTTGCACTTGCGCCCATCAAAATGCATCTTGCATTTGAGCAGGGCGGGCTGGAGCAGCCGGCCCCGTGACAGCCAGTCCACATCCATGTCTGGCGGGCCAGCCACCAGGCACTCAAAGACTGCCAGCTCCCCCGCCCCGACCACCACGTCCTGCAGGGGAACCACCACGGCCAGGGACTGGCACTCGGGCCGAGCTGCCCGGGAAAGGGGGAGAGAGAGAGAGAAAGAGAGACGCATCTCAGCAACTGAAAAGCAACCATGGCGGGTGGCAGGGAGGGGGCCATGCAGGGCGGGGGCATGCGGGGAAGGGGCCCGGTGCGATGGGCAGGGAGCGGGGTGCAGGCAAAGGGGTGCAGCAGGGAAGAGGTGGGGGCGAGATGTGGAAAGCGGAGCTGAGCCGGGGTGGGTGCGGGGGGAAGGCAACGGGGGTGAGGGGAAGTGTCCGTGCCAGGAACACACCACACAGCGCTTTACCAAACAGATTTTATTAGAGCTACAAAAAGGGTCACGGCCTCGCAGCCCACATCCCGCCAAGCCCCCCCACCCTGGGGAGAAGAGACCCAGAGCCGGGGCTGCTTCTGTGGCTGGAACTGGGCGGACCCTAGGGTCACGGCCCCAGCACGGGGGTCCCCGAGTCCCTTGTCCCCCACACTCTGACGTGGGAGCCATTGCACCATGTTCCCTTTCCTATGGCGCCGGCTGGCACAGAGCAGCCACGGGGCCAAGCTCCCTGCTCCCTTCCCCTGAGCAGTGAGGAGAGGAGCAGCAGGACACACAGACACAGACACACGGATGGAGCAAGACACCGGACAGCATTGGGCAGCCGCTCTAGCCCGGCTGAGGGGGTGCCTGGCACTACCAACCGCCCCCCGCCCACTGCTCGGCCCCGGTGACACGGTGCCCGGCCACCCCACATGCCCCATGCCCGCCGTCGAGGGCCTGCGCGTCCCCACAGTGCGTCCAGGACGAGGCGGCGAATGGAGCAGAAGGTAATAATGCAAGGTGAGGTCCACTGCCTAAGAGGTGTCCAACTAAGAGCCCCCGTGGCTCTGAGAGATGAACCCCCTTATCGTACTCCCCCTGCGTACAGACAAAAACCGCAGTCAGCAAGCAGAAGGGTTAGTGCAGCGGAGACGGGGCCGGCACACACGCACATGCCAACACGCAACGCTGCGTGCCACAGACATGGAGCACGGCAGGGGGACTGGTGCCTCGGCCATCACACATCCATTCGCTGGGTGCGTGCCTGGCTCCCACGGCCGCTCCTGTGCCACCACGCTTTGCCGGGAGTGGGGGCCTGGCAGGACACAAGCAGTGCAGCGAAGGCTAGGGTGGGACTGGGACAGCCCAGGGACTCAGGCAGCCATCAGCAGGGGGGCTGGGGGGAGCAGGGCACACAAAGCAAAGGGCAAGAGAAAGGCAGTATCACTCATCCCCTTCCTGCAAGTCCCTTGGTCCCATGCCACTCCCCATTTGCACACACATTAGGGGCCCTAGGAGGATGCTGGAGCCCACGGCACGGCTGGGGAGGGGCAGCCCAGCCGCAGGTACTCAGGTACTGTGGGACCTGTTCTGAGCTGGGAGCAAGCAGGTGGGAGAGCTCTCTCTGAGCTGTCCCCTGGGCACAGTTTGCAGGCAGGGAAGGAAGGAGCTGTGTGCATGATGGAGGGACATGTCCCCTTCAGGGCCACCAAGGGCATGAGCCCTTTCTGCACAGCCAGGGCCAGCGCCCAGCTCCAGCATGGAGACAAGGGGACATAGGGTAAAGCTACGCTGGTGGAGCAGCAGCCTCTGGGTCAGGCTGGGGACTTTGGCACAGCTGGGCAGCGGGACCCACTATTGTGGAGCTGCACATTTGGACTGGGCAGCGGGGCAGCTTGCCTCCTTCTGTGGGGCCAGCCTCTGCAGCAGTATGACTTCTCCATGTCCCCTCCCTGCCACCCCACCAGGCACTGCCCTTCCCACACTGGGCTCACGCCCACCTGCTATGCAGCAGGGAAGGGCAAGAAGCAGCACCGCCAAGAAGGGGTCTGCAACAGCCCCTTCCCCACACAGCTCATGCAGGGTGCCGGAACTGGCCAGCCCCATGGGGACTTGGGGATGCCCTCAGTGAGCTTTACCTCTGACCTCCAGCTTGGCCTCGCACTGCTTGGTGCCATACTCGTTGACAGCCTTGCAGGTGTAGAAGCCGGTGTCAGTGCGCTCAGCTGCCAGGATGTGCAGTGTGTACAGACCCCGGGCCCCCTCCGCCTCCTCTGCATGGTGACGGCGGCCATACTTCACGGGCTGCCGGTTCCGCAGCCTGCTCAGGGACATGGGCAGAGAGGCACTGTCATAGCTGGCCCCATAGAAAGCCCCGTTCTCCTCAATCTCAACCAAGACCAAGATCAGAGCTCCTCTCCTTGGTGCTGCTCCAAGCTGGCAGGCCCCAAATGGGGACATCCCCATGCCTGTCCCCATCCCTGACCTACTGCGACCCAGTGAGCTCCAGGACTCACCAGTAAATGATGGGCTTGGGCTCTCCGCGGACACGGACACTCATGCTGACATCCTGCCCCTCCAGCACCGACTGGTCCGACAGGGCCACCTGAGGAAGAGGAGGTCAGGAAGCAGCCGGCACCCACCACCCTGGGGCCACATGTCCCTGCCACCACCCCGGGGACCACCTGTCCCCCATCACAGGGGCAGCCCTAGAGCGCCGCAGGGCACAGCTCCTCCTCTGCCAGGTGCCGGGGGGGCTCTCAGCTCACCTCAAAGGTGGGTGCAGCCTTGAAGCTGCTCTCCGAAGAGCTGTGGGCAGCCCCATGCTCCACTCTGGGCTGCAGCTTCATGGCTGGTCGGTGCTGCGGGGTCCCGGACTCGGGGAACTCTTCTAGTGGGCTCAGGTACTCCTCGTCTGAGGTGATGGGGCTGACCTGGCCCAGGGGGGGGGCCAGGTTCCCATGCCGCTCCACGGCGGGGGCTAGCAGGAGAGGGTAGGTAAGGAGCTGGCAGCGGGCAGAGCCGGGCAGGGGCTCAGGGACCCCTCTCCACCATCCTGTGCCTGGAGATGCCCGGGGATGTCCACCCCATGCCGCGTCCCGCTTGGAGCAGCACGGTAGCCGGCAGCGAAGGGGTGTTGGGCTGCGCGGGGGGGTGGGTGCGAAACACGCCCCGGGGCCGATAAGGGGACGCGATATCCCACAAGGCGACAGCGGGGCTCAAGTGGCTCTTACGCAGCAGGCCGCGCTCCCATCCTTAAGCCGCCCGGATTCCGGGAATGGCTGCCCCTGCCCCGAGCCGGCAGAAGGCTGAAGGTGACATTGGCAGCTGCGCTTCCCTCGCAGCCCGGACGGCCGCTCCCGGGGTCTGGGGTCGGCATCGCGGGGAGCGGGGCCGGCGTGGGGGGAGCATGGGGCCAGGATGGGGGTGAGATGTGTGCGGGGCCAGGGGCAAGCGTGCTGCCGGCAGAGCGCTGCCCGAGGTGCGGGTGCTGGCCCCGCTCCAGCCTGGCCGTGGCAGCCGCCGTTCCCCCCCCACCCCCCCACCAGCGGATCCCCTTACGGAGCTGTCGAAGCGGGAAGGCGGGCGGGCTGCCCGGTGACGGCTCGGCCCCCCTGCCCCCTCGTTGCCCCCGCGCAGCAGAAGGAGGGCGGAGAGCTGTGGGGATCCCGACCCCCGATTCCCGCCGGTCCCGCAGGGCTCCCCGCAGCCCCTCCGCCCGCAGCCTTCCGGTGCCCCTCGCACTCACCGGGGGGGACGCGGCCCCCTCCCCGAGCAGGACCGAACCGCGGGAGCGCCGCTGCCGTTACCGGGACCGGGGCCGATGCGGCGGCGCCGGGCGCACATCCAGCCCGGAGCGCTGAGCCCTCCCCGGCCGAGCGCCGCCC
>JACDJE010000851.1:24192-39413 GCA_016647715.1 Pavo muticus | reverse complement strand
CCCCGGGGCTGGGCCTGAAGCGGGGGAGGGCCCAGCGGCGGGCCGGGGGCTGCTGACCCCTTACCTTCCGCGGGGGTGTGCGGCCCCGAGGGGCGGCAGCTGCCTAGTGGTGCGCTCAGTGCCCCGGGCTGCCGCGGGGCAGCGGGGACTGGGGGTCCTGCAGCCCCCCGGGGCTCTGCGCTCCCCAGGGGAAGTCTTGGGATGGGAACACCTCGGGGCTGCGGTGGGATGGGGATCCCCGGATGGCGGAGGGCATGCTGGGCACCAACGCAGCCTGCGTGTCGGTGGGCAGCTGGGGTGCCCCGCAAGGCACAGGACTTGCCAACTCGTTGGGGATGCTCGGAGCCTGACCCCGCTCCCCCCACGGCACAACCCGGCAGCGAGTCAGCTGCTTCGGTTCAGACAGAGCCTTGTAGGGTAAGGAAGCAGCTTTCCTAGCAGTGACAGCAGAGCTGGCAGGCAGCCCGTCGCCTCGCCGGCCCTCCCGCCGCCCCCCGCTGCCTGCATCCCGGCCGCCGACACTCACCGGGCCGCACGCTGAGGATGGCGCTGCAGCAGGTGGCTCCCACCTCGTTGGCCGCCGTCACCGTGTAGAGGCCGGCGTCGGCCACCCGGGCGCTCCTGACCAGCAAGGTGTGCCGCTCGCCCTCCGCCTTGATGGGCCGTGCCGTGCTGCTCCTCAGGGGCACCCCGTCCTTCCTCCAGGACACTGCGGACAGAGGCAGGGTCACTTCGGACCATCCCGGGGTAGGAGAGTCCTCGCTCCCCCAGCTGTTAGTGCAGGTCTCTGCCCGCCTTGGGGATGGCTTTGCCATCGGGAGCAGCCCCAGATCCCCATGGCGCCTGATGGAGAGAGGCCCCGCTATGGTTCCTGGCATCCTCCTGCCCTCCAGTGGAGGATGGAGGAGGGAACCAGAGCTGCTTTGCTCGTTGCCAGCCTCTGCCAGCTGCTCCGTGCCTGGTGCCTCCTCCTGCTATCCCAGCGCAGGAGGATCACAGAGGTTCTGCCTGCACCCTGCCCTTTGCACCGCACCCTGGCACTTTGCTCCCTGAGGAGCACAGAGCCACAGCTCTGCCACACAGCTCAGGTGGCCCCAAGGGCCTGGGACTGCCAGAGCCCACTGAGCTCTCATGCCCCTCAACCACTCACCTTCTGGCTGCGGGTTGGCCGTGACAATGCACTTGAGCAGCACCTCTGCCCCCACAGCCACTGCCGTGTCCTGGATGGGGATCTCAAAGATGGGCGCTTCCAGGGGATCTTCACCCGCCGAGACGTAGGAGTCATCGGAGGACTCTGCACAGGGAGAGATGGTCCCATGGCCATGAGCAGGGCAAGCACAGGGTCCTGTGCCACACTGCGCATCTCAAGGTGACAGTGAGGTGTGGCAGCACCACAGTACCCCCTGTGTGTGGGACAAGAGCTGTGCCCTACCTAGCTCTGGAGAGGTGGGCCGGGCCCGGCGCCCCTTCCCCTTGCTCCGCGTGCCTCTGCCTTCCTGAGCCATCCGGACGCTCTCTTTCTTCTCTGCCACTTTTGCCTGCCTTCTCTCCACTTCCTTCCCTGTGCCGTGCTGCCCTGCCCAGCTCCTCTCCAGCCGGGCCTCCTGCTCCATGCCCGGCTTTGCCCAAGGCAGGAACCGCACCTCCGTGGACACCTCCGGCCTCCGGTACAGCCCATGGGGCACAGCCAGCCTGGCAGCCAGCCCTTCGCTCCCCACCCCGGGGGCCCTGGTTGCAGCCAAGGGACCTCCATCCGGGCACAGGGTCCCTTCAGCGGCACGGCCCCGTGGGGTGGCCTGCGCCAACAGCCACTGCTCCTTCTTCCTCACTTCCCCGCCACCATCTTGCTGCACAGCCTTCCTCACCTCCTCCACCAAGCCGCCCCGCGCCGGGCCTCTCCGTGCCCGCTGTCCCCCCGGCTCCGGCTCCCCGTTGGGCCCCACCAGCGCCACGCTGGAGAGAGCCAGGTGCTGGATGACATGCGTGCCCTCGACCGGAGCCGAGGCCTTGGCTGGCGGCACCTTGCGTGGCAAGGCTGAGCCACGTGGGGTGCGGGCGGCGGGGGGCTCAGCGGGTGGCTGTGGCTCGGCCTTGCCCAGCTCCTGCGAGCGCCGCAGCTGCTGCTTGGACACGGTCCTCTTGATGCGGCTCAGCTCCTCCGAGAACTTATGCTCAATGTCCTGCACGCGCCCGGTGAACTTGCCCCGCTCGTCGAAGGAGGCAGCCTTCTGGCGAAAGGCCTGGCGCCGGCTGGCCGCGCTGCCCTCCCCGTCCCGCCAGCCCCCTGGTGTGCCTGCCCGCCGCTCCCAGCCTGGCTGGTCGAAGGAGCGCGTCTTGCGCAGGGGCAGCCACGGCCGTGTGGGGAAGGGGCTGTCTGCCTGCTCCAGGCTCCCGCGGCGCTCCTCGAAGTACTGCAGCCGCTCGAAGATCCTGGAGCCGGCGCGCACCAGCTTGGGCGATGCCCGCACCGAAATGCGGCCCGAAGCGTCGCTCATGGGTGTGGCGGGCCGGGAGTCCTGCGTGCTGCCCTGCGACTTGGGCTTCTTGATCTTCTCCTCGTACTCCTCGGGGACGGTGTCCTGATAGTCAGCCGGCACCGAGGACATCCTGCGGGGGGTCACGGGAGTGCAGGAGGAGGAGGGGAGGCGGGCAGAGGGCTGCGGGGTAGCTCCGGAGGGTGTGGGGGGGCACAGGCCGGCTCTTGGGGACGGTGAGCGGATGATGGGCGGCTTGGCAGTCAGTGGCAGGGCAGCAGGCGAGTGCGGAGGCTCAGCGCCAGGCTTTGGGGAGACGGGACCACTGTGGGGATCATCTCGCCGGTACCCCCCCTGGGGGATGCTGCTGCAAGGGGACAATAGGGGAGAGCAAATCAGAGCCCACCCTCACCTATGACTGCGTCACAGGTCCCAACCCAACCACCCAATAGCGCACAGCAGGGGACAGCCCCAGGACCCTCAAAGGGCCACAGTGAGGGGATCCAGCCACACTTAGGCCACCTGGAGCTGGCTTGCTGGTATGACCCAGCGGTGTTTTACGGCTGGTGTCTCATTGCCCAGGGACACCCTTGTAGGACAGCAGTGTGGTGATGCTGGGACAGTCAGCAAGTGCCCTTCCCAGAGCTGCCATGCAGGCAAGATGAGGGCACGGGGACAGAGGGGTGCCCCAATCTCCCTGGGGTGTTCCAGCATGCCAGGGCAGTGCAGAGAGCTCTTCTGCAAGGCCACAAGTCATCACCCAGTGCACGTGCTGCTGCCGACATGTCCCCCTGCCCTGCCACCCCCAAGATCCCCGCCCGCCCCCCTGGCCCCACAGCCCAGGGCTTGGCATGTGCAGTGCAGAAATCAAAAAGTGGAGATGAGGTTCTGGTGAAACAAGCAGCCTCAAACACAAAAGGAGGATGGAGGTCGAAGGAGAAGGCCTGCAGGGCTGGGGAGGGACAGGGGCTCTGAGCATGTCAGCAGGCCCTGGGGAGGAAGTATGTCCCTCGTCCCCACTGCCACCCCTGGGTGGTGGGGACAGCTTGTCCGTGGGTGCCACACCTCTGTGCCCCCGTGTTCCTGGCCATGCAGAGCCCTCACAGCTGTCCAGGAAGAGGTTCAGTTCATATGGGGTTACCCCCAAACCTTAACTGGCCATAGCAGATAGAGACCCTGCTCCAGGCCCTCCACCCCAGGGCCGTTCCCTCCTCACCGGTGCCAGGTGCCTACTGCTCAGAGCCTCCGTTCCTCATCCGGGCATGGAGAAGGCAAAGAAAGCCCAGGCGGAGGAGAGAAGATGGCTGCGGGGAGGAGATGGCCCCAGCAATGTCCCCTCCGCGCACTTCCCCCTGCTACTTACACATGGAGCGAGAGCGCCCGTCCTCGGTACAGGCTGAAGGCGCTGCCGTATGGGTCGCTGGCCACAGAAAGGCTATCCTCTGACCCCCAGCTTGTGCCCACCAGATTAGCCCGTGATGCCCGCACCAGCGGCTCCACGCCCAGGTGCCGGACCTCGGTGCCACGTGGGGACGGCGCGTTTGCTTGCCTTGGAGTTCCCTGCAGTTGCCAGGCACTAGGGCGGAGGTAGGGTCCCCGCACGGGGAGGTTGGCATCCGGCTCCTTCTCCACCACGGTCTGCTGGCTGCCCGACCAGCTGGAGCGCTCTTCCGCCTGAGACAGGGCCAGCACCGAGGTTGGCGTCGTGTTCATGGAGGCGTCCACCAGGGTGTCGGAGCCACCTGGAAGGAGAGCGGTGGGCATCCCCAAGTGGTATCCCACCCAGCTCATCAGGTGGGCCGCCCCAAGGGGACCCCTAAAGCTCTGTGTCCCCACAGCTCACCCGTGGGGGTGCTGAAGGCCGTCTCATCCTGCAGCTCGCTGCGCTGCGTCACCTGGGGGTCGCTGGGCTCATCCTCACCGGTCTCTGAGTCTGTGGAGGAAGAGCAGAGGGTGAGGGGACACGAGGACCAGGCTTGCAGTGCTCCTCACAGACCCACCGGCTCCAGAGGCAGATGAGCAGTGCACAGGAAGTTCTGGGCAGCAGAAGAGCAAGGGTGGGAGAGGGATGACTGTAACACGGGGGACACAGAAGGCTGCCAGCAGGAAAGGCAAGACTGAGGACCGAGGCTGGAAAAACCATGGGACAGGAGTGGCATTAGATGATACTATGTGGGGTGGAGGCAGGAGAAGAGATGGTGGTGGTGGAAATGCAGGGGAAGGAGGATGTAACTGGTTGATGGAGACAGGGGGACAGTGGTGGCATTGCAACAGGGAGGCACGCTGGGGGCACAGAGCCCCATCTGGGAGCGGGGCTGGCATGAGGTGGGCATCTTCCTACCGTAGCTTTGCTTCCTGCAGGAGCGGAAAACTTCGCTTCCATAGGGGCAGCAAGAGAGAGAGAGACATCAACACCCGGTTATCGGCCCAGCCTGCGGAGACGCGTGGGGCACTGGGGAGTACTTTGTCCCCAGCATGTCCCTGCGCTACCATGAGGCAGTGACCTGCCAGGGCAGCAGCTGGGCAGGCCGTGGCAGTTCAGATAGCCTGGCACCATGCGCCAGCCTTGGAGGCCAAGGATGGGGCTAGGGCTGGCCAATTGCCTGGCTCAGGGCCCACGGTGGGCACCTGGTGCCTTACCCTTCCATATGGCAGGGGCCATGGGTCTGGCACCCCCAGCCTTCCCTACACAAATTAACTACACACACAGAGTCACTACATCATCTTCAGCACCACATTCGGCCTCCCCTTCCTTGCATCCCTCCTGTAAAGCACGTGGCATCGTCCCCTCCCCACACCATGGTCACATCCTGCCTGCACAGCAGCCAGCTCCTGTGCCTGCTGCTGCTCCAGCTGTCCTCTGGGCCCTGGGCCCTCACCTCCTGTGCCCCAGGTGGGCACTCCTAGAGGTGCTGGCACACATGGATGTGTGTGCCTGGGAGCACACATGCTGCATCAGGCTTGGTGTGCACTCTGCATCCACAGCACCCCTGCAGCAAGTATTCAGAGGTGCTGCTGTGCCCCACTGGTGCTGGGAGAGCACCAATGCTTCTCTCAGGGTGAGGCTGTGGGGCACTGTGTGCCCAGGCACGTTGTGGCCAAGTCAATGCAGAGTCACTGCACTGTTCCTTCCCAGGAAAGCAAATCCACATAGACACCAAGGGTCCCCATTTCCTCCTCACCACTATGCAAGCTGCTACTGCAGAGCCCTTTGGCAAAGGAAACGTCCCCCACCCTCCAGTCCTGTCATCACACACCACAGCCCAGTGGGGGTCCACACTGCTATCCCCTTCCTGGGCTGGTCTGGTGCAGCCCAGTACACTGCCAACTGCCCCGTCACTGCCATTGCAGCAGGCTGCCTGCCACCATGTCCCCAGCTCCCCAGCAGCGCCCCTGCTGCTGTGGGGACAAGGGCACACTCACAGGACACACCAGGAGCCCCTAAGCCCATTTTAGGGCTGTGCCCAGCCCTGTGCAGCCTCTGCTCACTACCCCCTCCCTGGTACTGCAGGGGGGCCGGACCCCATCCCAGCAGGGGGGCCAAATCCTGGTAACTCAACGCACCATGCGTGAAGCGACCGAAGCGCCGCGAGTGGCCGGTTTTCTGCAAAGGAAGAGAGAAGAAAGCATTATCCACAGCACAGCCTCACACACACCCCCTGCTGCACGCCCCCAGGGTACCTACAGGCACACACCCCACGCACACAGCCGTGCACGGGAGTAGGTGGGCACGTGCAGCGCATGCCCACCAGCGCACACGCACGCACATCTCTTGGTGCTGCTGCACCCAGGGGTGACACGGTGCACCCCAGTCCCACTGCCTGCAGCCAGCAGCTTCGCTCGGGCGGGTGCCCAAATGCTCCACAGCCCCTTCGAAGTCGCCGCCCGCGCCAGCACAGGGACAGAGCCAGCCAAGCGTCTTCCAGGCACTGGCCCAGACTCAGACATGGGCATGGGCCCAGCGTGGGGACAGCATCCCCCAGCCTGGTGGTGGCTGTGCCAGCTGTGAGAGAGGCCGCCTGGCACAAGTGCCATGAGATGACCAGCCTGCAGGGTGGGAGGCGTGGGAGCCTCGCTGTCTGGGCAGGCAGGATGGAAGCATGGGGCAGAGGTGCCAGCAGCTCCCTGCCAGCTCCCTGTCCTCCTCCGCACCATAGCTTGGAGCTGGGCATCTGCTTGCCAAGGGCCACCTGGCTGCTGTGCTGATTCAGGCAGGTAGGACAGGGGACGTGGCGTGCATGCAGCAGGGCTGGGCTGCCAGCACCCAGCATTGCTCCCAGCCCAGCTGGGTAGCAGAGTCTCCCTGGGACAACAGCAGCCTGCGCCTTTGCTGCCCATTGTGGAGCCTGAGTGGGGCTCTCCCAGAGCCTCCTGCCCATCCTGCAGCTTCTAGACAAGCTCACCAACAGACAGCCCTCAGGGATGGATGACAGACAGTCCCCAGGGACAGACAGCCCCAGGGGCAGACAGACAGCCAAGCACAGCCAGCAGTCTGATGTCTTTATAGCAGCAGCAGGCTCATTTCGCAGCCCCCAGGGTGCCAGTGGGCAGCACAAAGGGGCTCCCACTGCCCCCTCCCAGCATGCGGTGCTGGCCAGAGGGCAGTGGCTGCACGAGACACATTTGTATTCAGGCTGAGCCAGGTTGAGCCAGGCTTCACCTCCCCTCCCCGACTGCCTGTGCTGGTTCTGGCTGGCAGCCCGCCTTCCAGGCCAGGGAAAGATAGATGAGTGATTAACTGCACCATCGGCGGATAATTCCCCCATTAAAAAATGAAAATGCAATTGAGTGCCATTATCGGGTGTGCTCACGGCTTCCCCGGGGACTGGCGCCATCGGCTCCCACCAGATCTGGTGACTGCACCCAGCAGGGCAGGGCCCACAGCTATGGGGGGTGAGCCCCTGCCCTCTGCCCTACAACAGGACCCCTGGCCGGACCCCTGGGGCATGGCACCCACCCACAGCTCAGAAAGCAGCATCCCCCAGGCGCTGGGTGATGCAGGGTCACCTCCAAGCAGCAGACCCTCTACTTTCAAAGAGGGGGACAGAAAGGGGGCAGGAGGTGGCAAGAGCAGCTCGGGACAAACCCCATGGGGCTGAGATCTTGACAACTTGGCCAGCAGCGATGCACCCTGCTTGGGGGCATCATTTTCAGCCTAGGAAACAGTGCAGGGGAGCCCCTGGAGCCCACCCTCCACCCACAGAGAAGGGGAGAAAAGCCAGTGGGGATGAGCATCCAGCCTCAAGCCTGCCCCACGGTGAGGTGGGGTGGGACCTGGCCCTGCTTCGCTGCCCCAGTGCCTGCATAGACCCACCATCCTCATCCAGGGGACTGTCCATCCCTATAGCTGTGGCCATGGTACGAGTGGGGCTCCTGGGGCTGTGGAGCACAGCCCTCTCCTGGCACATGGAGCCAAGCAACATGGTACTGGTGTTGCTGACTGTGAGGCCAACAGGGAGCAGGGCCAAGGGGAAGCAGGGAGGCAGCGGGTGGCCCGTGTGGTGTGCCCAGAGCTCAGCCAGCATAGCAGGACCGTGCCCTGGCACGCAAGCCATCCCCAAGGGCAGATGGGGCAGCCAGGTGCTGCCCCCAGGGGAGATGGATGCCCCCACACCTGGGCAGGGCTGTCACCTCCCCACAGAATCCCCAGGGATCCATGTCCCCATCCTGCACCCCTGGGTGGGGACTGTGGGGACACCCAGCAGGGTGACAGCGGGGTGGCCGTGCACCCACGTAGGGTGTAGCAGTGGGGTGCTGCTGTGAGCCCCACGAGAGGGTTCCTGGCAGGATGTCCCCATCCTCCCCCCACCGCCGAGGCCCGGTGACGTCCTTGCTCCTCGCTCGGCGGAGCGTGCGGAGAGGCCCGCGGAGGATCTCTGCTGTGCCAGGCATGCTCCTGACGCGGAGGGGATGACGCATGCAAAGCCTCATCTCCAGCTCCGTGACCACCGGCGGCGGGGCCGGGGGGAGCCATGCAGCCGCCTCCGCTGGCTCCGGAGGGCAGGAAGGGGACAGGACCCCCGCCATGGTCTCACAGCCGTGCTGGCGAAGGAGATGCTGAACACCTGCCCGGCACTGCTGCGTGGAACCGGCGGCTCTGCGGGCGGGGCTGGCGGTGGGATAAGCCCGGGGGGAGCAGTGCAGGGCCGGGTTCGCCCTCTCCCCACCCGGGATGGATGCGCGCCCGCTTCCCGCTATTTCCCCCCCCACTCCACCTCCGTTCCACCGCGCGCTCACCAGCGCGCAGCCCTTACCTGGAAGCGCTTCTTCACCCAGATCTTCTTCATGCTTCTGCAGAGCCCCGGCGGCCCGGCCACCGCCGCTCAGGCCCGGCAGCGCGGCAGCCCGCAACTGGGGGGGGTCCCCGCTGTCAGCGCCCCGGTGGGGCCCCCAGCATCCTCCCGAGGAGGGCGGAGGGAGAGGCAGGGGCTCGCCAGGTTGGGCTCTCGGGAGGGCTGGGGCTGTGAGCATGAAGCATCACTGGAGTGCTCCTCCCTCCATCCTTCCCCCGCCTGCCTCCGCCTCCGCCTCCCGCCAGCCCTGGCACGCAGTGACAGCGGCGGGGGACGGTCAGGGCACAGGTGGCGGGGGCACCGCGGGATGGGGGATGCGCACACACATCCCGCACCCCTCTGCCCTCCTGATGGCTTTGGCTATGCGGGATGCGGGGCTCCGAGCCCGCTGCCTAGAGTCACGGAGCTGCTCCCCCCTCCTGCGCTCAGCACCACTCAGTGCCGGGGGTCCTCAGCGCACCCCTACACAGATGACAGCAGCACAACGCTCAGCACCGGCGCTGCATGGCACTGCCACATGCACACCACGATGCCTGGCAGCTCCGGCTGCTTTTCTGCACTCCCCCTCCCAGCCCACGGCTCCCAGCGTGGAGCTTGTCACGGCTTCATAATAACTCGCAAATTACCGGGTACAAAGGGAGCTGCTCGTACGACGTTGCTGACAGCCCCACCATCCAAGGGATGCTGTGGGGTTTCCGTGGAGACCCCGTGCGTCAGGCGAAGCACACAAGTGGCAGAGCTGGCACAAAGGGGATCTCCTGCTGGAGCCCGGGGACACCAATGTCCCTCTCAGCCTGGTGCCACCCCTAAAGAAAAGTGCCTTGCTGGATGTCCCCCGTGCACCCTGGCACAGATCCTGTCCTTGCCACGTGCCACATGCCACACTGACACTTGCACAGCCTGTGTGCGGGGACAGCCACCCCCACTCCCCAGCATCCCCTTGCTGCTGATAGAAGGATGCTCGAGCACACGGCGCCCACTGTAGGCTGAGGACACAGGGACACAGTGTGACCTTGGCTGGGGTGCTTGGGCACAGAGTGGGACAGGAGGGGACGTTTCCTACCCACTGTGCCAGCCCTGCTGCTGAGGCACTGGGCACAGAGGGTGCGGGGGGAGGGGAAGAGCCCTCTCAGTGCCGCCAGGACATGGCACACACCAGCAGAAGGGGAGCAGGCAGTAGTGGGAGCTGGGGGACAGCACCAGGAGGAGGAAGGGGCCGCAGCCCTGCACACAGCCCCCAGAAGCTGTGCTATATTTACCCGCACTCGGGCCCGGGTCTCGGCTTCTCATGTGTAACACAAGACCTACAGCCGGCGAGAATCCGAGGGGACGGCACATTCCTCAGCAAAAATAACCCCCCGACAGCAGGAGAGAGGGCAGGGGTGGAGGTGACTGACTGGACAGCTGCATGCTGCTCCCCTGCCCGCTCCCAGCACCCCAAAGGGGACTAGCAGCACAGCCTCAGAGTGAGCCCTGCACCCAGATGGCATGAGACAGAGCCAGGAGATCCCAGAGGACTTCGTCCCCATGCACAGCCCTACCTGGGAACACGCTCCAGCTGTGCCAGGCTCCGGTGAGACATGGCCAGGCACACTGCCCACCTCATGGCATACCAGGGGCTGGAGTGGGCACAACAGCACAGGGAAACTGAAGCAGCCCCAGAGAGTGCTCAGAGAAGGTGACAGCAAGGGGAGGCTGCAGGCTGTGTCTGGCCTTGAGCGAGCAGAGCTCTCAGGAGGGCTGGCAGGGACTCTGGAGAAAGGGGCAGCTGGCACTGGGCACAGGCACAGCTCTGCAGAGTAAGGGCCTAAAATTAGGCACCGAGATAAACGGTGTGAGGTGCTGAGCCACCAGGGACACTGTCAGCATGGCTGTCCCAAGTGGGGTGCCATCAGCACCGCCAGCCACGGCCTCGTACCCCATGGCAGTGGGGAAACTGGGAATCAGGGAGGGCACGGAGGTGCTGGGACCACTGCCATGGGGCTGCACAGCTGTGCCAAAATGTGCTGAGTCCCCAGGATACATCCCATGCCCTGCACTCTGCTAAAGGCAGGCTTCATCCCTCTGCACCAAGGGGAAGGGGCTACACAGGGTCAGTATCACCATGCAGAGTCATCACGCAGGGAGCACCGTGCAGGGAGCATTACACAGGGACTGCTTCATCTGCCTCCCTGTCTCTGCACCCAGCCCGTCCTGCAGAGGCAAGGTTACACAGAGCTTTGATTGCTGAGTGCAGGTGGAGGCGAGGAGCAGGACCCTGTGCTGGGCACTGAAGACACACAAATCCAACCTTGAAATAAGAGGCAGCCTCGGCATTGCTCGTTGCTGGCACAGCGAGGGGGGCCGGGCTCTCTAGCAGGAGATTAGTGGGGTTTGGAAGAGGTGATTTAAGCTGGCTTATGGTGAAAAAGGCAGGAGGTACAGCTGAAAAGTGATATGGCATTAGTGGGCAAGGAGGCAACGGTGGGGACCCCTCAAACCCCTCCTGGCCTCATGCACACTCCCTGCTCCCTGTGTCAGGCACTGACGCACTCAGGGGACCTGGGAGAAGAGCAGGAGAAAATCATTAGTGGGGTGGAGCGACAGATTCAGGGCAAGGGATTAGAGGAGCTATATCGGGCTTGTGCGAGCAGGGGGGAATGCGGAGCCAGTGCAGGAGGACCTGAGCACAGAGCTGGGCACCACAAAGGCCCCCAGCAGTGACCTGAGCCACCTTGGGAGAGCTGTCAGCCCCATGGAGAGCTGCAGCCCAGTTCACACATCAGGAAGAAAGGGTGGAGGACAGGGACATGGCACCATGCAGAGATCGCTGTGCCCCAGAGCAGGGCAGAGCCACAGCCCTTCCCCAGGGCTGGCTTTGGGCGGCTGTTTGCTGAACACAGCACACAGGAGCGCCTGGGGCAGGGTGACATTCACCCCACAGCCCTGGCTGCTCTGTGCCTCCTGTGGCTGCTCCAGAAACGTGGCCGCAAGGGCTGGGAATCGGGAGCAGGGAGGTGTGCATCAGCACAATGAGAACGGGCACCTGGGGAAATCAGGCGGCTCCAAGCAAAGACACACTGCAGGTCAGAGTGACAGAGGGGTGAAGCACCACTCTGTGCCCCCATCACAATCCACAGCACCACTGGCCCCAAAGGTGGGATGCGCAGTGGCCACACATCCCCATTGCAGGGCAGGACAGCTCCTGCACACTTCTGTGCTCCACCTCCAGGCTCACCACCAGCAGGAATGCATACTCTCCAGTGATGCTCCCCCAGCAACCCAGCCCCACACAGAGCAATGCTTCTTCCTCACTGCTGCCTCGTGCAGCACTACTCCTGTGCTTTCCTAACCCGCAGCCCCAGTGCTCGGCACAGCCATCCTCACACGTTGGCATTGCTGCCCAACACCTCCAGCCAGGCGGTCCTGGTAGCACCTCAATGCTCCAGGGAGGTGGCGCTGCCCTGGGGTGATGAACCCCCTTCTGTGCAGTATAAGGCCCCCACTGCAGCCCAGTGCCCCACACACACCCCTTGTAATGCTGAGCATAGGGCAGCCATTGGGCTTTGGAGATCCAGCCGATGCTGGCCCCTCCCTCTTGCTAATTAACCACCAGACCCTGCCTACTTACATGCATAAGCTCCTCCTTCATCCCTCAGGCTCCTCCCCCTGCTTCCCCACACTTGGGGGTCCCAGTTCCCTCAGTGCAGCACCAGTGCCCCCAGTGCAGCCCCAGTGCCCGCTACAGCTGCAGCGGTGGCATCACAGCCACTTGTGCTCACGGGGACCTGTACACAGGGGTGGCTGATGCAGGGGAACCAGGGGTACCGTATATCCAAACACCACGACCAATCTCTCTCTCCTGCTGCCCCATGCATGCTCACCATCACATGCTCCAACACCTCCACACCCTGGCATCCTGCCCTGCCTGGCAGTGACTGCTGCAGCCACATGCTCGCTCCCCAGCTGCAGAGCTGCCCCAGTGCTGCCGGTACTGGGGATCCCAGCCCGTGGCAGTCAGACAAGGCACAGCTCAAGCTCAGCCAGCCCCTGAGCACGCCGCGTCGGGGAAAGCCTGCGAAGCATCGCCGCTGCCTTCAGCATGGGGAAGCAGTGCCAGTGGGGATGCTGGAACCATGGTGGTGGAGCAGCGGCACCGATGGCCACGTGGCCCTTACCTTCCATGTCGATGATGGCCAGCACCGCGCTGGTCATGGCCTCTCCTCGCTCATTCTCAGCGACACACGTGTATACACCAGCATCCTCCTTCGTGCTGTCCCGGATCCACAGCGTGCCGTACTCCTCCCCGCGCGGGGCCAGCTGCTCCTCGTTGTGGTACCAGCGCAGGTTGGGCCGGGGGTTCCCCACCGCCACCACCCGCAGCCGGATGTCACAGCCAGTGCCGATGGCCGCGTTCTTCAGCTTCCGCACGAAGGCCGGTGCCGCCAGGCGAGTGGGGCCCTCCTCAGCCGCCCCCTGCTCTGCCGTGACCTTGGCGCGCTTCGGGGGGATGCCGGGGCTCGGAGGGGCTCTCCCAATCGCCCGCCCGGGCTCCCCACTGGCCCCGCTGGTGCCGCCACGTGCCTGTGCCCGGTGCATGCTGCTTGATTTCCTTTCCTCACCTCCCCAATGTCACAGTACCGCGCCCCAGTTTCCTTCCTGGTGCACACCAGGGGGTGCCGACAGCGAGGCGGCCCCCTGCTCCAGGTGCCGTCCGGTTCACAGCCTCCCCCAGGCCGGCCACAGCCCCGAAGGTCGCGGTGCCGTGGGCAAGCTGGGGACTATTTTTAGGCTGGGGGCTCAGATTGCCGCTCACCGCATCGCTTCTCACCCAGCGCAGCACCCGTGCACCATGCTCCACCACAACTCCTGCCCACCCTACACCTCGGCACCTGCTCCGCCGCTGCCCCGTGTGGGTCCCGCGGTGCCGGTGCTGCCCTGTCGCTGGGCCCTGACGTCCCCCCCTCACCCGTCCCGCGCAGCCCCCACAGAGCTGCACTCCCTCTGCCCCCTCTCCTGAAGTGGCAGCTGCCTCTGATATGTCACATTCCTTGGCCAGGCTCCCCCTCTCTGCGCCCGCCACGCAGCCCTGCAGCCCAGCTCCGCTTGCAAAGATAGAAAGGGGCCAGCACCTTTCCATATTAGCAGTGAGGCCGGAGGGGAACCGGCCTTCCCCCCCACCTTCCCCATTCCCAGGCGTGTCACCGGATCGGGACGCAGAGACCCTGGTGGCATGCGGAGGGAAAGGACACCGTCATGCTTCCTGCAACGCGAGACCCTGTGGTGAGCTGGGACAGGATCCGGGCCCTGCACTCCATCCCCAAGGAGGGCTGTGGGTTCGGGGGTGCCTCCCTGCAGCCAGCAGCCAGGGCTACCGGTGCCACACAGCGCCTCGCCACCCCCAGGCAAGGCAGGGCTTCCCCGGCTCCGAATTTATGGCAAACATCTCATCACCTGGCCCCAGCCGCCCTCTCCAGGGGCTGTAAATCTGGGTGAGCGGGACGTTAACGATATGGCACGCTGCTCGCCTGCTGTGAATGAGCCTGGCTGGGTTTGGCAGAGCCAGCGGCCACCATCACAAGGGCAGCTCATTAGTGGCACAGCACCAGCGCCGACTTTCTGCATGTAGGGGAGCAGCTGCGATGCCCTGGGACTTGCCAGGGCTGGGGACCCCTCTACCCAAATCCGGGGCTGCAAAGCAGCTGGGCAGACCCCAGCAGCTTCAGAGAAAAAGCCTGTGAGAGCCCTGGGGCCTCTCCTGCTGCACCTCAGTGCCAAGAGCTGCTCCTTCCCCACTCTGTCCCCAGCCCCAGGGGTGGCAGGGGGGACAGCTGGCGCAGGGCAGCCCCTGAAGCAGCTGGGATGCAGGGATCTTCAAGAGGGTGGCAGCGATGGGCAAGGTGGTGGCAGAGCAGAGGCAGAGCCCTGGCCCCACCATCTAGGCAGGGAAGGAAGTGGTTGGTGGTGTCGTCTGTCCCCAGGGCAGTCCCCGATGTCACAGGGCCACCTGCTGGACACAGTCCTTGAGGTCTGAACGCCCTACAGCCCTCTCTTTCGTCCTGCAGCCAAAAGAGGGAGGGTCTCCACAAAGACAGTGGACAGTGGACAACCTCTCTGGCGGCAGCCCTGTCCCCGCCGGTGGCAGCAGCTTGGGGACACCCGGCTTTTGTCGCTAAAACATCCCACTGGGCTGGGTGAGGGCAGGGAGGGGCAGCACCGGCTGAGAGCCACCTCAACACCTTGTGACCCCGATGGGGGAAGACGGAGCGTCCTTCCGTGTGCTGGGGGCCAGCCCAGCTCCGATTGCGGGCAGAGGGTCCCAGCAGAGCATGGGGACCCCAGAGCCACTCTGAGCCTGCTCAGGGCTCAGCTCCCCTCGGGGACGGGCTTTGCTGCAGTCCTGGTATCAGCAGGATTGCTCCCCAGTAGTGGAACTGAGTACCCCCTCGATGCCCCCCCGTGCACCACCCCCTGC
>JACDJE010000851.1:0-23845 GCA_016647715.1 Pavo muticus | reverse complement strand
CCCCCCCCCCCCCCCCACGGACGGGGCTGCCTCTAGGGCAGCGTGGGGGGGAGCGCAGAGCCCCGGCCCCCGGAGCACCCCAACCTCTCCCCGTCCCCGGCATCGCTGCAGCCCCACCCAGGAGAAACGCCAGCTCCGGGGCGGGCTGCGGTGCCGTGCGGGGAGACGGCTCCTGCTCCTGCGGGACCGCCCCCGAGCGGGGAGGGGGCTGCGGGGCGCGGGGGGATGCAGAACCCGCTGCTGGGACCCGAGGCCACCACCTGCTCCCCCCACCCCTTCCTGCCTGTCCCCTCCGTCCCTCTCTGCCGCCCCCCGGCCCGGCCCTGATCCTGGCGCTAGCTGCGAAGCCTTGCGAAGCCGAAGGAGAGAGCCCGGGGGTGCGGGGGAAGCCCGGGCCGTGCCCGGAGGCGGCCGTGTTGGGGGGAGTACAGGCTTGGGGGGGCAGAAGGGCGGCTGGGCACCGGGACAGATTCTTCTACAGCACCTCGTGCTGCTGCTGGGTCGCCTCGCTCACCACCTGAGGGAAAGGAACGTGAGTTGATGCCACATCCCCGCTCCCCACCGCCCATCTGTCCCCCCGCAGCGCTCACCTCTCCATCACGAGTTTCGATGGTTTTGATCATCACTGTCTTCTTGGTGTGCACCTCGGAGCCACGCTGGTCTGGGCTGGTCTCTGTAGGGAGGGAGACACAGGGATGACAGCGACCACGCAGACAGGTGGCATGGGAAGGTGGCACTGGGGCTGGGGCCGAGGGTTTCCAAGAGTCCTGGGTCACCCCACCTCACCCAAACGCCCCATGTGATCCTCCGCACCTCCCCCCCCCAGCTCAGCGTGCCATCCACGGGAACCCCGAGCCCAACTCACCGCGGAAATTGAGAGCGGAGGCAAAGGTCTGGTGCATGGGGATGCTGATCCTGCACGGACACAGAGGGGAGAGCTCAGCGCCAACCACTCCAAAACCACGCCCCCACCTCGTCCTGCTTCCCCCCGCCGCTCACCGGTTCTCCTCGCCCTCCAGCAGCTTGCGGTAGGTGGCGATCTCCACGTCCAGGGCCATCTTGACATTCAGCAGGTCCTGGTACTCGCGCAGGTGCCGGGCCATCTCATCCTTCAGGTGCCGGATCTCCTCCTCCAGCCGTGCAATTGTGTCCTGGTACCCGCCGGCCTCCCCCGCAAAGCGCTCCTCCATTTCCCGCATCTGGCGCATCAGCGAGTCGTTCTGGGGGGACAGTGGTGTGCGTCAGCAGGGGGTGGCACATGGAGCGCTTCTGGGGCACCCCGAAGTCCTTCCTGGGGAACCCGGGGTTCGCTCCGTGCTGCCTATGGCTCACCGTGCCCTTGAGGGCATCGATCTCGCAGGTGTAGGACTGGATCTGGTGGCGGTACTCCAGCATCTCCTGCTTGGCCTGCCGCAGGGCGTCGTTGTTCTTGTTGGCCGCCTGCGTCAGGTCAGACACCTGCGGAGAGGATGCGGTCAGCAGGTGTTGTCATGGGGATGGACCCGCCGACCCCCAGCCCATCCCCAGCCCCGCACCTTGGATTTGTACCACTCCTCAGCCTCGGCAATGTTCTTGGCGGCGATGCTCTCGTACTGCGCGCGGATGTCCCGCAGTGCGGCTGTCAGGTCGGGCTTGGAGATGTCCATCTCCACCTGGATGTGCTGCTCCTGTAGCTGAGCCTGCAGCTCGCGGATTTCCTGGGGACACAAAGGGGTGCGTCAGGGCTCCATTCCCCAGCCATGGCCGCGGGACACGGGGCCGCCCCACACCTACCTCTTCGTGCACCTTCTTGAGGAAGGCGATCTCCTCCTGCAGGGACTCGATGCGTCTCTCCAGGTCGATGCGTGCCAGCGTAGCCGCGTCCACGTCCTGGGGGAACACGGAGAGTGGGGTTAGGGGTGGTGATAGGCAGCCTCGGGTTACACAGGGACCACCAGCCGAGGCCGGAAATGGCAAAGCTGTGCCCACGGCCATGCTCCGGTGATGAACACTGGTTGCTTGAGGAGGGGGCAAGGAGGACAGAGGTGGCCAGGCAGTGTGGGGACTTGTCTACTCACAGCTCTGAAAGCAGCCAGGTTGTTCTCAGCCTCCTCCTTCAGCTGGATCTCCTCTTGCAGCCTGGAGGCAGAGAAGGACACATTAGGGGACACCCGGACAGACCCCTGTCCCCCAGCATTGGTGTTCCTTCTTGCTGACCCCAAGCACAGCGTGCCTGGTGGGAACACGGCGGATTGTCCTGCACTCCCAGCAGGCGGAGAGAGGGCTGGCCGGGGGCCAGGGGCTTTTCCTCCCATTCCCTATTATAGTCAACGGCAACAGGAGCACAAAGGCATGAGGTCAGCTCAGTGTCATGCTCACTGCCCCGGCCCTTATAGGGACGAGTGGCCGGCAGCTGGGGGACGGGGTCCTGAGAGGCAGCCACTGGCTGAGTCACTCATGGGGACAGCAGGACGGGCTGGGCACCTGGCTCAGAGTGCAGGGAACAAGAGTGAGACAGTGGGTTTTGGGGTCTCCACAATGCTGTGGGTATGCAGGGCACCCCAGGAGCTGTGACAAGGGAGGGGCTTGGTGCCCTAGGCTGCAGCTTACGGAGCCTGAAGGGGACAGAGGTGCCTGTCTGTGTTGGCACAGCAGTGCAGGAACCTGACACCCATTTGTCCTGTGCCCTGCTCCTCCCCTGACATTTGGGGTCGTCCCACAGGAGCAGCGCAGCTGGGTGGCAGGACAGCCGACCGCCATCAGCCTCACAGCATCAGTGGCTCCAGCCCAAGCTGCTGCTCCTGCTGGGTCACCCCTGGGAGATGGGGACTCCAGCCTTCCCTGTCCACATTCCCGTGATGGCACAGCAGCCAACACCTGGATCTCAGGACCAGAGGTGCTGTCTGGTGGCCCCGTACTGGTTGCACCATGGTGTCCCTCATCCCAGTGGCTATTCCCCCTGGCCCCAGCCTCATCCCCACCCTACAGCATCCCTGCAGAGCCGGGAAGTCCCTTCAGCTCCTGGTGCACCATAGCACCCACGGCAGGCCGGGAGCACTGCTGGCTTGCGGAAGTGCAGCCGCTTCCTCCCCTCCCTCCCTCGCATCCGGAGCCAGCAGAATCTCCCCCCACAGCCCTCCCTGCTTCTGTACATCTGTCTATCTGTCCATCAGGGCTAAGATCAGCCATGAGCTCTCCTTGCTGTGAGGAACAGGGTCCCTGATCCCCGGCTCCGGGGATCCTGTGTGACCACTGCACAAGAGTGCAAGGGACACCTCCTGCTGCTGGGGACATCCTCCCACTAGGTGCTCCCTGAGTAACTCCAAAGGGCTGGTGTGCTCCTTCCCTGTGCCATGGCTTAGGTAACCCCATGCCCCCCCGAGACCTGCAGACACGGTGCCAGGGCTGTGGCCCCGCCGTGTGCCCTGCGGATGGGTGGCAGCGGGAGACACACACAGGGAGAAATGCAGGGGTGAGGGGATGGAGCAGCGGGGCCACGGTGGTGGGCACCCAGGGGGATGCCAGAAGGGTCTACCCAGGGGCTGGAGCCATCCCCGAGGAGGGAGCGGAGAAGCAAGGGCCCTCTCACCTCTGCTTGAGCTTCTGCAGGTCATCTAGCAGGTTGTCACGCTCCACCTCCACGCGCGCCCGCTGCCCGGTGAGCGCGTCCACCTGGCGCCGCAGCTCCCGCAGCTCCTCCTCGTACATCTCGGCCACGCGCGTGGGCTCCTTGCCCCGCAGTCGGTTCACCTCGGCCACCATCAGCGCTTTCTGCTGCTCCAGGAAGCGCACCTTCTCAATGTAGTTGGCGAAGCGGTCGTTGAGCTCCTGCAGCTCCACTTTCTCGTTGGTGCGGGTCTGGAGGAACTCCTGGTTCATGGCATCGGCCAGGCTGAAGTCCAGCAGCTCGCCGGCCCCCTGGTAGGCGCTCTGGTAGGTGCGCAGCGGTGTCACACGAGTGGTGCGGAAGGTGGACAGGGTGGGCACGGCCGAGGAACGCGACACCTGGTAGACGCGGGAGGTGACGGAGCTGCCGCTGCCCCTGCTCCCGAACGAGGCGCGGGGGAAGACCGGCGAGGTGCCGCCGCCGAAGGTGCGGCGGTAGGAAGAGACCCGCTGGCTGGAGGAGTACGACTGGCTCATGGTGGCGGTGAGGCGGCGGCAGGGAGCAGGGAGCAGGCAGCAGGCAGCAGGGCTGGCGAGCGGCCGGAGCTCGGCGAGGCGTCGGGAGCCGACCCGCGCCGCCGCTATTTGTATCCTGCTGACATCACCGGCCCCTCCTGCTGCGGGACAGCTGGGGGATGCTGCTGGAAGGGACGGCTGCCAGCCCCCGCCCTCGGCACTCACCTGTGGGCACCGCTGGGCCGTGGCCCCCCAACAGTCCCCCGACAGCTCACAGCCCCCCAGGGTCTCCCTTGGTCCCACAGTCCCCTCAGCACATTCCCCCTCCCTGGGCAACGTTGCTGCGGGACCAAGGGATGGGGGGCAGGCAGATGGGGACCCCCCCAGCACTGCCCTGACCCCAGCTGGGGCACAGTGGCCCCATTGGAGTGTCAGATGGACAGCTGGGCTGATGCCAGAGAGTAAGAAGTGGACTCAGCCCTTTCTACTCGTGGAGCCCAGACCCCATGGATTGGTGGGGCACACTCCCTAAACTGGCCTTATGCACCCCAGCAGCATCCCAACTTGCCCCATGGCCAGAGTCCCAGGCTCAGCTGTCTGTGTGGGGCTAGACACCATCCCCACCATGGGACATGCCATCAGATGGGGGGACACACGGGAAGGGAGCAATGTGGGGGCCCCTGACTTGAGCATGCTTGGAATTACCACCATCCTGACCCCACTTTCTGACACACAAGGGTCTGAGGTGGGGCAGGGCACGCTCGAGGGGGTGCTGAGTGACCCAGAGCAGGTGCTGGGGTACAGAGCAGCCCAGTGACGGTGACGTCACCCCCGGGTCCTGGCTCCGGCACATTCCCGAAGCAGCAGGCACCCAACCAAAATAGCCTCATACTCATCCGCGTGGGACATCAGTGGTATTTATAGCTGGGGGAGGCACCCTCTTAACCCTTCCTGTGCCAGGTACACGGATGGGGACCCTGCCCTACCCCTAGTCACTGTCACCCCCATGCAGGGGTTAGCATGCCTGGGCCCTGGGGACATCTCTCCCCAAGGAAAAGCCAGCTGCTGCTGCTCGCACTTCTGGGGTGGCCATGTTGGGAGGCCCCCTGCTCCCCAGGCCCCACTGCCCACATGGTGCCCCCTGCCATACCCAAACCACGCTGCTCCAGGAGCTGGCACAGTCCTAGCACCACTGTCCCCAGGACGCTGTGGCACAGGGGACTGTTGTGCCACTGGGCACAGGGTGACTCAGCAGCAGGAGCAGCGCTCAGCCCTGCACCTCCCAGCCCCATGCATACACCAAGCGGTGCCTGGGCTCAGCACCACAGGCTGGGGGCAGTGAGGGGCTGGGTGCAGTGAAGGTAGGTAGATGGTCAGGGTCCCACATCTGGGCTGTGCCCCCCAGGCCCTCCCTCTGTCTGGAGTCCTTCCAGGCTGCCCAGAAGCAGAATAACACCGTGGCTTCCCGGACGGTGCTCACTGCCCGGCTGAGCCTGACTTTAAAAGGGAAGGTATTTCCAGATGGGGCTGTTTCATCCCAGCGGGGGGGACATTGTGCAAGGGGGGGCTTGAGGGACAAGAAGAAGATGGAAAAACATACAGCATCCTTCCTCCCTCTGCCCCCCTTCCCTGCTCTGACCATGCCCAGCTCATCTCTGACCTCATGCATCAGCCCGTGGCTGAGATGTGAAGGGATACTTGGATCCCCACACCAGCACAGTCCCACTGCTCGGCCGTCCCTTCCTGTGACTCCATCCCACTGCCCTGGGTCAGGTTTGGGGTCAACACACTGTGCATGGGGAGTGGCTCCCAGCATGGTGCTGACCCTGCTCTGGAATGCACTTTCTGAAGTGGCCTTTCCTCAGCCGTCTTACAGCCTTCCAGGACGCCACCTCAGGGCAGAGGCCCTGCATTTGGCATAGGGCCGACAGAGGGACAGATGCCTCTTAGGAAATTCCCTTCCCCATGGTGCGGGAAGGAGGCGGGAGGAGCGGGAAGTGGAGATGTGGGCAGATGGGTCCTCAGCCACATGCTGGGTTTGTCCCACTCCACAACACTGGGGACAAACTTAACATGGTCTCTCCAGTTGTGGACCAGAGCAGGGGCAATGCCCCAAGCGATGTTCCCCACCATGCTCAGCATCATTCGGCTCCAGCCCAGGCCACGCTGACCCAGACGGAGCCTGGGAACGGGGCCCCAGTCCCCAGCACTGGCTTGGCCCCAGCTCCCAGGGCCCCGGGATGAAGGCGTCAGGAGCCAGAATGTCAAACAATGCCGTGAGCCAAGCCAGCTGCATCCCGCAGCCAGCCCTCCTCCCTGGCCCTCCCTCCCCGCTGCTCCCCCGGGATTTAAGGCACGCGGGGATCCGGGCACAGCCTGCCTGGGCTGCAGGCACTGGGGGCTGCAGCCGGGCGGGATGCAGGGATGGGGCACCAGCTGCCTCTCAGTCTCATATCACGGTGCTGCCAGGCAGGTCCGGGCCCTGCCCAGCCTCCTCCTGATGCGGATGAGAAAGGAGCAGCCAGCGTGTCCCCCCCACTTCACTGGCCCTGGCCATCTCCCTCCATCCCTCTCCTTTTACAGACACGAGCCTCTGAGGCGCCTTTACCCTAACAGGGAAGGAGCGGGCGCCTGTTCTCTTAGGCGCGTGCTATTGTCTAAATAGGAGATCACTCTTCCTCCGTGCCTGGAATGCAGCCCAACCAGCGTACTAGGGTCCCATGGAGCCCTGGGTGCCCCCAAAAGCCGCAGGCTGCTGTTTGCTGCTCCCTTCAGGCTTTCAGCATGGGCACACAGCAGCCCCAGTCCACATTTCTCCCTCCCCAGGGTTAGGGATGCAGGGGGTGGCTGTTTGTCCCTGAGTGTCATGGGGATGCTGGGGGTGGCACAATTGCCATGGGGATGCTTGGGATGGCTGGCTGACCCCATAAACCATATGAATGCAGGGCACGGCCCCCTCCATCCATGTGAGTACGTGGGATGTGTCCAGGGGGACATTGTGGGGGCACTTGTTAGGGCCCAGTGTGGATGCTGGGGGACAGCCACCTCTATGCCCTGTGAGGCTGCCTGCACTGATCAGCCACATCTAGTTGTGTGGGGGATGCTGGTGATGTTCACCTGTCCCACAGGCTGTGGGGATGCCCACAGCTGCCCTGGCAGACCACATAGATGTGGGATAACTTGCCACTCTCGCAGCCCAGGAGGATGCTGGGTTGTCCATCTCCGTGGCCTTGATGGCATCACCCATACCAGCGAGATGAGGCAGCACTTGCCCCATCCCACCACATGGCTGGTGGCTGGCGTAAGGGCGGCCGTGCGCTCAGCCTCCAGCAATGCCCGGGTGCTGACTTCACTTTCCCATGCAGGGACACGTGGCCTGGGGTGGGGGCTCAGCAGCAGCGCGGTGTCATCCCTGCGCTCATCCTGGCAGGGAGGGTGCTGGGGGGCTGGCAGGCTGCAGGAGAAGGGGGCGGCCCTTCCCAGAGCTTTGCACATCCATCCTGGCTGCCTGACCCTTAACCCCTTCCAGCGGGGCTCAGCTCCAGCTGCATGGCCCTATAGCCACAGGAAACAGCACGGTACCACAATCCCCGGTTCCCTCTGCACCACACACCCATGGGCACATGCAGGAACCCTGCAGTGGGGCACGAGGCCTGCAGCGAGGGTCCCTGCCACACTGAGGGCTGCGGGGTGGGGCAGTGATGGGGCGCGGGGTGGCAGGTGCAGGGTGAGTCAGGGAGCACCCAGGAATAGCCGCCGGCAGCTTTTCCGGGAAGACCCTGAGGCTCTGGGAATTAGCAGCCGCGTGCCAAGGCGCTGCCCTTTGCCCACTGCAGCGGGGCCACACCCGGCCCCGCCACTCACCCACACCCCTGGCACCCCGATCCCATACCCATCCACCAGGGACAGTGAGCACCCGCTGCCCTGGGGGCCCACAGCTGACCCACGCACGCCGGGCCCCCCGACAGGAGGCTGCACGCGGTGGATACGGCACGCCCTATGTTTGGCTGTGGTGGCCGCGGTTGGCATGGAGACGCCCCAGCTGTCCGCTGGCGGGGTGCCAGGCAGGGGGGCCCCGTTCCTTTTTTTCTGGGGGGGGGAGTAAGGCAGGTGCTGGGCTGGGAGCACAGATCCGGGATTGCCGGGGTCACGGCAGCCGGACCACCAGTTTCCAGGCCCAGATTCCAGTTTTGTCTCTCAGCGTGCCACCAAGGGGCAAGGATACGGAGCGCCGCACCGCGTTACGCCGCGACCTTCCTCCGTGCGGAGGTGTCGGTCCTCCCCGCCAGCAGGGGGCGCAACGGCGCGGCTCGGGGCGGGGCGGGGCGGGGCGGCGGCGGCGGCGGCCATGCAGGTACCGGGTGGGGGGCAGCGGTGGGGCTGGGTGGCTGTACGGAGCCGGGGGGCTTCGGTGCTGCCGTGCGCCGCCCGCGGGACCGGGAGGGATGGAGGGACCCATGGCCCGGCCCCGGGGGTTCGGGGAACGGGACGGCTTCCGGCGTGACCCCGGTGCTGGTGCCCGCAGGCGGTGGGCCCGAAGCAGGCCGTGCAGGCGGCGGCGCAGGAGCTGGTGAGGTTCGTCAACCGCGGCCCCTCGCCCTACCATGGTAAGAGCCGCCCCGCCACCCTGCTGCCGGCACAAACCGCCGGCTAACCGAGCCTTCCCCGCAGTGGTGGCCGAGTGCCGCAGCCGCCTGCTGCAGGCCGGCTTCCAGGAGCTGAAGGAGACGGAGCACTGGGACATCCGCCCCTCCTGCAAGGTGGGACTGGGGCCGAGGGCTGGGGGCTGAGGGGGGAGCGCGGCCCTCACGGCCTGCCTCACCCCCCCTCTCTCTGCAGTACTTTGTCACCAGGAACTACTCCACTCTCATTGCCTTCGCCGTCGGGGGCCGCTTCCAGCCGGGGAATGGGTTCAGCCTGCTCGGGGCACACACCGACAGCCCCTGCCTCAGGGTGAGACCTTCCCGATGTCTTCTTGCTCTGATCCCCTGTGCTCTCTGACATCTCCCTGCCACCTCCTGTAGGGTGCTGAGTCCTCGCACTGCTCCACTTTTTCATTCCCCTCCCTGCAAAGCACCTCATGGCACACTGGTGGGTTCTGGGCATGCTCTGCCCAGTCCCTACCAGTGTCCCAGTCCCGGGTGCCATCTCTGAACTCGTCCAGGTGAAGCGACGCTCAAAGCGGGGGCAGGTAGGCACGGTGCAGGTCGGTGTGGAGACCTATGGAGGGGGCATCTGGAACACCTGGTTTGACCGTGACCTCACTGTGGCAGGAAGGGTGATCATAAAGGTGAGCCCGGCTTGGGGCAGGGACGGTGGCTTGGCTGCGGAGTGGGACTTGCTGCTACTCCTGCGACCTCTCAGTCCTGCAGACCTGGCCCAGCGAGGCAGCTTAGCAGTCCTGCTGGTATTTCAGGAGCCGAACACAGGGTGCCTGGAGCAGCGGCTGGTGTGTGTGGAACGGCCCATTCTCCGCATCCCCCATCTGGCCATCCATCTGCAGCGCAGCATCAATGAGAACTTCGGACCCAACACCGAGCACCACCTGTAAGGCCTGGCTCAGCCCTCCCAGCTGGAGCAGCGCTCAGCCCCCATTATCTCCCTGTGGCAGCTGCTCATTGCAGTGGGGTGGACTACAATGGCTTCACTCGTAGTGAAGGGCTTGGGGAATAGCACTGGGGTGTCCTAAGGTGGCACAATAGGTCCGTGCTTAAAATTCAGTGCGTCCTTGCTCCATTCAGCATGGCAGTCAGTCCCCAGGGGGTGAGCAATGCCCTGGCAGCTGCTGACATAGTCTTCCCACAGGGTTCCCATTCTGGCTACTGCTGTGCAGGAGGAGTTGGAAAAAGAGCCAGCCACGGAGCACACAGCTGGCATTGCTGCAGCCCAGGTGAGTAGGTTGCTAAGGACATGGGGGGGGCTCACTGCGGTCTCCCATGTGCCATCTCCAGTCCTCAGGGCTCCCTGCCAGCAAGTTCTTCTCCTTCCCATTCACAACTACTCACTCTCAGCTCCACCCCAGAACCACTTACACAGCACATGTGCTCGACTGTTCTCTGTTCCCACCCCAGCCTGCAGCCATCCTAAAGAAAAGGGGAAATCCCCCATAAAGCTGTCATGTATGGCTTTCCTCTTTTCTCAGAGGAGGGAGAGGACACAATGGGCAGAGAGCCCCTCACTATGCCCTGTGAGCACCGCTGGTGCCCTGTGTGGGGTGAGGGCTCAGATGCAGAGTGTGTTAGTAGACAGGAAGCCTAGGACTGCAGTGTGAGGAGGGAATGGGAAAGTTTCTCTGCCATCCTTCACTTGCACTGCCCACAGCTCTGCTTTTTTCCCAGACAGAGCGGCACAGCCCTGTCCTGCTTTCCCTGCTCTGCTCCCAGCTGGGAGTGAAACCGGAGCAGATTGTGGAGCTGGAACTATGCCTGGCAGATACGCAGCCAGCGGTGAGTACAACAGAGCCTCCTTTTACCTGTATGCAGCATGCCTGCAGACTGGCACTGCCCAGGTCCCATGCACAGGATGCTTCCTGTGCCTGGGGCACGCTGGCAGCACCAGGGGAGCTGAGCAGACTTAGAAGAAATGGCTGCTAGGGGGCAGAGGTGGGGGCTAGGGATACATCCCACCTGCTCTTTGGTGTCCCAAAACCTGTGCCCTACTCCTTGTTCTTTGACTGCAGACTCTTGGTGGTGCCTTTGATGAGTTCATCTTCTCCCCACGCCTGGACAACTTGCACAGCTGCTACTGTGCTCTGCAGGTGAGAGAAGGAGGAAAGGAGCCTTGGGGCTTTGTCATGGCTCTCTTTTGCCTTGACTTAGCTGCGCTGCTCTGTTAGCTGGTTCCTATGGCAGGGATTCTTGCTTGTCAAAGGGCTTGGGGTTGGATAGTAGCTGCCCCCTTGTGCTGAGTGTGTGGCATTCCCGACATTTCCTGAGGGTGATGAATTCTGCTCTCACTGGACAATGTATCCACAGCTCCTTTCCTTGGTGCCTTGGACTTTCCTGGGGATGTTCCTGCCAGCTCAGTGCTGAGCTTCCTTGGATGGGGTAGTACTCAGGTTGCTGCCTTTTCTCCTCCTCTGTCTCTCCAGGCGCTGATCGACTCATGCACAGTTCCCTCCCTCTCCCAGGAGCCCAACGTGCGCCTCATTGCACTCTATGACAACGAGGAGGTGAGGGGCATAGCCGTGGGGTGGTTGGCACACACAGGGGTTCCGTGTTCTATGCTCCTTCCACCAATGACTAGAAGGAGCTACATCCCAGCCCCCCATGGAGCACCATAGGGTTTGCTCACCCCACCACAAAGCATAGCCTGGGCCTGGCAGGGAATGGGAACTTCTGATGGAGTTGAAAGCCTCTCTGCTGGGTGTGGGGAGTTTGCTGTCACTCAGCTGGCCTGGAGCGGTGGAGGTGGCTGGGGTGGTGCTGGGTGGGTTGTGCTGATGGTCCTCCTGGCAGGTAGGGTCAGAGAGTGCGCAGGGCGCCGAGTCCCTTCTGACAGAGCTGGTGCTGCGTCGAATCTCAGCATCACCACAAAACCTGACAGCCTTTGAGGAGGCGGTGGCCAAGTCCTACATGATCAGTGCTGACATGGCCCATGCAGTGCACCCTAACTATGTGTGAGTACTCTGAACCCTGCCACTTTGCATGCGGGGACACATCTTTTGCACCCCTGTTGGTGTAGTGGCGGGACAGTTCTTGTAACGGGGAGGCAGGATTGCAGCATGAAACTCCTGCTTCTCTTTTGCAGGGACAAGCATGAGGAGAATCATCGGCCAGCCTTCCACAAGGTGAGCACAGCCTTCTGCTTTGTGCCAGATCTGGTGCCATCTGTCTGGTCAGCAGCAGAGTGAAACGCACAGCCACTGCTCAGAGTGCAACTCGGCAGCAGTTTAACACGAGACCTTTGTCCTGCCGTACAATGCAGTTGTGCCACATTGCTGGAGTTAATTACATGGAACCACAGCCCTATCCGTGGAGATCTTCCCTGGCTTAGAGCTGGTGCTGTTCCTATGGCAAGCATATCACTTGTAGGATCCAGGGGGTGGGACAGCATTTCTGACTGTGGATCTCTCCTGGGCACTGGGCACTTACAATTCTGTAAGTAATACAGTGTGCCAAACCCTGTGTCTTCTCTTTCACAGGGCCCTGTTATCAAAGTGAACAGCAATCAGCGCTACGCCTCCACAGCTGTCACTGATGCAGTCATCCGGGACATCGCGGCCCGCGTGGGTGTTCCTCTGCAGGTGAGCACGGCTGGATGAGCACAGCTCCCTGCTGGATATCACCAGTTCCTGCTGAGGCTGTGTGCTGGAGGGCAGGACCAATATCAGGAACTTACCTCTCCACTACTGTACCTATGCCTGCTGGTGTCTGTAGTGCCCTGCTGCGCCAGATGTCCCGTCAAGCAAGCTCAGGGGATAGAAGGGAGTGCAGGTCTGGCCTGACCTCACTGAAGCTCTCTGGGGCCTTTGGCATCTTGGCATACAGACTGTGCAGCTCTCCTGTCCCAGCATGTCTCCCATTAGGACTAAGCCTGGTGGAAGCCATGAGGGAGGCTGTGTGGCTCTGGGAGCAGCTGCCAACCCCATGTTTCCATGCAGGAGTTCATGGTACGCAATGACACGCCATGCGGCACCACCATCGGCCCCATTCTGGCCTCCCGCCTGGGGCTGCGTGTGCTGGACATCGGCTGCCCACAGCTGGCCATGCACTCCATCCGAGAGATGTGCTGCACCTCGGGGGTGCTGCAGAGCATCACTCTCTTCAAGGTGAGCCGGGTCTCTGCCTGCTGCCCCAAATCCCCACTGCTCCCTGCTCTGTGTCCCCTTCAGCCCTACCTTTTGGGCATGCTCCCCACTGCACGGGGGCAGCACAGCAGTACCAGGAGCTTCCAGCGGTGCTCCTTGCCTCTCTGCCATCCGTCCCAGCCTTCCCTGGTGACTGCCATCCCCAAATGGTTCCTATGGCAACCAGCGCTAGCCTTGAGTCAGTGATGGGTTACTATGGTGACGCGGTCCTGCTCTGTGCAGCAGCTGGCTGCACTGAGGCTGCACATAACCCAGTAGGGAGCTGCTGTCTGTGCCCCTGCCCCACACCCTGATGGGCCTTTTCCTTTCAGGGCTTCTTTGAGCTCCTGCCAGTGGTCAGCAGCAGCCTGGTGGTCGACTGAGTGCGGTGGGAGAATGGTTATGGGGTTTATCCCTGATTAAAGCATTTCTGTCTCACCTGGGAGTGGTCTGTGTGTCTGGCTGGGGATGGGAAGGGACAGCTGTGGATCCTGAAGCTGCTGAGAATGTTGACCAGCAGAGGAGCTGGGGTGAAGGATGGCCCTCGGAGCTATTGCTGTCCCCAAGGCCCCAACAGGGCCATAGGTGGGCTGGATTCAGCTCTGAGTTCCTGCCTTACACCTCTGCTAGCCTCAGCGCTCCAGCCATCACACAGACAGGGAGCTTTGCTCCAGCCCCTCTATGCCTCTGCCCTGGGAAGGGCCCTGAGAGATCACTTTGGAGCGCTGGACCCAGGGCTGGGGACGCCCCTCCTGGCTTCCCGCAGGCCGGCTCTGGCGGGGCAGGGTGTGAGGGTGTGGGCTGCTGCTCGCTGCCCATTGACTAGGGTGCAGGGGCGAGGCCCAGGCTGGAGCCAGTCAGGCCGCAGGGCGGGCAAGAGACGGGTGCTGATTGGCGGCTGCATGCCTGCGCGACGACACACCCCCTGGGGGCGGAGTTTGTCTCGGGGGAGGCCGTGATTGGCGCGCTGCTCTGCCGTCTCTCCCCGGAACGCGACGTCATTGGCCTCCCTCTACCGGAGGGGGGCGTCAACCTAAAGCGGGGGGAAATAAGTTGCGGCCTCCGATTGGCTGCTCTGCGAGGGGGGCGAGGCGCGGCGGTGGCGGGGCGGGCGCCATTGGAGGGGCGGTGNCACGGGGAGCAGAGACATTTGGGGTCCCACTGGCTGGGAACTGGGGTGGGGCGAGGAGGGACTCAGCTGGCTCTGGGAGGAATAGGGATGACCTCGAGCACAGGGTAACCCCCCTCCACCCCCGGGGCGCGGGTTGGCGGCGGCGGCGGCGGGGGCGCGGCCGGTGGGTGCGCCATGGTGCGGCCGTGAGCGGAGCATGGGGCGGCGGCTGCTCCGGGCGTTCCTCTGCCTCCTCCTCGTGGCCGGCCGCGGGCTGCTGCGGGTCGGAGGCGCCACCGCCGCGCATGGTGAGAGCGGGGCTCCGGGAGGGGCGGCGGTCACCGCCCGGCCGGCGTTCCCGAGGCTATCGGGTGGGGCAGCGGGATGCCGTAGGGCGGGGGACGGGTGCTGTGGTGCCGTCACGACGCGGCGGGCCCGGCCCCGATAACGGGAGAGCGGCGCCGTGCGTCACCCGCACCGGAGGCGCCTCTGCCCGGGCTGCTGGGCTGGTGAAGGGGATGCCCCCAGGCGCTCCGCTGACTGCGGAGTTGCAGCGCCCGGCAAAACTGAACGGGAGCGGGGCAATACTCTTCCGGACACCCAGGCTGGCGGGCGCTGCGGGGTCCGACTCTGGGGTACAGCCGCGAGAATGGGGACCGGGGCAGCGTCACCGCGCGGTGGCTTCCTGCGGGACCTCGGTGCCCTTTAGCTGCCCTCCGCTGGCAGGCGCGGCCCGGGACCCGGAGCGAGCCGGTACGCTCTCTGAGCGCTCCAGCTCGGCCCGCATCTCCCTTCCCGGAGCTCTGGAAGTACCGGGGGCCCTTGCCGGCAGCAGAGCTGCAGCCCCCCCGCACGGGCCCGGCGGCCGCTGACTCACTGCCGGCGGGCAGGTGCCGCTCCGTCCATCCGTCCCCAGGAAGCGGACCCCTGCAGACACCCAGCTGAGGAGGGGAAGACCGCCACCCGCTCCCCGGGGCCGCCCCGCGCGGTCCTGCCATCCCAGGGAGCGGCTGCGGCCGAACCCTGCCCGGCCCAGTTTTCCTCCCCGGCGCGGAGAGGGACTGCCCGGCGGGACGCGACTCCGTCGCTTCAGCACCACGGACAGCGCCCGGCCCGCCGCCCGGTCCTGGCGCCCCCGGCCCGGAGCCCCCCCAGTGCCACCCGCGCTTCCCTGCGCCCCGCGCCTCCTTCCGCTCCCACCCTGGGGAGCTGGTCGGGGCAGCCCGCGGGTACCCGCGTTTTGGGGACCCCCTCCCCACTTGCCCCGGCGCGGGCTCGGCGGGCCCCTCCCTCCCCTCCCCCCGGTTGTTTTCTCGTTCCTTCCTCGCCATCCGGGGCTGAGTCATCGCTTGCTGCCGTCTCGCTGCTGACGGTCTTGGACCGAGATGCGGGGGGAGGAAGGGGGATGTTGCCCCCCAGAAGGGTTGGGGACCTCATCACACCGCTGCATGTGTGCCTTGGGGCCCCCCGTGCTGGGAGAGCAGGTCCCCCCGTGCTGCAAGGTGCAGGGCCGTGCCCTCGTCTCGTAGTGCCACATGTAGGAGGGTGAGAGACGATCCCGCAGCTCGCTGCCCTCCTAGCTCTCCTTTCCCCGCTGCCAGCACCCCGCAAAGCTCCAGGCTCCCCCCTTCCCAGAGCTGGGAACAGGCTGTGCTCAGGGCCCCCTGCTCAGCTTTGGGGATGAGGAAGGCTGTGCTGAGGCCCTGCCCTGGGCTCCCTCACTGCCACCACACTGCACCCCCCTGGCACTTCCCTGCGGAGCAGAGTCCCCAAGCAGGTGGCTGCCCTGCTAGTGATGAGCAAACCCCACTGAGCCCCCCTTGCTGACTGTTCTGGGTCTGTCTGTCTGTCTGCCCCAGGCTGTCTGTTTGACCGGAGGCTGTGCTCCCCTCAGGAGGTGTGTGTGCAGGGTGAGTGCCTACAGAAGAGCCCCTGGTTCTGCTCTATCCGAGGTGGTGCCTTGTGGGGGGCAGCAGGGCAGGAGGCAGGTGGGGCTGTTCCACCCAAGCTGTGTTCATCCCTCCTCCCCACCACCCCGCTTTCTTGCAGATGGGCTGTTCGGGCAGTGCCAGGTGGGCTCGGTGCAGGACAGGCCCCACTTTCAGGTCACCTCCCCCGTGCTGCAGCGCCTACAGGATGTCCTGCGGCACCTCATGGCACAAGGTGAGGGCTGGGAAGGCATGGCCGTGGGTTGGGCAGCATCGCACAGAGTCACCACGGGGAGCAGAGACATTTGGGGTCCCACTGGCTGGGAACTGGGGTGGGGCGAGGAGGGACTCAGCTGGCTCTGGGAGGAATAGGGATGACCTCGAGCACAGGGTAACCCCCCTCCACCCCCCCCAACATCTCATGGCCCCTCTCCACCGCAGGGCTCTCGTGGCAGGACGGCATCACACAGTACGTAATCTCACAGGAGATGGAGCGCATCCCCCGCCTCCGCCCACCATCCTCGCTGGAGCCCTCACCCAGGGACAGGTAGGGCAGGGTGGAGTGGGGGGAGCAGCAGGGCTGGGGAGCTGTGCCCAGGTGCCATCCCTCACTGCTTGTTCCAAGGTCCCTGCCCATGCGCAGCTCCCCCCGGCGCACCCCACTGCCCATGGCCCCCGGCCTGCCTGCAGCCCAGCACCTGGGGCAGCCCCCACCACTGCTGCCCTCGGGCCTGGCTCAGCGCTACCTGGAGCACCTGCTGCTGCCCCCACCGCCCCAGCTGGGCTACGAGGAGGCCCTGCTGCACCCCTACTCCTACCACAAGGTACGTGGCAGGGCAAGGATTCTCTCACAACCCCTTCTCCCTGTGCTGGGGTGTACAGTGGGTGCTGACCCGAGGCTGTGGTTTGGTTGCAGTTTGGCTACCAGGACACCACGCACCAGCTCCCAGGTGGCTCGGCCAGGCAGGGCCCCGATGCCGCCTCACTGCTCGTCCGTGGCCTGTATGGGGCTGGCTCCATGCCCTCTTACAGTGGGCAGCCGGGGGCAGAAGGTGGGCACCTCTTCCAGGATCTGGGCCTGCTTGCACTGCCCAGGGAGAAAGCAGTTCGCGTGGACCCAGCCAGCACCAGGCCCCTGCACGGTGCGCGGCTTCCAGGTGACTACAGGGATGCGGGGCAGCGGGATCAGGCAGCACCTATGGCTGCCCGGCCATCCCCTGCACACACAGGTACACATCCCTTGGGCCTGGGGCTCTCTGTCCCATTTGCCCTCCATCCCCCAAATCCCCAGCCCACGGCCCCACGTGGGTGCAGAGCTCTCACCAAATGCCACATCCCCTTGCAGATGCCTCCCTGAAGAGACTGGCCTCCCTGCTGGCTAGCTACGGGCTGGGGCTGCCCGAGCTCAGTCCCCAGCAGCTCAGCAGTCTCTCTGCCCTTCTGCAGCTGCTGCAGAGCTCCAGTGAGCAGGATGCAGGATCCCACAGTGCTGGGTGCAGGGTGCGGGGTGCTTGCCCTCCTTTGGGATCCCCATCCTTCTCTTTCCCAGGTGCTGCCAGCCCTGAAGCACCCACGGCAAAGCGGCTCAGTGTTCAGCAGGGAACTGCTGGTCCACAGGTGGGCTGTGTGTGTGGAAAGAGGGTGTAGCCTCCCCAGGGGACTCCTCGGGGGTCCCAGCACCTCCCTGTCTCCCCTCTATAGGTATCAGAGGGGGACATGCAGCATGGAGAGGAGCCAGTGCCACCCTCCTCTGCAGTGCCACCTCCCAGGGTCACAGCCAGCAGTGCCCCAGCACAGGGGCTGGGAGGCCGGGCAGCCACTTCGTCAGCCCCCCAGGCCCAGCCACAGAGAGGGCATGGAGGGGATGAGACGATGGCGGTGGAGAAGAAGAGCTACACAGAGGTGAAAGATGGCGGTGGAGTGCAGCGGGGCACGCGGCCGCCCGATGAGTACGGCTACATCATCACGGACCAGAAGTGAGAGTGGGGCCACGGCACTGCACAGACCCCATCCCCAGCACTGGAACCGTGTGCCCCCCTCACCCCGCCTTGTTCCCCGCAGGCCACTGGGGCTGGCTGCCGGCGTGCGGCTGCTGGAGCTCCTGGCCAAGCGCGTGCACCTCTCCACCACCAGCTTCATCAACATCAGGTGAGGGCAACACGGTGCTGCCTGGGGATGGGATGGGATGGGCTCTGTGCCCTGCTCTCACCCTGTGTCCCCCACAGTGTCGTGGGGCCCGCGCTCACCTTCCGCGTGCGGCACAACGCCCAGAACCTCTCGCTGGCAGATGTGGCCAGCCGGGCTGGTGAGTGCTCAGGCTGGGGATCCCTCCTCCTACCCACCTGTTTCCCCTCTTCTCCAGGGACTGAGAGGGGGAGGGGGTCTCAAGAGGAGAGGGCTCCCACCATACGTCCCAGTGCTGCTGGCTGAGCTGGGGACCTGGGGCATGGTGGGCAGCTGTTGGGGTGTTCTCAGACTCTTGGAGTTTCCTTGGCCAGGGGGAAGGACCCCGCTGACTGTCTGTCCCCGTCTGCAGAGCAAATGAAGGCAGAGCTGGAGGCTGAGCTGGGCCTGAAGATTGTGCAGACAGGAGTGGGAGAGGTAGGACCATAGCACGGGGACTTGAGGCTGGGATGGGGCTGCAGGGAACTGGGAGCTGCGGGGTCTGAAGGTGGTGCTGGGGCTGATGGCCCCACATGAGGCTCTGATGGGGGCTTTATGTTGGGAGCATTCTGTTCATACCCCGCAGCATGATGCTGCCTGTGGGTTGGGGCACTTAGCTCTTAGTAAAACACAAACTCATGAGGTCTGAAGGCGTTTCGGGAGGACGTCCCCCTCCATCCAGGACTTGGCTCATCCCCAGCCTCACTTCCCTCCAGTCTCTATTTATGGCCTGGGTACGCCAGCCCTGTGCTGAGCACCCTGGGGACCAGGCAGGGAAAATGCCATCATCCCTGCAGGGAGCAGCATGGCAGCTGGAGGCAGGGATGGAGCAGCAGCCATCTGCTGTGAGAGAGCCTCCCTCCCCTGCTCTTGTGGGCCACGGGAGCCATCCCATGGGGGACAGGGATAGGGACAGAGCCTATGTTTGCAGCTGGGGAAGGGCACAGCAAACCCCTGGGCCAGGGTCCCTATTCCCACCCTCCTGCCCTGGGGACTCCGGGAGGGGAAGGCCACCGAGGCAACTGATCTCCATCAGCCCCATGTGCACCGGCACGATGGCAGTGCCTTTTGTTGTGACAAGTGGCAGGGGCTGGGAGGGATGGGGTCTGCAGCCCTGGCAGTGCTTCCCTAATAAGCAGGGCCCCCAGAGGGAGTTGTTTGCACTGAGGAGTGGGCTCTTTGTGCTGAACACCCCCAGGGCAGGGAACAGCAAGCACTGGGCCTGGCACTGCCCCAGCAATGGGGGCAGATGGCAGGGGCATCCCCAGGCAGCGTAGGCGATGATGATGATGATGATAACAATGACGCAGCGTCCCCTCGGTAACCTCATCAGGCCCGTGGCCAATGGGAAGCCGAGGCGGTGAGGTAATGCAGGGCTTTGGCATCTCATTGGGTGCAGAGTATTTGGTGGTGGGGCTGCTCCAGCATCCTGCCCACCCTTGGCTCTGGGGAAGGACCCTGGGGGCCTCAGCCTTGGGGGTCTCGGTCTCATCCAGCGAGGACTCAGCACCCTTCTGTCCCAGCATGGGGGCTGAAAGGCTGAGGAGGATCTGGGGTTCAAGCTCTTGAGTTGGGTCAGGCAGGAGCTCACTGAGCCCAAGCTCTAAGGGCCCTCACCTGCCCTGCAGCCTAGCGGGGCTGGGTGGCAGTCCCTGGTACTGGGAGCAGCAGGTGGCTGCTGCCTGGGCTTTTCCAAGCTGTGCACCTCCTGCACCCTGCGGGGCAGGGTTGTGAGCTGTGCCAAGTGTAGGCACAAGTGCCCCGTTCAGGGACACCAGCTCTGTCCCCACTGAGCTGAGGAGCGGCACAGCTCCAAGCATCCTCCCTCTGCTTTAGCCCCCACATCTCCAAATGCACTGTGGGATGGGTTCTGTCCCCGCACCCCTCCCCATCCAGATGCCTCACTCTAACCCTTGCTTGGCTCTGCCTGCAGCGGAATGAGGCGGCTGCGTACCCACGCCCCTCTCACTCTGGGGACAGCTTCCACTCGGTGCTGCTCACCTTCATCGCTCTGGCCTGTGTGGCTGGTGTCTCCATCGCAGCCGCCGCAGCCTTCTGCCTCCGGCAGCATGCCAAGCAGAGGGAGAAGGAGCGCCTGGCCGCCCTGGGGCCCGAGGGGGCTGCTGACACCACCTTCGAGTACCAGGTAGGGATGCGGGATGCTGCGTCTGCACCGCTGCGAGTGCAGGGGGGGCCCTGTGGCTGAGGACTGGGGCTCTGCTCGCTGTCCCCAGGAGCTGTGCCGCCAGCACATGGCCACCAAGTCGCTCTTTGGCCGTGCCGAGGCCCCTGCAGCACCAGCAGAGACGTCGCGAGTGAGCAGCGTCTCGTCGCAGTTCAGCGATGCCCCGCAGCCCAGCCCCAGCTCACACAGCAGCACGCCGTCCTGGTGCGAGGAGCCTGTCCAGTCCAACATGGACATCTCCACTGGGCACATGATCCTGGTGAGCCCCCCTGGCGGGATGTGGCCCCCAAGGCTCCCCCCGGTGCCGGGCTGACCCCTCTCTCTGCATCCCAGGCGTACATGGAGGACCACCTCCGCAATAGGGACCGGCTGGCCAAGGAGTGGCAGGCTCTCTGTGCCTACCAGGCTGAGCCCAGCATCTGCTCTGTCGCCCAAAGCGAAGCCAATCTGAAGAAGAACCGCAACCCGGACTATGTGCCCTGTGAGCGTCCTAGGGCTGTGGTGTGGGGCACGGGGATGTTGGAGGTGCGGTATGGAGTGCTGCCCCCAGTGCTCACTGCCTCCCCTGCGCTCCTCTTCCCCAGATGACCACGTGAGGATCAAGCTGAAAGCCGAGAGCAACCCGTCCCGCAGCGACTTCATCAATGCCAGCCCAATCGTGAGTGATTACTGGGGACCCCCCTGCTCCAGGGGCAGCAGGAGCTCCCTTTCAACTCCACTGCCTCCAGAGCATCCCCTGCTCCTCCTGCTGTCACACACCCCCTGGCCCAATGACACGCAGCGTGACACCCCCTTCCCCCCTCCAGATCGAGCACGACCCGCGGATGCCGGCTTACATCGCCACGCAGGGGCCGCTGTCCCACACCATTGCTGACTTCTGGCAGGTGAGTGTCACCCAGCTGTGCCAGCATCTGGGGACAGGGGCATGCCCCGTGCAGCTCGGGAGCTCCTACATCCCGGTGACGCTCGCTGCGGTCCAGATGGGTCACAGCAGCTCGGCCACCGCGCCTGGGCTGACACCCAGCAGTGACAGCGGTGGTGTTTGGCTTGCAGATGGTGTGGGAGCACGGCTGCACCGTCATCGTCATGCTGAGCCCGCTGGCTGAGGACAGCGTCAAGCAGTGCGACCGCTACTGGCCGGACGAAGGCTCCTCGCTGTACCACATTTACGAGGCGAGTGCGGGCTGGCAGCCGGGTGCACCACGAGCATCGCCCCGCTCCAGCATGTGGGGCAGGGCTGCGCAGGGTCCGCTGCTCGGTGCTGACATCCGTGGACCGTCCTTTCTCCGGGCAGGTGAACCTGGTGTCGGAGCACATCTGGTGCGAGGATTTCCTGGTGCGCAGCTTCTACCTAAAGAACGTGCAGTCGCAGGAGACCCGCACCCTGACGCAGTTCCACTTCCTCAGCTGGCCGGCCGAGGGCATCCCCGCCACCACCCGTCCCCTCCTCGACTTCCGCAGGTGGGTGCCAGCCCCGGGAGGGGGTACAGCGGGCTCTGAGCGGGGTGGGCACTACTCGACTTGGGGAGTGGGAGCCGGCGGTGGCCCTGGTGGCGGGCCTCCTATCCGCCGCGCTCCTGCGCTCTGTCTGTCTCTGTCCCTGTCTCGCAGCTGCCGGCGTCATTTTTGTGATTTGCAGCTAGTAATCTGGCTCCAGTTGCATAGTCACAAAAGTGATCGTTGGCAGCCGTGCCTGCCGCACGGAGCGTGCCGGGAGCCCAGCCGGGGCCGGACCGCAGCCATCCCCGCCAGCGCCGCTCCCCCGGGGTGTCCCGCTCCCGGCCCACGCTGGGAGGCGGCAGGAGCCCCGCACCGGACCCCGGTGCCCCCTCCCAGCGCAGCCCGACCCAAGCAGGCGCTGACCCGGTGCCTCTTGTCCTTGCAGGAAGGTGAACAAGTGCTACCGGGGCCGCTCCTGCCCTATCATTGTGCACTGCAGGTACCGCAGCGGGGGGGGGGGCGTGGATTGAGGCTGTGAGGCAAGGGCCAGGCCGGCACCCCCCGCCGCACTTCTTTGCGTCTTCCAGTGACGGCGCAGGCAGGACCGGGACCTACATCCTCGTCGACATGGTCCTGAACCGCATGGCCAAAGGTACGGCGTGCACCACGCGCGCTGGGAACGCGGCGGTGGGCTCAGCCCTCACCTTCCTCGTGCCCCCGCCCTAGGTGTGAAGGAGATCGACATCGCTGCGACGCTGGAGCACATCCGCGACCAGCGGCCCGGCATGGTGCAGACCAAGGTACCCCCGGCCCCGCCGTGCCGGCTGGCCCTGCTGCCCCCGCCCCGAGCAGGGGCTGCCCCAGCCTCACCCCGCTCCGTTCCCCCAGGACCAGTTTGAGTTCGCTCTGACAGCCGTGGCTGAGGAGGTGAACGCCATCCTGAAGGCTCTGCCGCAGTGATGGCAAGGACCCCCCCCTTCCCTCTCGTCTCCCTGCCATCCCCCTGCCCTCTGGCTTCGAGCGCGCTCCTGGCCCTGTAAATGCTGTCTGTGCTGCTGGCTCTGTTTTTTCCCCCCCCTCTCCTTGGGCTGCAGGGCTCAGCCCTCTGCATGCCCCGTGGTGTGCAGCCCCTTCGCCCCACTGCAGCAGTGGGATCACAGGCTCCTGTCCGCTGCGGCGGAGGTGAAGGGCAGTGATGCTGGGAGCGTGGCCGTGGGAACCCCCCCGGCTGCTCTCCTGCCCCTGTCCCTGTGCCCCATGCGGGGGGCAGGAGTGGGTGGGGGTCCTGGCCCTGCCCTGTCCCCTCCGTGTCGCCCCCACCTCGTCACTCGAGCAGAAGAGAAATTTCTAGAGAAATATAATTTTGTATCTTGATGTGAATAAAGTTCTCGTGTCACGTTTGTGCAGCTGCAGCCAGGCCTGGCCTCTCTCTGTGTCCAGGGGAAGGGGGACGTGGTGGTGACAGCATCCCATGGAGCTCATGGCCTTAGGGGGAGCAGAAGGAGTGCAGCAGAGCCCAGGCCTGACCCCAGGCAGGGGGATCCCACACCTATTTTTGGGGCCCCCATCCCAGAGACACCCCACATGCAGCAGGTCCTGCAAACAGGTTTATTGACTGCTGTAGGCAGATGGGGTTTGGAGGGGCTGCGGGTGGGGGGGATGGAGGCAGAGGCTGGCACTGTTACTTTTGCCCTGGCTGGCTGCCCCTCGCTGCCTGCCACAGCCCCTTCTGCCCCTGAACCTCACCTTGGAGGAGCAAGCCCTGCCCCCCCCAGCAGCCAGCTCGGGCTAAGCTACACCAATCCCTCCTCCAGCCCCCTCTCGCCACCCCCTCCCCAGCACCCTGTGGTGCACGGGGCATGCTCAAGGTCCACCCTCCTAATCCTACGAGTCTTGCTTGGCCACACGCGCTATCCATCCTCACCCCCCCACCCCCACTATATCCCATGGAGCTGGAGGGTACTGGGGGAAGGAGGTGGCAGGGGGTGGCCGTGCAGGGACAAAGCGGAGTCCTCTGTGCCTCCGTGGGCGAGCAGGCGTGCACGGTCCCCGGGCGCAGCAGCCTCAGAACACACCTGGGGAGACAAGCGGAGGGGGACACACAACATGACTGGTGAAACCTGGTGCTG
>JACDJE010000096.1:2675728-2820572 GCA_016647715.1 Pavo muticus | reverse complement strand
GGCATAGGAAGCTGGAAAAATTCCAGTGACCTTTGGTATGACTGTCTTACAAATTAGTGCAATATATTTCTCTACATTTCACACCGTGCTAAATATTTTTGGCAGTACAAGATGAATATTATGAATCTAGCTTAGTTTTTAAACAGCTTTTCCATTTGTATGGGAACTCTGAAGCTCCTTGGCTTCCAACCAGAGAACTCGTCTTCTGTCTTGTTCCTTACATGTTAATTATTCTTAAAAGAACAACATGATTTAAAAATAAAAATGAAAATAGAAGAGGAGAGGAATAGAAAATGGAAAAATAAACAGGAAACTCTCTAGAAGGGGATGACATTTTCCAGTGCTTTGGTGAATAAAATACACATTTCAACTAAATCAGTTAGATTCCACTCCTTGTAATTATCCTGAATGCAAACCCAACTTGAATTTAACTAACTACTGATACTATGTAGTTTGCCTGTTTCAAAGTACAGCTTTTATCACCAGCTAAAGGCAGTTCAATGAAAATTAGAGGTTTAACCACTCAGAAGCCTGCTGGCAGTCTTGATGAGCTGTAATTCTAATTGGAAACCCTTTGCAGTTAGCACACAACGGAACACCATAGCTATTTTTCTGTGATGCCAACATGCTTTGCAGATGTTACCTTTGTAGCACCTCCAGAAGGGAGTTACTTGAAGAGCTCCATAGATGAAGGGAGTGAAGATGAGGATGTGTGGATCCGCCTGAATTACAGAGCTGGTTCATTCTTCCTTTGCAAGAGTGAACTTCACTTTTCTGGATCCTCCAAAATATTTTCTTTCAGATGTTTTTACTTAATTATTTTGCTGACTAAGATCTGTCCTGTACATCCAATAAAAGGCCAGAGTGGTCTGATTATGTGCTAGAGGGCTTTTTACCAGGAGGACTTCTTTTACAAGGACTAGCTTAAAGCATGAAAGCCATAGTAGTGGCAACACAATCAATTATATCTGAAACTATGTGTGGTATTTTAAAGCTTATGATAACTGATTCAATGCACAAGTATACACAAGTATTTGATTATTATTAAACAACATCTCTGTTAATCTTTGGTCTCCAAACATCACTTCCAGTTCTTTAATGGTGTTACTCGATTAGAATGGAAACACACGACAGCTTTATTTCTCTCTACCATTACTTGGAAGTTTGAGCAGATTTTTATGATACTATTTGTAGTTGTGATAACCTAAATATATTTACTCCTGTTACACAAAAGAAAGGTCTAACCTTTAATAGAGAGAATTTTTTTTTCCAAAAGTCAAATTCTTAATCAGAAAAATCTCAAAAAATCTCCAAACCATTTCTAAAGCTTTTGCCCAGTTTCAGTATTAAATACTCATTTCAGCATTCACAACTGGTGTAAAACACCACGATTTTTATGGGTGTTGTTTATTGTGTTTTTCTTTTGTCTTCTACTGCAGCAGTATTTCTAAGATTCCAGCATTCTAGGCAGGGCATTTCTGCAGGCAGAATTTCCTTATTTATTGCTGGGAATTGCAGCTGAGAAAGGACTGACTCAGCTCAGAAAGAAGCAATCTGGCAGCAGTCTAGGAACTTCAACACTGAAAGATAGGAGAGTTGTGGGAAGAGCTTAAGAGAAAGAAGAAGCTGTCATAGAAAGGAAGAGAAGGAATATAGAAATGCAGTGGGAAAACTTTTCAGACAAAAGGGCTATTTCAACTCTTTGCTGTGGATGTGCTGTTAGCTTTGATCTCAGTTCATAGAATCACCTTGAACAATTTCAGTAGATTTTGGGCCATTTGGCAGTAGTCAAAAGGTTAAGTCGTCTTCTATATTTCTTGAGTAATTTCACTGTTTTTAAGTCCATATTCATCTCAAAAGGTTATATATATGTATTTTTTTTACAACAAAGAAAGAAAGACAAGTAAAAATTCTAGCTGGTAACTTTTTAGTGTTATAACATTTTTTCTTGCAGGTATGATCATAGTAGCTTTTTCAGTCTCATCTTTGAAGAAGAAACTATTGATGTATTTTAGATCTTTTCAAGTCACCTAATTTAGTATCCTTACTTTTTTCAGGATCTAATAGTAATGAAAGAACAAGAATAATCCTTAAAGGAGACAATACCAGATTTTCTTTCTATATGTCTTTTGAAAATAGAATGCACCTTAGAATCAGTGTTTCCTTTACAAGAGAATATATGTAGAGGGTTTGGAATTTTGATTAAACATGATGCTCAAACTTATTGTTCTCTAATACTGCTACTAATATTTGGATGAGAATACATAGGAATTGTGTAGATTTTTCATGGCAGCTTCCCTCAGAAAGGGAGATTACCTACAAATAAGAAGAATTCTTACAGATATATTCATTTTCACAGTTAATGTGAAATGCTTTAGCTTTTTTCCCAGAGTACCTCATCTGGGCAGATTTCAGCCACGCCCTGCTTAGAATACAGCTGTGTCAGGAAGCAGTGAAATATTGCTGGGTAAAGCATGGATAGAACTCACTTCACTTGTACTCCAGATACACAGGGCACAGTGACTAAAGGGTTATGCCTTACTAATCTGCCTGCACACCTTCTATCCTCTGCAACAACCCATGCACAGAGATAAGCGTTTATTCAGACTGATCAGTTCATAACAGCCATACAGAATTACCACAGACATCTTCCTGACTTCAAGTGAAACTCAAATGGTACTTTGGAAAAATTCCTTACATACAGGTTATCTCTCAAAAGCACAGTATGTGGTGGGTCATTCATACTGATTTGAATCTCCTGTATTCTCAGAGCTACAGGGAAGCCACTCTCATAAAATGTTGTAATAACGAGCAGAGTGCTGATCCTTCAAAATGTTGCTTTCCAGGAGTTCTGAAATACCAGGCTGATGTCCCAGTGGGGACTGAATTCTTAATATGCTAGTCTACCAATGACAGCAGAATATCCCTGCAAAAAGAGAGGTTACTACCTGAATTACTAAGCCTCAGTAGTCAGTTAGCTGTCTTGGGGCAGAAGTGCTAACGTTTATAACTATGAAGTGCGTAACCATTACGGTAACGAAAATCACATAATCATCAGCTATGATTAGTTCTCGATTCTCCCGTGCTTAAAAAATTCTTTAATTTTAGCAGGAAAGAGTCCCAGAAAAGGCTATTGGAATTTCAAGCTGACTAAAGATACAGCCGATCTTAAAAGGTACTGTTGCATCACCCTTGACCCTGAGTACTGCAGTTTGTTTTAGCAAGTAAAGACAGAATATTTCCTCAGGAATTGTAAGAGAATTTCTGTTGCTTACATGGACATGGAGTTTTTCTTGCAGTGTAACATGTTCTTCATCCCATGGTAGTGGATAGGCACCAAAAACTGGTTAAAGTCTCACATGTCACCGACCCTGGAGGTGTTCAAGGAACGTTTGGATGTTGTGATGAGGGATATGGTTTAGCGAGAACCATTGGTGATAAGTGGATGGTTGGACTAGATGATCTTATAGGTCCTTTCCAACCTTAGTGATTCTGTGATTCTGTGATGTCCCTAAATGCAAAACTCTCTGAAGAAATCCTGTAGTATCATGTGAAATTCTGAGATGCATTCTCCCAGGAGCAGCGAAATAATTCTCCTAAGATCTGTACTGTGAATTGTGTTTGAAACTCTGGTTTTCTACAGCTGCTTTATGGTACTGGTTTTTGTGTTTTCCTTTTCTATTTATTTCCTTGGGTATAAGTGGTGCACTAGAGCTGCCATCGTTTCTGCCATGCTTTTTGCTTGCTCAGTTTTTGGTAATAAGCTTAGACTTCAGTTTAGCAAAGTATGTGAGCTTAACTTCATTGTGTTGCACAATGGATATGTAACTTCACTAGATAACACTGTCAGCACTGAACAAATTCTTTCCCCTTCTCAAGTTCAAATCTGCTTGATAGTCACAGGGGATCTTCCTCTTTATCAATTTTATGGAAAATAAATCCTTGAGAATATAGCAGTTTTGCTGTTGCTATCATTTACATGCTCTGGAATGTGTTATAGCTGTTAAACATCCACTAATCGTTTGCCCACATCCACTTCAGCTTCTCTCTGAACTTTTCCCAAAAACACTGTTTCTAACATGATACCAAGTGTGAAAAAACTACTGAAGGCTTCATGCACAGACACTGAAAGTTACTGGTTGCTTGGCTAATCACATATTGAGCAATCTGCCAAAAACAGAGACCACGTTTACTGCTTATCTAGTGCCTCAAACAGAGAGATGGCTACTGCTACTATGATCTAAAAGTAAAATGGGAGTTTGGGCATTAATAGCAAATGATAGTAATCATAAATGTATCATAACTGTAATAGGTATTTTTCATATTCTTAGACATTGTTTGAAAGAAAAATCAGTAATTTGGAGCAAAATTGTTTTCTTAACTTCTTTCAGTAAACGTGCAGATGCTGACATCTTATTAATAAACATTCAAAAACACATAAAACTTATTAAAGGAGGAGAATAACTTCTCCCCCTCTGTAAATAGTCTTTAAAAACAGCCCAAAGGAGGAAGGCCATGGCATAAGGCTTCACGTTTAAAATTGAGAATATTTCAAATCTTATTTATATATATAAAAATTGAGTTATTCTATCAGAATATGTGAGCACATGAAGTCTATAAAGATAAAGACACAACCAGCTCCTGAGATGTATTTACATATTTTGCAATATTGCAATGCATATCTTGGCTTCTTCTATAATTGATTTCGATGTATTTTGTTTTGAAGCTGCTAACAGCAACATAAAAGTGTCAGGCTTCAATTTATACACCACTCTGTCCAAACCTGTAGTCCACTCACAGAAAGGGAGGCAGTCTCAGCATGAGCTATTTTCTTTTTATTTTGCTTGAAAACATCTCGCATATAAACACTTTATGGCTATCAAATCTTCAAGTTAATTATGGATAAGAAAAGTATGAGCTATGCAGAAAACACAGTTCTCTTGAGGATGCTGTGTGTGCATTGTGGTCACTGATCTGTCATTGCTGATTTACCTTTGGATCACCTTTATGTTTCTGTAGCAGCAGGAAATACATCTTCCATTGGATGCTGTCAAGCTCAGAGGTGTTGGTATCTTTCAAGTTTAATAACAACATGGTTTCTTATTCATCTAAAATACTGGAATCTCACCTGTGGCTTTCAAATAGCTGGGATTTCTTCCTTGCCATCCAGGAGAAAAAGAATTACTTCATACATCTGGGATGTTACGACTTAAAACCCAGAGACTTGCTGTTCAATAGGAATTACCACTGCTCATGTCTTGGCAAGTGGAGAGGGAGGGATAATTTAGGGATTTCTTTACACATAAAATTTTAGAGTAGTTAAATCACACTGGAAAATAACATTACCAAAAAAATGTACCTAAAGGCAGTAGATCAGATTTGTAACTGAGCACGATGGTTTGACAGGACCCACTCAGCAGTCCTGCAATTTACTTGCAGATGAGATGAAAAAGTGAGGGAATAGAAAAATAATGAACTTGTAATAGTCAGCTTTTGATTATTAATCCTAACTCATTAAGAAACTCCATTTACACATTTTTTAAAATGGATTAGAGCATTAAGAGCAAGTTTCATGTACGCTTCTGAAAAACTGACAGCAGGTTCTTTTATTCACTTACTTGGAGAACTTTGATTTTTGTGCTGTGTTTGTTTTGAATAGATTTTTTCTTAATTTCTACTAAAGTGAAAGCATTAAAATTAAAATACTGTATTAAAATATTATACATGGCCTCAGTTCCTTGAAGTTGCAGTCCCAAAGTAGATGATTAAAGACCCTGGGAGACAGGCCGGCAGATGCACAACCTTCCTCTCTTGCTTGGTATGATAGTAAATGGCAGAACTGCAAACTGTTTCATTCCAAAACAGTGTCAGTAAAATTTATTTTAGATTATCTTGGTTGAATGTTATCAATAATGTAACATTTTAAATCACTTGTTACTTCTCTAGAAGGGAAAGAAAATGATATCTTTGTTTCTCAGGTGTACTGTTGCTTTTACTCTACTGCAGACTTTTCAGATGGGCTTAATTACACTTCTTGAATCCTTTTAACCAATTCCATGTTATTGTGAAATAACTGCGTATAGCACATGAACTGTATAAAGCTACTACTGATGGATCACAGCCATGGAATGAACCACTTCCAACAAAAACAAATAAATAAATAGTATCCACACACCTTTCCTAGACTGTATGTAGAATGCTTATATCAAATAATCTCCCTGTTTCTTGGGAGGAGAAACACCAGTATTTGTGGCAGCTGGATCTTGCTGATTGTTTACACTGTTGAAAGAATTAAGATATAGTTTATTTCTATTTTGACCAATAACATGTAGTACTAGGTAAATAAAAATATAGCAAGTTTAAAGGACAAAATACTGAGAATACATATTATCATAAAATATCTTGAGTTGGCCTACAGATTACAGACAAAAACTGCTACAGAATTTAAAACAAATCAGAATTTCAGTCAGGTAGTGTGTCTCCTATTGATCAAACAATTCTGTATTTTTTGACAGCTGCCTGCAAAGAGAAATAAGGTGGTAAATAAAGAGAAATAAATCGTAGTAGAAAAGAAGATTAAAAAAACTAGATCAAATTGGCTCTTGTAATTTGCAGATTGTTGTATCTCATACAAAAGGTGTTTGAAAAGGAAAGGAATATATGTGTATATATAGCTCTTGGGCCCAAATATTACGGAAAAGTAGTTGAAATACAGGAGAAAATGCATTCAGCATTTAGCCCTTCCCTACAACACAGTGGAACATCTCTTTCCTATGTGATCACTCATGCCGTTCCCACAGACTACTCACCTCTGTAGAGCAGCTACAATGGAAGGACCACAGGAGATCCATGTAGCAAATATCATATCTTGCTGTTTGAACATTTTAGTATTGAAACCTCTTTCAGAAATAAGTAGTTTTTGACATTTGCTTCTGGCTTTGTCTGTTTTTCCAAAATCTTGGGGACTTCTGACTATACAAAGCTGTGGTAGAGTCCTAAAAAAGCTAGGATTATTGCTATTGCTCTTTCATCACCTCTCAAAAGAGGATCATCATTTCATCCCTTGCAGAAGTGGAAGGGATAATCAGGTTTTAGAATTCAAGTATTATTAGGATATTAGGTAGATTTAAGTTAGCATAAGGGGGATTGTAATATTATAAGCCATAGAGGCTGAAAAACCAGGAAGATATAAAACTGTAAGCCTCCAATTGAAGTATGAAGCAGTACACCCAGAAAAATGCTGACATCCATAATGCATCAGGAATGTAAATGAATTCAGTGTAACGTAAATGATAACTGAGAACTATCATTGATAATTTAGGATGAGTGAAAATTTTATAATTGAGTCTTAGTACAGCATAGAGCTCAGTGAAGTTTTGGACCATAGTAAAGGTCAGTCTACTCTCTTAGCTGTAAGTACTACTGTTGCATTTTCTAATTTCCTACATTTTCTAGTGAGAGTTCCATCAATTGGAGGCTAACTTGTAAGGCACCTAGTAAAAACTAATATAAAAGATACCCTGCTAGAAAATTAATGACTATATTCCAACATTTCCTTTTTACTACAGCAATTCGAAAGAACACACATGCTCTACTATTACATCCAAGTATAAAGCAAATTAGTGATTGGACCCAAAATATTGTAAAGGACATGTGAAAAGGCATTCACAAAAGGACACTCAATTAAATGCTTGGTTACCAGTGGATAATTACCTTTTGCTCATCTTATTAAACCAACATTTAGTAGGTGAACACCAAGCAGTTTATTCTGTCCTAAAGTGAAACCTCATGGAAGAACCTGGATTAAAAAATGGCCTAAAGAAAAGACTTAATCTGATTAGGAGATGACAGCTCCATCCCGTATCAATTTACACAAGTCAGAAGTGGTTAGCTACATCAGTTTTCCTTGGTTATTATGTTCAATCTTGAACAAATGAGGGGGAAATTCTGTCGGTGCTCCTCACATGCAGTCATTTAATTCAGTGTTCTTTTCGGGTAAATCTCATACAGTGCTCCTTTGAAATATGAGTGGTGATGCCGATTACCACAGGCACATTTCATTTTGTTAGAGAATAAGAAACCAATGAAATCTGTTGTAATTTCTACATCCCTTCCTATTTAATACCTACTGTTTATTTTTTTATTTCAGAGGATAAGTATGAATCCTTTACTCAGTCTTTCATTATTACTCCATTAAGTCAAATTACAATATAATTCAAGAATATCCAAATTGTTGAATGATGGGACTGCCTTTCAAAACTAAAGAATCACAGAACAAACAGCTTCCTTCATCTACAAACTTTGCTTATTCCAGTTGAAGACAACAGAAATTTAGGAGTTTAGAAACCAGCTGCAACTGATGAGTTCCATGCAATAAGGATATTTTACAATGCAAATGTCAATAATACCAGAAATACCATTAAAGGGAAACAGAAGTTCAAATAAAAAGTGAGGAGTCCATTGGCTTAAGCCAAATTATTATTTAAAATAAAGTTTGTTGGAAAAGATAGTTTTACTATAATTTTAAATATGGTTGAAGTCTAAATTTAAATTTAGATGAAGTCCTTCAAAAGGATTTGGATTTTACTCACTGTGTAGTAATCATAGTCCCTTCTTTTTCAATAACATGCACTGGCCATCTGGCAAGACTTGGCAACTTGTATAATTTTTGTAGAGTGATACATCTGATTAATTACCTTTCTGCTCATAGGAGGTTTTCCTGAAGAAACAAACGGAACTACATCTCTTATGCAGTTCATTGTCTGGTGTACAAGCAGCTTTATCAGGCTGTTGTGCATTTAGCTGGAAGTTGTGGTTACCTAGCAGATGAAACAAAGAAAATACAAAGATAATTGTTATGTGTGCTGGTGTAGCAACCCAAAATACAGTTTTTATCTAAAGTCTCTAAGTAGTACAAAATCAAAACAGTAATGGCATATAACGATATAAGAGGTCACTGCATAAAAAGAAATGCTATCAATACCTCTTGCCACAGATTCTCAGTCAAGGCCCACACTTACACAAACCTTTATGGTTGTTATCGAGAGCTTGGTAAGAAAATAGTTTGGATTTGATCCATGCAGTATGAGATTAGCAGAAATAACCAGAGTGATTCTATAACAGAGACATCTAACATCGCTACAGAGTAAAGTATTTTTCAAACAACATATGCACATGAGCAGTAGTTTGGACACTTTGGCATAGTTCATCCTGGCTGAGGATAGGTCTTTATTTGACAAATTTCAGGAACAGATCATTATGCTTTTGCAGCATCACAGATTATCTCCTCCCCCTCCAAATTAATGAAACTGATATTCAAGGAATGGATAAGCAGAGATGCTTGAACTGTGTATGCGTGGGAATGCACATATATATTTACATAAAGAATAAAAAATTGTTTTCTATTATTGTTATCAGTAATTCCTGGTATAGGAATTACTAATTCCTAATTAGATGTGAAGTGTTCAATAATACAGTCAACCTAATTCATGGATTGCCAAACATGCAGAAATACTATTTTGGACCTGGACAGAAACCATTCCTCTGCTGGGCTCCACACATGGCCTCTGCCAGAGCTCCCTTGGCTCCCAGAGCTGCGCAGGGTGAGCCAAGAGAGACAGCGTGCTCCTGAACTCCTGGGAGCAGAGCAGAAGGAGTAAAGCTTTCATCTTGCCCTGGAACTGATTTTGTGGATCAGCAGACAATGGATGGGACCCGGCCTGCAGGAAAGGCATCCAGCGATTCAGGAGAGGAGATGTAGCAGCTGCAGGTCAGGGTGAGGCCGTAAGTTATATAGGAGGGAAAAGACAGCAGTGATTTCACGGGTAGCTGTATGTGACTCTTGACAATGCAGGTGACCCTGATGACCTAAGTCTCAGATCTATGCATTAAATACAGTCATAACTCAGCAAATATTGAAGATAATATTTCATTTTAATGCATACACAAACAATTGACCTTTGCTCCCGCAGTTTAGTCATATTTTAAAATCTTCACAGTATAAATAGAGAAAAAAAATTTCCTTCAAATGTCTTCTAAAGAAATAAAATAGAATAAAACCACAGATATGGCAATGTAAAAGAGATGATCCAAATATTAGAAAAGATGCTAACCTGGTGAACAATTCACCTGATTTACATGCGAAATTCGTAGCTACAAATATTTGTTCTTGTTCCTCTTCATCAGACCAAAAGCGATCTGCTGGTGGAAGGCAGCTTTATCTTGCAGACTCATCCAGCAAGGCCATAATTGCTTTCTAACACAATTTTTGGGAGCTAACCAATACTCAAGAATTGTAACTAGATGTGATCTACCAGATGGGAAAGGAATTATAACTGCTTTATTTTACTTTATTTTTTTTCTAGCAGGCAACTTCTCTTTTTCACAGCCTTATTTTTGAATCATGTGGATGAGTCCTGCCCACACATAACACAAAAACAAATTCCTTAAATTCTTTAACTATTATGAGATGCTGCTATGTCTCTCCTTTAACCTTTCATAAAATATATTTAACTATATATATAAAATAGTACGTTTTATAACAAAGAGATTATGACTTCCAATCCCCTGAAATGGTTTGAAAAGGTAGGTGTGAGCCCTGGCATACGTCTGAGACACATGAATATATTCATTAAGCTCCTTTGCAGAACTGGATCTCTTAAACAGTAGGAGACTCTCGCTCAGTAGAAGTTCTTTGGAAATAGGAACAATTTCAGCTACATGGAGAAATTTTACTGACCATATCTTAATGAAGGGATGAGGGAGGAAAGCTGTAAGATCATAAAACTGACAAAGCGTATACAGATAAAATGGCCCCGAAAAAAATACGCTGGCAAGAGAGTTTTAGAATGACCAAGCAAACTATGTCTATATGTTGTCTATATGCTCCAGTCCATGTTATTCATTTCACTCTGGATTCAATGGAGCAGGACTGCATGATTGCTGTTAACAAAACCAGATTCTCCACTGAAATTCTCAACTGTGTGACTGCACTACAGGAATCTGTGGAGCTAATCTAGTAAATAAATCAATCCTTGAATCTCCACGTATTTCCAGTGGTCTTTGAGTCCTGTAAACTGCGCTGTGATGCTAGGAACATCTTTCGGCAGTTTGATCTCGTTTTTAGTATCTTTACTTCTTCAGTTGTTCTTCTTGAGGCATAGATTTCTTGATCGGGTTTACAACAGTTCAGACGAGCACAAGTCTTTGTGCAGCTGGTTGATCATACAGACCTCTCTGCTCAGGTGATGGCAGTTTAAGCAATAATGAAAAATTTCCTATGGGCTGCAACTCTGAGTAAATATAAGGTGAAAAATTAAGGGAAAGAAATGATCACAAATTTCTCTAATGATTCTAAGCTTACTAAATAAATAGATCCACATCAAATAATCTAGTAGTATGCAAAAAAAAACCCAAAACAACAGAAGATGTATATGCTAAGCTGAATGCATCTTACTGAGTGATATTTAATTCAGTTGAGGCAGGAGTTGATTATGGCCAACAGACAGTTCAGATATTGTTTACCCATAATAAGGATATCTCATTTTTCCCTTATATTTCGTGTAAAAATCTAGCCTTATCTTACACTGTAGTAAACAGTTATTACTGATATAACACTCAATTACAAAATCATTGCTTTTCCTCTGCCTTCCATATTTAGAATAGAAATATGTATCGTGCACAGTTTGTATTATACACCATATGCTTAGATAATCTCTCCAATCTGATCTTGAAGCATTTCTCATTAACTTTAGTTGGGTCTTACTTCATGATATCAACACCATCAACAAGCTACATAACACATCAACAGGCTACACAGTATTAAGGTTATCAGCACCAGTTGCTGTTTCTTCTAATCCACGTAATTCCAATGCAGTTTTGATGAAAATGTCAAAAAATAAAAAGTACAAAAATTCCTCTGCTACAATGGCTTAAGATTTGATATCCTTTGCATGACCACGTCCTAAAATATTGACTGCTTATCCATATGGATGAAAATTACCATTTAAATTTTAAATGCTTCTAAAGTAAACCGTACTTCACTCTTTGCTCTTTTCATGTTTTCACAGTTACCCTAAGGATTTGTTAGCACTGAAACTATCAGTCCTGTTTACTGTCCTATCTGAAATTATTCATGCACACATCTACCACTATTTTTCAATCTTTTCAAAGGTCATAGTTCTTGATTTTTAGTCAGTGAAAATATATTTGTGATTAAATTGCATGTATATTAGAGTATCTTCCTAAGGCCCTTAAAAATAATGTAATATAGCATCTGCTTACTTTATCTGATCAGTATCTCATTGATGTCCTTAGAAACCAAAATCTTTGATAAAGTTCTTTAACAACACAAAAAATATTTCATACTGCAGAATATTCACACAAAATATATTAAAATATCTCTGTATACCACATAGTTGCAATGAGTTTCATTAGCTCATGAGATCTTTGGTCCGTCCTCCACAGACTTTCCCTACCACAGGCAGGATGGAGCCTCTTGTGTGAACCAGTATAGCTGGTTTAAAGGCTGTTATTCATCCCTCTGAGGTGGAAATAATACCTTTCTGGTTACTGAGCCTGAAATACTAAAAAAGTGATTTGTAACTAAAAACAAGTTTTCATGAAGATAAATACAGACATATTATCCTGTTCAGACTAAGTAAAAGGAACAAAAAATCTATTCATCAGATTTGTATTCACATGTATTTACATGTATTTATAGTCACCTCATTTATAAAGACTGTAATGAACCCCGTTCTTCTGTTTTAGCCAAGACCAACCATTATACCTCATTTGTTCAAATGCATAATTTATCTTGCTCTCTAATAGTTAATGTCCCCAACATAGACAATGTTATTCTTCAAATGATTCTTAGGGCACCCCTTTTGTCAAAAATCTGTATGGGAGGAACTTCTATGGCACAAAGACTCCTCCAGGTCAAAACTACATCCAAATACTGAACTGTATGAACAAATCTGGACTTTCAAAAACATTTATACCTGATAATACCTTATCATATATATACTCCTAAATCCATAAATAGCAGTGCATTTCTAAATGTATCATAAAATAAATAGAAGATTACGACTGCTTATATTTCTTATAGATAAATATGGATTTATAATAACTAGCCAGTATAACTAGCAACATTGTGGAAAATAACCTTTAAAAATATGAAGAGTTAGGAAGAATTAGGTAAATTTAACTATAAACAAATAATTGAATATAACTGTCCCAATGAAGTTCCATGAAAGAATGCAGATGTACAAAAAGGGAAGAAAATTTGCATTTTCTAAAATTGTTTTTTAATTACATAAACTATCCTAGCATTTGAAGGGCAGTGAAGATGTTATTATTGCATTTTATTAACGTCCCCACTGCTCAAGGCTCTTATCCTAGTAAGTGAAAACTATCAGGAAATCAATGAAAACAATCAGAAAATCTGCCTCATTATTTATGGAATTAAGGCTTACGTAAGTGCAATAGCCTGTCTATCTGCTGGTCCTTCCCATAACGTCTCTCACATCCAATGGCTAATCCAAATACAGTGTGGCACTCAGGTATATTACCTTCCTAAAGATTACATGAAAGTGGACACAGGGTAGATGGGACAGGCACAGCTTTTCCCCGGAGGAAAGGCAATTATTACTCGATGGTTTTCCTTCCCTGGAGGCAGCCCTTTGATGGCCTGTCGCACACACCAGCCAGGCGTTTCACAGGAGGGCAGCTCCAACCCCATCTTTTCTGCCTGTACGGTACGGAGGAGGAGGGGTGCACAGCAAATACACACCACTCAGACAGAAAGTTGCTCTCCACAGGAAATTCAGACTTCTGCTAGCTTTCTGTAGATGTCTGCAAACAAAGAACCAGCTGTCATGTTTAAAGTGTGTGCGGACATTAAGAAGAACAGTGATTTTATTTTCATTCTTTTGATCTGCTTTTCTTGAGTTTTCAGAGAAGCAATGATGAGGTTTATAACATTAGAACAAAGAATTCATTCCGAACTTACCATTTTAGTTAAAACCACCTATATGTTATTTCACCCATTTGTTGATGTATTAGATGTTAGTTAAAAAACAACTTAAAAGGTTGAGTTCTAGCCATTTGTTGCAGAAACTAATAAAAATAAACAGTGACAGCACAGTGGTAGGTGGTAGCACTGCAGAACGATCCATTTTCCACAATAGATGTGGAAAATTTCTCTCTGGATATTTAAAATAACTCTTTGTTCTAAAATAGGCCCGTGTGCTGGAATGCAATATCATCAGGACTGAACTATCACTTCTGAAGGACAAAGGAGGTGCACCATTTAGGAGTGAGAGAAGAAAATCTGGGTAAAAAACCTGTGTGAGATTTTAATGAGACCCTACTTTAACTAAACTAAAATTACATAAAGGCAAATTTTTGTATTCAGCGTGGTGAGAAATCCATTTTCCCTCTGGGGTTTTATATCTGTTCAGTTAATCATGGGGAAAAGAATACTATCATTCTTTTTAAAAAAATGAAAAGCAAACACCAAAACTAAGATTTTTTCAAAAGCTGAAGACTAGACTATGAGACTGCCTTTTGATACATGTCTTCAGTAATGCTTTCTGAAACTACTGGGGGGCCTTGAGAATGAATTTTGGTAAGGTCATGAATCTTAGCTTTTTAGATGAAGATGGTCTTTGACGAATCAGAAATTACTTCAAGAAATTCTGAAAATTGTTAAACTTACCTGGGGAAAAGCTGAAGAATGGGCAACAGTGTGGATTGTTAAAAAGAGAAAAGAACAGTTGCCTCTCTATAAAACAGAGTACTCTCTATAAAACTATTTTGTTATATATAACATTATATATATATATATATATATAAAGTATATGTGTTATATATGATTATATAATATTTAAACATTGAGTCATAGCTTGTTACTTACCCCAAATCCAAAGTTGTGAATGTACCGTAGTACGTTTACCAAGACAGTGCATATGCATTCTTACTACGGGTGGGACTATATAATCTAGGAATAGGACTGTTCTTACAGAAAGTCATGATTTTAGGGGGTAATATGGATATAATAGCAAGCCTATGGATTCTGTATAGCATATCCTTTGCAATATGTTTGTGTTCCTTATAAGCTATTTGTGACTTTATTATGCATTAAAGAAAAACTATCTTTGATAGCCAAATCTTTTCATTTCTGCTTTTTTTTGTTTGTTTGTTTAGGTTTTGAAGATTCCATAGATTCCAGTAGAATCACATTTCACTTTTGATGTCACAGCAACCTTAATTCAAACACAACGCATGGATGTAGTGCATTAACGGTAACAACAAGCAACAAAGACTAATATCTTACCACTCTCTCCAGTAGAGAAAGGATGGAAACATTATGTTCACTCATCTCCAATTTATTTTTTTTTTAACAGAACATTTTATATTATAATGCCAGGCATACATTGTTTTAAAACCTTGGCTTTAACAAGAGGGAGATAAAAGACACTCATTCATCTACTTCTTTTCATTGACAACAGTATTTATAGTATGAAGATGGCAGATTTTAAATCTACAAATGGCTTTTTGGCATTATAATTCAGGGTTATGGTATAGCTCAAATTGTGTTTACAGAGTGTAATGTTGAAATGTAAACACATCATATGTTCATGAAACTTAAAAAATTTAGCATCACAAAAGCAGATTAGAAGGTATAATTTCTCTGTAGTTTAACTAGAGCTAACCTTTGGTACTTGTTTCTGAATCACAATGATTTACTTACAGAGAGTAGGGAGTTTTTCAAGTAACCAAGTCCCACACAGTTAACGCTGACATAGTGAATTTCATCTGAAGGTTTAAAGAACATCAATACAGGAACTTTTGTCTCATTAGCAATGTACTTTAAAATGATCTAGAATTAAAAATTCAATACTACAGTATTAAGGAGCCACATTAAGGAGCAAAAATTTTCCCACTGCTACCGAAAGGGTTAAATAACAAAGTGCAGGTGTTTTTATAATCTACAGAATCTCTCTCCTATTAATACACAGAAAAACATTTAAAAACACTCCAACTGCATAAGAAGTTAAATTCACAACTAAAAACTGTACTGCCATTCTATTTGAGGTGCTGTTGGATGAGGTTTTCATTCATTTACACGGCAGCTCAATGACAGAAATTTTGAGAATTTGGACATTTTAAAAAATGGTATTTTTTTTCCCACTGCTTACAGTAGGTTTGTTGGTTGTTCTTTTTTCCCTCATCTTGTTTGGCTTTCCCTTCCTAGATTTCCCTCACATATTTATTTTTGATACAGTGGATGACCATTCTTCCCAGTATCATAGCATTGCAGTAGGGATACATCTGTTTTTATCTTCTCTCCCATCAGTTATTTCTCCAAGCAGTATCTAGCATTCATGCCTCTCCTTAAAGTTAGCTAAGTGTATACATTCTTAGATCATCAATTCAGTTTTACTGGCATAGAAGTAGTAGATTAAGAAATTACATTGGCACTTCTTAAAGAATCCCTACTGCTATATCTACATAACAATAACAACTCTTCATTGAACTTTATCATTTTTAAGAGAGGGGCAAATGGTGTTGATTATCTGAGTGTGCAAGTGTGGCTACAACAAGGTAAAGGCTGCATAAAGATTGTCGAGGAAAGGAAGAATTAATACTGGAAGAAGAAAATGAGGAAAAATGAAAAAAAAAAAAAAGTATGGATCTAAACAGTTTAAAGCAAAAATCATTTTCTAAACTTAAAAATAACTTTGGTGGAGACTGTCAGAGGTACAGCAGGAATTCAGGTATGCATCCGTCTCCACTTCAACAGAAACTGTGCAAAAAAAAAAAGGGATTTAGATGAAGGCATTTAGCAACAAGGCAGTGACCAATGCACGCAGCATGGGCAACAAACAAGAAGAGTTGGAAGCCATGGTGTGGCAGGCAAGCTATGACCTAGTCGCCATTACGGAAACATGGTGGGACTGCTCCCATGACTGGAGTGCCGCAATGGATGGCTACAAGCTCTTCAGGAAGGATAGGCAAGGAAGAAGGGGTGGCGGTGTGGCTCTGTATGTTAGAGAGTGCTTTGATGCTACTGAGCTTGTGGCTGGGGATGATAAGGTTGAATCCCTATGGGTAAAGATCAGGGGAAGGGCTGACAAGGCAGACATATTGGTGGGCGTCTGCTATAGACCGCCGAACCAGGATGAAGAGACAGATGAGGTGTTCTATGAGCAGCTGGCAGAAGCTGCGAGATCGCCGGCCCTTGTCCTCATGGGGGACTTCAACTTCCCTGACATATGCTGGGAATACAACGCAGCGCAGAAGAAGCAGTCTAGGAGGTTTCTGGAGTGTATGGAAGATAACTTTCTGATGCAGCTGGTGAGAGAGCCTACGAGAGGAGCTGCCCCGCTAGACCTGCTGTTCACAAACAGAGAAGGTCTGGTGGAAGATGTGGAGGTCGGGGGCTGTCTTGGACAGAGTGACCATGAGATGGTAGAGTTCTCGATTCTTGGTGGAGCCAGGAGGAAGAACAGCAAAACTGCTACCTTGGACTTCCGGAGGGCGGACTTTGAATTGTTTAGAAGACTAGTAGGGGGAGTCCCCTGGGATTCAGTCTTAGAGGGTAAAGGGGTCCAAGACAACTGGTTGCTCTTCAAGAAGGTAGTCTTACAGGCGCAGGAGCAGGCTGTCCCCCTGAGCTGCAAAATGAGCCGGCGGGGAAGGAGACCGGCGTGGATGAATAGGGAACTATTCTTGAGGCTCCGGGAGAAAAAGAGAATCTACATCCTGTGGAAGAAGGGACGGGCAACTCAGAAAGAGTACAGAGAAGTTGTTAAGATGTGCAGGGAGAAAATCAGAAAGGCGAAAGCCCAGCTCGAACTCAACCTGGCCGCTGGGATAAAAAGAAACAAGAAACCCTTTTACAAATATATCAACAGTAAGAGGAGGACTAAGGAGAATCTCCATTCTTTACTGGATGAGGCTGGGAATATGACTACTGGGGATAAGGAAAAGGCAGAGGTCCTGAATGCCTTCTTTACGTCTGTCTTTAAAGGTCAGACCAGTTATCCTCAGGGTACTCCACTTTTTGACCTGGTAGTCTCGGCTGGGGAGCAGACTAAACCACCCACGATTCAGGAGGAAACAGTCAGAGACCTGCTACTCCAACTGGACTGTCACAAGTCCATGGGGCCGGATGAGATTCACCCGAGAGTGCTGAGGGAACTGGCGGAGGTGATAGCCGAGCCGCTTTCCATCATCTATCAGCGCTCCTTGTTGACTGGTGAAGTACCGGAAGACTGGAGGCTTGCCAATGTGACTCCCATCTACAAGAAGGGCTGTAAGGAGGACCCGGGGAACTACAGGCCTGTTAGCCTGACCTCGGTGCCAGGGAAGGTTATGGAACAGATTGTCTTGAGGGAGATCACGCGGCAAGTGCGGGACAACCGGGGGATCAGGCCTAGCCAGCATGGGTTCACGAAGGGCAGGTCCTGCTTGACCAACCTGATCTCCTTCTATGATCTAGTGACCCGCCTGGTGGATGAGGGAAAGGCTGTTGATGTAGTCTACCTAGACTTCAGCAAAGCCTTTGACACTGTCTCCCACACTATTCTCCTGCAGAAGCTGGCAGTCCGTGGCTTGGACAGGTACACTCTTGGCTGGGTAAGGAACTGGCTGGAGGGCCGGGCCCAGAGAGTGGTGGTCAATGGAGCTAAATCCAGCTGGCGACCGGTCACGAGTGGTGTTCCCCAGGGGTCGGTGCTGGGGCCTGTCCTCTTCAATATCTTTATTGATGACCTGGATGAGGGCATTGAGTGCACCCTCAGTAAGTTTGCAGATGACACCAAGTTGGCTGGAAGTGTCGATCTGCCTGGGGGTAGCGAGGCCCTACAGAGGGATCTGGACAGGCTGGATAGCTGGGCTGAAGCCAATGGGATGAGGTTTAATAAGACCAAATGTCGGGTCCTACACTTTGGCCACAGCAACCCCAAGCAACGCTACAGGCTTGGGGCGGAGTGGCTAGAAGACTGTGTAGAGGAAATGGACCTGGGGGTGTTGGTTGACGCTCGGCTGAACATGAGCCAGCAGTGTGCCTGGGTGGCCAAGAAGGCCAATGGCATCCTGGCTTGTATCAGAAGTAGTGTGACCAGCAGGAGCAGGGAAGTAATTGTCCCCCTGTACTCAGCTCTGGTGAGGCCGCACCTTGAGTACTGTGTCCAGTTCTGGGCCCCTCACTGCAAGAAAGACATTGAGGCCCTGGAACGTGTTCAAAGAAGGGCAACAAAGCTGGTGAGGGGTCTGGAGCACAGGCCTTATGAGGAGCGGCTGAGGGAGCTGGGATTGTTCAGTCTGGAGAAGAGGAGGCTCAGGGGAGACCTTATTGCTCTCTATAACTACCTGAAGGGAGGTTGTAGTGAGCTGGGGGTCGGCCTCTTCTCTCGTGTAACTGGTGATAGGACTAGAGGGAATGGTTTCAAGCTGTGCCAGGGAAGATTCAGGCTGGATATTAGGAAATACTACTTCTCTGAAAGAGTGGTCAGGCACTGGAATGGGCTGCCCAGGGAGGTGGTGGAGTCACCGACCCTGGAGGTGTTCAAGGAACGTTTGGATGTTGTGTTGAGGGATATGGTTTAGCGAGAACCATTGGTGATAGGTGGATGGTTGGACTAGATGATCTTATAGGTCCTTTCCAACCTTAGTGATTCTGTGATTCTGTGATTCTGTGACCCACACACTGAGAAAGTAGCTTGCATTTCACTGAGTACTTCTGTTTGTAGGTACTTGATTTAATTCCATATGTATCCTTCAAAGAGGTTTTTCTCCTAAGTCCCTACAATTAGGCTCCAGTATGTGAACAGAAGTGAATCAGATGCAGGACTTTTATTGTAAACCAGGGTAGGTGCTTTGTGTCCTCTGTTTTTACTTTGTAGCTCAGCTGCCAAAGCACTCATCAAAGAGAAGACCTGACTCTAGTTTGTCCTACTCTCAGGAGGCTCTTAAAATACAAACTACAGCCCAGTTGGCCAGAAATCTCACTGGTCTCTGAAATAAGGTAATTACATGTTTAAAATTAATGCAGATAAAGACAAAACCCATAAAGGACTGTCTTCTCCACAGCAGTTATATATTTAGAAGAGAGGGACAATTTTTGCTTCTGAACTCTCCCTGCCAAAACTGTCTATCATTTTGTGTTAAGCTTCATTAATTAATTAATTGGCATAGTGTATGAAGCAGGGAGAAAATGGATGAGCTTTGAGTCACCTGCTTGTACTATCTAATTCTTGGCATTGATTGCATTCAGTTTTAAAGCGTTCAATCAGCTTGCTGTGGCCAACAGATGATTTTTAGATAGGGCATTAGCCATTCTGCAAACAGAAATAGACACTCTGGATGTTGCATCAGAAGCTCACTTCTAGTTATGCCTTCATAATTCTTATGGAAGTAACTGGAATGTATGAACATACATATTTTTCCGCTTTAAATCACAGTAAGTTTTAATTATTAGGCATAAATCCAATAACTGTGCAGGAGCTAAACACAGTAATATTTTGGGAGGGTCACAAGTCTGAATGGATGAGAATTTAAATGCCTAGCATCTGTTTAATAATTAACGATATTAAAAAATATAAGTGCAAATTGAATAGGAAATTCATTTGCACTTTTAATGCTTGTTAAATCTTTAATCTCAAATCTTTTTTTCCTTACTTTTCACTAACTAGTATATAAAATGGTTTCACAGTCCCTGTAGTCTTTTTTCTTCTAATTATTTTAAATGTATTAAGGATAATCAATCTTTACATACTCACAGATATATCAAGTGAACAAAGTAAAAATGATTTACAGTAATATCGTAAAAATACTTTGAAAGCTTACTCTGAAATACATATCATCGTGTGTGTAAAATTGACCAATTAATAATTTTCCAGTAGTTTCGTATTTATTTAATACAACCTTTACACCAACTCTGATTTTTGATAGCATTTAATTAACCTGTGCAATGACTGCAATTGTGTACATAGATTAAAAAAATTGTATAAGTAATGGTCAGTTAGGCAGCAACTAGTATAATTTGTACATACAATGACATCAATTAAGCTCTCAAATTGGGCACATCATTACTTTTGACAATACAGAATTCTGGCCTTTGGAGTACACTCCTCTAACTTTTCACAAATGTTTTAAAGTAGTATCTATGCACGGCTCAATTCATTCTTAGTTTGTAATAGGGATTTCTTGAGACAATATTAAATGAAAAAGAGCCTGCTAAAATGCAAAAAAAATCAACCCAGAACGTTTGCTCAGTGTTAGCATTTTTTCTAATAGAGTTCTTTCTTCTGTTAGAAGGCAAAAATCAAGGTGAAGGATTTCTAAAGATGAATGTGAGCATTTATTTAGAACGGAACTTCTTCTAGCTCTGTAATAAACTGAAGCTGAGGGGCAAAAATCTATCTCACGTTTAAAAAAAAGAAAAATTTAACAAAGACTTTTTTAAACTTGTCTTTTTACCTGTAATATCTATTACAGTCATTTCTTCAGCAGTGCCACTGGCTTTAGCTCTTCCTTCACACATCTTTCCCCAAGGAATCAGCGCTCATTCACAGCTCACAGTGACAAATCTGTGAAAGAACAGGCNTTATATATGATTATATAATATTTAAACATTGAGTCATAGCTTGTTACTTACCCCAAATCCAAAGTTGTGAATGTACCGTAGTACGTTTACCAAGACAGTGCATATGCATTCTTACTACGGGTGGGACTATATAATCTAGGAATAGGACTGTTCTTACAGAAAGTCATGATTTTAGGGGGTAATATGGATATAATAGCAAGCCTATGGATTCTGTATAGCATATCCTTTGCAATATGTTTGTGTTCCTTATAAGCTATTTGTGACTTTATTATGCATTAAAGAAAAACTATCTTTGATAGCCAAATTTTTTCATTTCTGCTTTTTTTTGTTTGTTTGTTTAGGTTTTGAAGATTCCATAGATTCCAGTAGAATCACATTTCACTTTTGATGTCACAGCAACCTTAATTCAAACACAACGCATGGATGTAGTGCATTAACGGTAACAACAAGCAACAAAGACTAATATCTTACCACTCTCTCCAGTAGAGAAAGGATGGAAACATTATGTTCACTCATCTCCAATTTATTTTTTTTTTAACAGAACATTTTATATTATAATGCCAGGCATACATTGTTTTAAAACCTTGGCTTTAACAAGAGGGAGATAAAAGACACTCATTCATCTACTTCTTTTCATTGACAACAGTATTTATAGTATGAAGATGGCAGATTTTAAATCTACAAATGGCTTTTTGGCATTATAATTCAGGGTTATGGTATAGCTCAAATTGTGTTTACAGAGTGTAATGTTGAAATGTAAACACATCATATGTTCATGAAACTTAAAAAATTTAGCATCACAAAAGCAGATTAGAAGGTATAATTTCTCTGTAGTTTAACTAGAGCTAACCTTTGGTACTTGTTTCTGAATCATAATGATTTACTTACAGAGAGTAGGGAGTTTTTCAAGTAACCAAGTCCCACACAGTTAACGCTGACATAGTGAATTTCATCTGAAGGTTTAAAGAACATCAATACAGGAACTTTTGTCTCATTAGCAATGTACTTTAAAATGATCTAGAATTAAAAATTCAATACAGTATTAAGGAGCCACATTAAGGAGCAAAAATTTTCCCACTGCTACCGAAAGGGTTAAATAACAAAGTGCAGGTGTTTTTATAATCTACAGAATCTCTCTCCTATTAATACACAGAAAAACATTTAAAAACACTCCAACTGCATAAGAAGTTAAATTCACAACTAAAAACTGTACTGCCATTCTATTTGAGGTGCTGTTGGATGAGGTTTTCATTCATTTACACGGCAGCTCAATGACAGAAATTTTGAGAATTTGGACATTTTAAAAAATGGTATTTTTTTTCCCACTGCTTACAGTAGGTTTGTTGGTTGTTCTTTTTTCCCTCATCTTGTTTGGCTTTCCCTTCCTAGATTTCCCTCACATATTTATTTTTGATACAGTGGATGACCATTCTTCCCAGTATCATAGCATTGCAGTAGGGATACATCTGTTTTTATCTTCTCTCCCATCAGTTATTTCTCCAAGCAGTATCTAGCATTCATGCCTCTCCTTAAAGTTAGCTAAGTGTATACATTCTTAGATCATCAATTCAGTTTTACTGGCATAGAAGTAGTAGATTAAGAAATTACATTGGCACTTCTTAAAGAATCCCTACTGCTATATCTACATAACAATAACAACTCTTCATTGAACTTTATCATTTTTAAGAGAGGGGCAAATGGTGTTGATTATCTGAGTGTGCAAGTGTGGCTACAACAAGGTAAAGGCTGCATAAAGATTGTCGAGGAAAGGAAGAATTAATACTGGAAGAAGAAAATGAGGAAAAATGAAAAAAAAAAAAAGTATGGATCTAAACAGTTTAAAGCAAAAATCATTTTCTAAACTTAAAAATAACTTTGGTGGAGACTGTCAGAGGTACAGCAGGAATTCAGGTATGCATCCGTCTCCACTTCAACAGAAACTGTGCAAAAAAAAAAAGGGATTTAGATGAAGGCATTTAGCAACAAGGCAGTGACCAATGCACGCAGCATGGGCAACAAACAAGAAGAGTTGGAAGCCATGGTGTGGCAGGCAAGCTATGACCTAGTCGCCATTACGGAAACATGGTGGGACTGCTCCCATGACTGGAGTGCCGCAATGGATGGCTACAAGCTCTTCAGGAAGGATAGGCAAGGAAGAAGGGGTGGCGGTGTGGCTCTGTATGTTAGAGAGTGCTTTGATGCTACTGAGCTTGTGGCTGGGGATGATAAGGTTGAATCCCTATGGGTAAAGATCAGGGGAAGGGCTGACAAGGCAGACATATTGGTGGGCGTCTGCTATAGACCGCCGAACCAGGATGAAGAGACAGATGAGGTGTTCTATGAGCAGCTGGCAGAAGCTGCGAGATCGCCGGCCCTTGTCCTCATGGGGGACTTCAACTTCCCTGACATATGCTGGGAATACAACGCAGCGCAGAAGAAGCAGTCTAGGAGGTTTCTGGAGTGTATGGAAGATAACTTTCTGATGCAGCTGGTGAGAGAGCCTACGAGAGGAGCTGCCCCGCTAGACCTGCTGTTCACAAACAGAGAAGGTCTGGTGGAAGATGTGGAGGTCGGGGGCTGTCTTGGACAGAGTGACCATGAGATGGTAGAGTTCTCGATTCTTGGTGGAGCCAGGAGGAAGAACAGCAAAACTGCTACCTTGGACTTCCGGAGGGCGGACTTTGAATTGTTTAGAAGACTAGTAGGGGGAGTCCCCTGGGATTCAGTCTTAGAGGGTAAAGGGGTCCAAGACAACTGGTTGCTCTTCAAGAAGGTAGTCTTACAGGCGCAGGAGCAGGCTGTCCCCCTGAGCTGCAAAATGAGCCGGCGGGGAAGGAGACCGGCGTGGATGAATAGGGAACTATTCTTGAGGCTCCGGGAGAAAAAGAGAATCTACATCCTGTGGAAGAAGGGACGGGCAACTCAGAAAGAGTACAGAGAAGTTGTTAAGATGTGCAGGGAGAAAATCAGAAAGGCGAAAGCCCAGCTCGAACTCAACCTGGCCGCTGGGATAAAAAGAAACAAGAAACCCTTTTACAAATATATCAACAGTAAGAGGAGGACTAAGGAGAATCTCCATTCTTTACTGGATGAGGCTGGGAATATGACTACTGGGGATAAGGAAAAGGCAGAGGTCCTGAATGCCTTCTTTACGTCTGTCTTTAAAGGTCAGACCAGTTATCCTCAGGGTACTCCACTTTTTGACCTGGTAGTCTCGGCTGGGGAGCAGACTAAACCACCCACGATTCAGGAGGAAACAGTCAGAGACCTGCTACTCCAACTGGACTGTCACAAGTCCATGGGGCCGGATGAGATTCACCCGAGAGTGCTGAGGGAACTGGCGGAGGTGATAGCCGAGCCGCTTTCCATCATCTATCAGCGCTCCTTGTTGACTGGTGAAGTACCGGAAGACTGGAGGCTTGCCAATGTGACTCCCATCTACAAGAAGGGCTGTAAGGAGGACCCGGGGAACTACAGGCCTGTTAGCCTGACCTCGGTGCCAGGGAAGGTTATGGAACAGATTGTCTTGAGGGAGATCACGCGGCAAGTGCGGGACAACCGGGGGATCAGGCCTAGCCAGCATGGGTTCACGAAGGGCAGGTCCTGCTTGACCAACCTGATCTCCTTCTATGATCTAGTGACCCGCCTGGTGGATGAGGGAAAGGCTGTTGATGTAGTCTACCTAGACTTCAGCAAAGCCTTTGACACTGTCTCCCACACTATTCTCCTGCAGAAGCTGGCAGTCCGTGGCTTGGACAGGTACACTCTTGGCTGGGTAAGGAACTGGCTGGAGGGCCGGGCCCAGAGAGTGGTGGTCAATGGAGCTAAATCCAGCTGGCGACCGGTCACGAGTGGTGTTCCCCAGGGGTCGGTGCTGGGGCCTGTCCTCTTCAATATCTTTATTGATGACCTGGATGAGGGCATTGAGTGCACCCTCAGTAAGTTTGCAGATGACACCAAGTTGGCTGGAAGTGTCGATCTGCCTGGGGGTAGCGAGGCCCTACAGAGGGATCTGGACAGGCTGGATAGCTGGGCTGAAGCCAATGGGATGAGGTTTAATAAGACCAAATGTCGGGTCCTACACTTTGGCCACAGCAACCCCAAGCAACGCTACAGGCTTGGGGCGGAGTGGCTAGAAGACTGTGTAGAGGAAATGGACCTGGGGGTGTTGGTTGACGCTCGGCTGAACATGAGCCAGCAGTGTGCCTGGGTGGCCAAGAAGGCCAATGGCATCCTGGCTTGTATCAGAAGTAGTGTGACCAGCAGGAGCAGGGAAGTAATTGTCCCCCTGTACTCAGCTCTGGTGAGGCCGCACCTTGAGTACTGTGTCCAGTTCTGGGCCCCTCACTGCAAGAAAGACATTGAGGCCCTGGAACGTGTTCAAAGAAGGGCAACAAAGCTGGTGAGGGGTCTGGAGCACAGGCCTTATGAGGAGCGGCTGAGGGAGCTGGGATTGTTCAGTCTGGAGAAGAGGAGGCTCAGGGGAGACCTTATTGCTCTCTATAACTACCTGAAGGGAGGTTGTAGTGAGCTGGGGGTCGGCCTCTTCTCTCGTGTAACTGGTGATAGGACTAGAGGGAATGGTTTCAAGCTGTGCCAGGGAAGATTCAGGCTGGATATTAGGAAATACTACTTCTCTGAAAGAGTGGTCAGGCACTGGAATGGGCTGCCCAGGGAGGTGGTGGAGTCACCGACCCTGGAGGTGTTCAAGGAACGTTTGGATGTTGTGTTGAGGGATATGGTTTAGCGAGAACCATTGGTGATAGGTGGATGGTTGGACTAGATGATCTTATAGGTCCTTTCCAACCTTAGTGATTCTGTGATTCTGTGATTCTGTGACCCACACATTGAGAAAGTAGCTTGCATTTCACTGAGTACTTCTGTTTGTAGGTACTTGATTTAATTCCATATGTATCCTTCAAAGAGGTTTTTCTCCTAAGTCCCTACAATTAGGCTCCAGTATGTGAACAGAAGTGAATCAGATGCAGGACTTTTATTGTAAACCAGGGTAGGTGCTTTGTGTCCTCTGTTTTTACTTTGTAGCTCAGCTGCCAAAGCACTCATCAAAGAGAAGACCTGACTCTAGTTTGTCCTACTCTCAGGAGGCTCTTAAAATACAAACTACAGCCCAGTTGGCCAGAAATCTCACTGGTCTCTGAAATAAGGTAATTACATGTTTAAAATTAATGCAGATAAAGACAAAACCCATAAAGGACTGTCTTCTCCACAGCAGTTATATATTTAGAAGAGAGGGACAATTTTTGCTTCTGAACTCTCCCTGCCAAAACTGTCTATCATTTTGTGTTAAGCTTCATTAATTAATTAATTGGCATAGTGTATGAAGCAGGGAGAAAATGGATGAGCTTTGAGTCACCTGCTTGTACTATCTAATTCTTGGCATTGATTGCATTCAGTTTTAAAGCGTTCAATCAGCTTGCTGTGGCCAACAGATGATTTTTAGATAGGGCATTAGCCATTCTGCAAACAGAAATAGACACTCTGGATGTTGCATCAGAAGCTCACTTCTAGTTATGCCTTCATAATTCTTATGGAAGTAACTGGAATGTATGAACATACATATTTTTCCGCTTTAAATCACAGTAAGTTTTAATTATTAGGCATAAATCCAATAACTGTGCAGGAGCTAAACACAGTAATATTTTGGGAGGGTCACAAGTCTGAATGGATGAGAATTTAAATGCCTAGCATCTGTTTAATAATTAACGATATTAAAAAATATAAGTGCAAATTGAATAGGAAATTCATTTGCACTTTTAATGCTTGTTAAATCTTTAATCTCAAATCTTTTTTTCCTTACTTTTCACTAACTAGTATATAAAATGGTTTCACAGTCCCTGTAGTCTTTTTTCTTCTAATTATTTTAAATGTATTAAGGATAATCAATCTTTACATACTCACAGATATATCAAGTGAACAAAGTAAAAATGATTTACAGTAATATCGTAAAAATACTTTGAAAGCTTACTCTGAAATACATATCATCGTGTGTGTAAAAGTGACCAATTAATAATTTTCCAGTAGTTTCGTATTTATTTAATACAACCTTTACACCAACTCTGATTTTTGATAGCATTTAATTAACCTGTGCAATGACTGCAATTGTGTACATAGATTAAAAAAATTGTATAAGTAATGGTCAGTTAGGCAGCAACTAGTATAATTTGTACATACAATGACATCAATTAAGCTCTCAAATTGGGCACATCATTACTTTTGACAATACAGAATTCTGGCCTTTGGAGTACACTCCTCTAACTTTTCACAAATGTTTTAAAGTAGTATCTATGCACGGCGCAATTCATTCTTAGTTTGTAATAGGGATTTCTTGAGACAATATTAAATGAAAAAGAGCCTGCTAAAATGCAAAAAAAATCAACCCAGAACGTTTGCTCAGTGTTAGCATTTTTTCTAATAGAGTTCTTTCTTCTGTTAGAAGGCAAAAATCAAGGTGAAGGATTTCTAAAGATGAATGTGAGCATTTATTTAGAACGGAACTTCTTCTAGCTCTGTAATAAACTGAAGCTGAGGGGCAAAAATCTATCTCACGTTTAAAAAAAAGAAAAATTTAACAAAGACTTTTTTAAACTTGTCTTTTTACCTGTAATATCTATTACAGTCATTTCTTCAGCAGTGCCACTGGCTTTAGCTCTTCCTTCACACATCTTTCCCCAAGGAATCAGCGCTCATTCACAGCTCACAGTGACAAATCTGTGAAAGAACAGGCCGGTGTTCCACATTCTGTGCACAGTTTGTAAGCTCTCCCGGTAAATTCGAGTTGTTCTGCACACATGGAAAAAAACCAGAAGGGCTTGGTGAGGATGGCTAATTACACAAAGGCTGTTAGATTCTTTTTCTTCTGAACACACTTTAGTAGCACAGAGGGTTCTGCTTTCTCTTGCATGTGAAGTTTACTCAGACTTCAAACAGACCTCCACTAATTAGCTGTTTTTTCATAACTTTAAAACTTCATAAATGAAGAAATTATTTTCATACATACACATGGACACACAGTAAACATGAATTGTATTTTACCTGGCCTAGTGTTAAGACATTAGATGAGTACAGTCAAATGCAATGTCACACAGTGGCTTGTTTGTTTTAATGAATTTCCCATCTGAATAGCTGTTGGTAAAACAAAATGCCAGATGTTTATCTTAATAGCAAGGTCTGATGCTAGACTTGAGTTCTGCTGTATCTTGCTCTCTATGGACAGAAGCACACAATAAATCCTGATGAGAAGAAGCTACTTGCTATTCCCTGCCCTCCTTATTAAGAGAAAATCCAACCTTTTTTTGTTAACTTACGCTTAGATCACATTCTTTTTTGTTCTAACACTGACTCTTATAATGTATCTAGAGGGTTGAATAACTTAAGTATCAGTGTAATCATATTAATGATATAAACTACCAGCCTATTAGATTGTGAAAGGGCTTATCTTTCAAGAGGAGAAATCATATTCTACTCTTTTGCCACTCTGTAGACTTTCATTACTAGATATTCCAGTGCTTTTCCTACTCAGCTCAGTATGTCTCCATATTTAATGAACCATGAGAAGCACAATTGCCACTTATTTGCCACAGTGATTAGCACTGCTTCAGTTGACATTCTGACACTCAAATTACTCTCTAGAATTCAATAATCTGTTGAAAAGCATGGGACAATTCATATTTCTCAGAAGTTGCCTGATATTCAGATAGACATCTCTGAGTATGTTTACAGTGAATTATCAGCTAGAAGATTACTTTTAAATCCACAAAATCAGTGTTGATGATGAGGAACTAGGAGATGTACCTTATGGATGAGAGACACGTGGCCAAAAGGAAGCAGCTTAAAGTTACTGTGAGTTATTGCAAGTTACTGTGAATCACCTGAGCGATAATTGGCTCTGTTCCTGGAAAATCCCCCAATCCTTTATATCAACTTACTATTAATAAACAGGTTGTGCTAGAAGAATGAAATGCATGCAGTAAAGAGGATGGTGTACCCTTTAACATGATCATTTCTTTTTTTTTAATATTGGGGAAAACAAAAATTAGGAGGAAAACAACAAATTTCATGTAGCACAAAATAGCACTGGCTCAACTAATGAAACTCTCATTAGTTCAGCTACATTTTTTTGAAGGCAAAAATAATTTGTAATGCCTCATTCATTAATTCCCTGGATGGTCAAGGACACTCACTCAGCTTGGGCCATCACTGCCGCCACAGTCGCTAATGCAAAGATGAGTGGCAACATGTCCAGTTCTCTTTGAATGTCTTTAACATCAGATAAGACTGTCCCCACACACATGCTCTTTTCTCTTTTTTTTTGCCCTTCAAATGGCAACTAGATGTAGACAGAACTAATGTCTAGAAGGTGGCTTAAAGAGAATCTGCTCCCCGGGTGTAAGAGTTTTATTTGTCATCTTTGTCTTTATTGCCAGACCCAGGAGAGTCTGAATTATTTTTCTAAGTGGACAAAGGAGTTTCTAAGTGGTTCTGGAATGGCTCTAAATGTACTGCTTTCCCAGTTCATCCCCAAGCTAATTAACATTCCTTCTCTTACTGACAGTAAATACACTTTGATTACAAAAAGAAAACGTAAAAATGTCAATAAGCTATAAAGTTGAGGGATTAGGAGGAGTTAAAATTTCTTGATGGAGTAAACAAATATTGAAAATACAGTCTAGCCTAAAATGTTCCTGGTATGAATCTCCCCAGAAGGTCACAGGTTTTCAGCATCTGGGCTGTTCATAGTTACCAAGCACTGGATATCTACACAGACTGCAGGAAAAGGAAGCATTCATGATGTATCTAATGCAAAAACATATGGAACTGAGTACATGTGATCCATACCTTAGACGAAATCCTATTAATATACTAAAAGGCTCATCTCTTTGCTATTTTTTTCTTGATATTCTCAGTTGTTGTTTTTTGAGACACTGTATTTTATACTGCAGCAGAGGAATCTCTATCTACTATAGAAAGCATTCTATAAATATTATATAATGAGAGAAATAGAAAAAACACTGGTGTATAAAATGATTGAAGTTCACATGTTAAAACAACATCAAACCCACCAGGGATTAAATAGCCACTTGAATAACACCACGCTGCACACAGCTTGCTCTGTGAAATGTGACTAGGTAGCCATATGGAACTTAGGACTGGAAAATGCAACCTACTTCTTCAGGATTAAAAAAGTAATTAAAAATCACCAGGTTGAATTCTGAGGTAAATCTAAGCTACTCTAAAGGGTATTTAAGCTGTAGCAGCTCATATTGTGCTGCTGCACCACAGCCAGCAGATAACACCCACCCAGCCACTTGCTTGCATCCATGCAGTGGGGTGGGGGAGAGAATTGAAGGAACAAAAAGAAGAAAAACATATAGATTGAGATGAAGACAGCATACTACGTGAAGGAAAAAACTCCAACAAGTGATGCAAAAGCACTCACTCACTTCTCCTGCCAGCAAAATGATGCTGGCCCAGTCTCTGGGCCCAGTGTCATTGCTGAGCAAAAAGCTTCATGGCATGGAATATCAATGTGGTCAGTTTAGGTCAGCTGTCCTGGCTGTGTCCCCTCCAGCCTCTTTGCCCACTCCTAGCCAGTTTGCTACAGGTGCAGAATGAAAAACAGAGACTTCCTTGATGCTGTACAAGCACTGTTCAGCAGTGAAAGCATTGGTGGTTTATCAATACAATTTTGGTCACAAATCTAAGACATGGTACCAGATGGTGCACAAGAAAGGAAGTTAACTCTCTCAGTTAGACCCAGCATGATAGTATTTCATAAAAATCTGATTGGATAGGAGGGAGAGAAGAAGCAAAGTTATACAGCAAATAACTTATGAAATGAAACTACTAATCTAAAGTAAATATGCAGTAAAGTAAATATTTAGTAAATCTAAATCATAGAACTTCGAGATCAAAAATGTCAGAAAATGCCTATCTTAGGAGGCAGTAGATAGCAAAAAGATGAATGAAGTTAGAATTTAAGGCGGGATACACTCTGTGTTTCATTTTCTCACACCTTCATTTGGACTTTCAAATGAAAATGTTTCACTCACTTAAGAACCTTTGTCAAGCTGTTGTTCTGAAGAACCCAATACAGTATAAAGAAATTGATGCAACATATTTTATGACAGCAAGATGTGGCTAATAAGTGAGCCTTCCTGTTTCTTTTGGTGCGTAAGTGAAGAACAACATTCCTGAAAAACACTGGAATATATGGTGTCCTTAATTTATCTGAACTGGGAGGAACCTAGTGAGGTTAACATCGCTCACTTATAGAATGCATGAAGTTTAAACCTACTTTAATAACAAACTGAGGAATGGATTTTACAGTGGCCATGTGAGTAATTCTACGTGAAAGAAATAAGAGGAAGATTTAAAAATATGTGTTGACACACAGAAGTATTCCTCAGAGAAGTGACCAGCAGGTTTAACTGCTGGCATAACCTAGATGAAGCAGCTATGAAAAAGCAAAAGTACACGTCCTATAATGATTGGCCAGCAGGGAGAGGGAGGTGATTGTCCTCCTCTACTCGGCTCTTCTGAGGCCCCATCTGGAGTACTGCGTCCAGGCCTGGGGCCCCCAGTACAAGAAAGATTCAGAGCTCTTGTAGCGAGTCCAGAGGAGGGCCACTAAGATGATCAGAGGGCTGGAGCACCTCTCCTATGAGGAAAGGCTGAGGGAACTGGGCTTGTTTAGCTTGGAAAAGAGAAGGCTCCGGGGAGACCTCATTGTGGCCTTCCAATACTTAAAGGGAGCGTATAAACAGGAGGGGCAACGGCTGTTTACAATGGTGGATAGTGATAGAACAAGGGGGAATGGTTTTAAACTAAAGGTAGGTTTAGGTTAGATACTAGGAGAAAGTTTTTCACACAGAGGGTGGTGATGCACTAGAACAGGTTGCCCAAGGAGGTTGTGGATGCTCCATCCTTGGAAGCATTCAAGGCCAGGCTGGATGTAGCTCTTGGCAGATTGGTCTAGCAGTTGGCAACCCTGCACATAGGAGGGGGGGTTGAAACTAGATGATCATTGTGGTCCTTTTCAACCCAGGCCATTCTATGATTCCAGTATCCCTCTTTATCCTACTGCCAAATTGAGAAAAGTAATTGGTACCATATACATACAGAACTAGATTAGGTAGGTGTTGTATTAGTATATTTTTGTCAGTCAGGTAAGAGATTTATGAGAATGATATCCATACACTTTTTCCCACCGGACTTCATATATGTCTTATTTTAAAACTACTGCATGTGATGCCTTAGCTCATTGTTTCCAAACAATATTAATTAAATCTCCTTGATAGAGCATTTATTTTTTAAAACTATGTAAACTTTTTGTAACAGAACTAGCATTTAGATGTTGCACACAAAAATCAGTCAAAGTATATACAGAGGTCACTCCAAAAGTAATGCCTCATATTTATTGCCATGGAAGCTACAACAGATGCAAAGAGGGTAATAACACTATTTGATAGAGCAAATTCTCAGCTACATAACACTATTTTTCCACATAGTCACCTCCATTAGCTATGCATTTTTGCCAGAGATGAACAAGGGCCCGCATGCTGCGCTTGTGACAACCTGCACCAGCAGAGGTGACCCACTGTCACTGTCACCACTGCTGAAACTCACCACCCACCGCCTCCCTATGCTGACATCCACTGTTTGATCTCCACAAACATTCAGCAAGTACTGATGAATGTCAGTGGGTGCCATTTTTTCCACATGGAGGAATTCAATGATATGCTTTTCTTCATCTGCACTTCCATGCCAGACTCCGTTTTGTCAGACTGCCCCTCTGCTGCCATCTGTCACACGGCAACAAAATGTAACCAGATATTGGTGGGAAGGTTCAGCCTCTACAGCCTCTACTGCCATTACACCAGCATCTGTCTCTGATGCTGTGGGCCAGCATAATAGAACAGGAGGCATTACTTTTGGAGCAGCCCGCATATGTAAAGTATTTATAAAATGTATGTATATACTAATATGAATTATATTGAGTTCAATGAGTACAGCTGGGACAAGAATTCACATAGAAATATATATCATAAATTACATTCTCAGCTTGATGAAATCTACCCATCTTACCTGAAGGACCACAGGACACTCTTGAATTTTCCCTTCAGTCTCTTCACACACAGTTGGTTCTCTGGGCATTGCTTTTGCTGACAGGTTTAAGTCACTCACCTGGTGAAAGTTCCTAGCAAAAAATAGCTGATGCTATGTTAAAATACATAGATTGGGTTTTTTTAATGGTAATGTGGTGGATTACACTTTTCTTCTCAACTGCTTTTTACAGCTGAAGAACTTGGGCAAAAACTTTATCCAGTTTACTTTTATGCAGAAAGCTCAGGAGAAAGGTTATCTGCACAGTAACAAACACATCAACCGGGTTATCCCGGGTATCCAGTCTCAGATGTGTCCAGTAATCTACATCTCAATAGTACATTTTACATTAAACAATCCTTTCAAATTGCTAAACTTTTTGAAAAGCATCCATCTCAGAATTTTCCCTCTCTTCATGAAGAAAACTTATCAGCCTTTACAGCCAAACAGGTAATAATTACTTGGCCTCTTGAAAAGTGGTTGCAAAAACAAAAGAGAAAAGTTGTATTGGTTGAGAAAACTTTTGGTTGTTCCATCATAAACAATATTAAAAACCTTTGTCTAGATAACCAGACAGTGATACTTCAGTCCTATATTGCATCTTTTGATGCCTTCAAGGTACTTTCTACTAATTTTAGATTCTATCCATACATATTTTAATCAGAAATAATTTCTCAAGCTCAAAAAAGGTCTAAAATGTGCCACAACATAAAAATGCAAGATTGCATTGTTTCCCTTATTAAAAAGAGAAAACCGACTTTAACCAAGTTCATGTTCTTTATGTTTCTCTCGCAGCATTCAGATCACAGCTTCTGCTTGATGTGTACAAGTATACTCTACATTTCATTTTCATTTTTTTATTGCAATACTTTTATTTATATTCATCTTACTTAGATTAATCGTAAGCGACAGCTCATCCAACCATATTTCATTTCCCAAAAAGAAGCCACTGCAATGGATGCAAGTATAACATGACAGAAGCTTGCTTAGCTAAAATGAAATTTTGCCTACAGAGCAATCTGAGATGTGGTAGCAATTTTGCAGTGATGCAGCTCATACAAACATGTACAGCTGCAGCCAACTCACAATTATTAGTTTTGCAATAACAGCCAAACTATTGTCTCTGAAAAACAAAAGGATTTAATACAGGAAAAAAAGGATTTTGGATGCTACACAGGAAAAAAAAAAGGCAAAGAAAAGGGAATGCAGTGCTGTTTTTGAGAAGGAACAAAATCAAAAGGTATTGAAGGAGGTAAAAACTTTTTTTTTTAACCTTCTTATTAAAATTGATGTGCATTAAAAAGGGTGACCTTGGTGGCCACTGATGAGTTTTCTTTGGATTTCAGTTTTTCTGCAAAATAGTTGCAGAAGTTGAGATACAAAGAGAAGTTAGATTAACAGAAGAGTACAGAATAATTTGAAAATATAACCTTAGCTATATAAGTCGTCGGTGCTGTGGACTTGTTTTGAGTTACAGGAGAAGGATGGCACCATTGGAGTCAGACACTTTTCTCTATTCAAGACTACTACAGGAAGATACCATTCTAAGTCATGAGTCCATGCAGTGGTTTAATGCATCTTCTGCCTGCTGCTGCAGTGGACCGAATTTCTTATGGGGAAAAAAGTCAAGAAAAGAAGAGTAGCAAACGTCATAGCAAACCATAAAACTATTGCCACTTCAAGCACGTTCAGCATGTCTTTGTGATAAAAAGCAAATGATGCATACATTCTGATATCTTTTCTCTGTTTTTGAAAAACACAGTGCCTGGGCTTCTTCAAAACGAATCTGAGCATCCGTTAACAGTATAGTATTTTTACTTGATATTTTGATCCTAAGATCACTCCTTATGTTGGGAAAGCTTTAAAGTAAAGTGCACTTCACGTATCTGTCCAACAGTCCACAGCGAAATAACTATGATTCATTCACAGGATAGGAAGAAATTTCCTTGATATTAGTCTTGAAAGCAATCTGTCATTAGACGGGCACTTTAGCTTTGTTCAAATCCCTTTGTGAGATTCTTTACAGGAAATAGTGACTAATAAAGTAAGGAAATGGTAGAAGAATATCGAGGTCCTATTAAATCATTAAACCTAATTATTTCTCAGATACAATAAAGGCTTTGAACAGTTAGACAACAGCCTATGAAGTTGCATTTATATTTTAAGAAATAATAAAGAGAGTCTGTCTTCATAAACGTTGAGTCGTAAAACACAAACTAATGTAAGAACTTCAGTTGTCATTCTTCCCAAAGCTGGTGTGACTGGTAGCCATCAGGTGTCTTTTCCAATATAACCTCTTTCCTAAGAGCGCAGAATCTCATATTCCAAAAACAAGGCCTGGGAATGCATGATTTATGAAGCGTGGGTCAAACTCAAACTCCTGTCTTGCACTTTGTTAAATCCTGCAGAGAGCTTTGGTGGAGGGCTGGATAAAGAGCTGAATTTTACATTGATAAAATGCTCTGTGAGGTGCTGGGTGTTATATATAAACATCAGTCTTCATTGTCTCTCCATTTTGTGGCCCAGGTTTCTCACTTCCTCACGAGAAATAAATTAGAAAAGTAAATATAATGTATATTCCTGGACAAGGAGGTAGGTCAGGAAGGATGGATTTTAAAAGAAAAACAGAGGAAAAAAAAATAGGAAAAAGGGGGAACTGGATGGGAAAATAATTTCCTAGAAAATATAAAGATATTGTCTTGTGATTTTTAGTAGTTCTTCCCCTTGAAGTTATTTTTTCTTCTTGTCCCATGGGGAATCCAAGGGAAGATGCTCTTGAAGCGGTCCAGAGGAGGGCCACTAAGATGATCAGAGGGCTGGAGCACCTCTCCTATGAAGAAAGGTTGAGAGAACTGGGATTGTTTAGCTTGGAAAAGAGAAGGCTCCGGGGAGACCTCATTGCAGCCTTCCAGTACTTGAAGGGAGCGTATAAACAGGAAGGGGAACGACTGTTTATGAGGGTGGATAGTGATAGGACAAGGGGGAATGGTTTTAAACTGAGACAGGGGAGGTTTAGGTTAGATATTAGGAGGAAGTTTTTCACACAGAGGGTGGTGACACACTGGAACAGGTTGCCCAAGGAGGTTGTGGATGCCCCATCCCTGGAGGCATTCAAGGCCAGGCTGGATGTGGTTCTTGGCAGCCTGGTCTGGTGGTTGGCGACCCTGCACATAGCAGGGGGGTTGAAACTAGATGATCATTGTGGTCCTTTTCAACCCAGCCCATTCTATGATTCTATGATTCATTCTATGATCCATCACTTCCACCAAATTAATCAATACATTCTTGCTGGAAGAATTTGTATTTTAAAAAGCAAGAATTTGCTTTAAAGTTTATCTTTGTGAATTGTTAAAATAAAGCAATGAATGAATACTTACCACTTACATAAAAATGATAAAATATGTATTCTGCAATGAATGGCAGCTTTTTCATTCTCTGTAGTGCACTCAGGATTTCAGCTATATTTTTTCTACATTTTTTTTTTTTTTCAGTACTAGGAGGTTGTGGTGAGGTGGGGGTCAGCCTCTTGATCCAGGTAAGAGTGATAAGACTAGAGGGAATGGCGTCAAGTTGCATCAGGGGAGGTTCAGGTTGGATATTAGGAAAAACTTCTTCTCTGAAAGAGTGGGCATATGCTGGAACAGGCTGCCCAGGGAGGTGGTGAAGTCACTGTCCCTGGAGATGTTCAAGAAATGTGTACATGCAGTACTAAGGAACATGGTTTAGTGGGCAATACTGGTAGTAGGTGGACAGTTAGACTAGATGATCTTAGAGGTCTTCTCCAACCTTAATCATTGTACAATTCTATGATTCTACTATCTTCTCCTTTTTTACTTTAGAGATTTGAGAAGCTCACTTTTTATTAATTATGAATATCAGAGAAAAACTAGCTAAAAGACTCAGTTTGTCCACGGCATGGACAAGCAAGTAAAAAAGACAGTAGCTCATGTGAGCACTCAGAAGTTGGCACTGGAGGTAGGCACACAGATGGCTCGCATGTGTCTCCCTGGACACTTGGAGAGCCTGGCATTCAGTGTCAGGCCTTTCCTTTTGCTATGCTCCACTTCCTCACATTCACATGCAAAGACCAACTACACATGCAGTTGCTGCACAGGAATTTTATTGAGCCATTTTTAAGCAAGAAGCAAAATTAGCCTCTTCAACCTTCATAGAACTGTGTGTTGCACCTTTTCTTAGCAGGTAAAATCCCTTCTATTAGTCATGCTCCATGGGATACCACTCGGAGAGACCTAGACAGGCCCTAGCAGTGGGTCCAGGTGAACCTCATGAGGTTCAACAAATTCAAGTGCAAGGTCTTGCACCTTGGTTGTGGTAAATTCCCTCTATCAGTATAAGCTGGAGGATGTAAGGATGGAGCACAGCCCTGCCAGAAAGGACTTAGGGGTACTGGTGGATGGTAAAATGATCATGAGCCAGCAGTGTGCCCTCACAGCCCAGAAAGCCAACCATATCCTGGGCTGCGTCAAAAGAAGCGTGGCCAGCAGGTTGAAGGTGGTGATCCTGCCCTTCTACTCTGCAGTGGGGAGACCTCACTTGCAGTACTGTGTCCAGATGTGGAGTTCTCAGTACAGAAGAGATGTGGATCTGTTGGATTGCATCCAGAGGAGGGCCACAAAAATGATCCAAGGGACAGAACACCTTCTCTGCGAGATCAGGCTGAGAGAACTTGGGCTGTTCAGTTTGGAGAAAACTCTGGATAGACCTGGAAGCAGCCTTTCAGGCCCCAAAGAGGGGCCATAAAGCAGGAAGGTGACAGACTCTTTAGCAGACTCTGCTGTGATAGGACAGTGGGAAATGGTTTCAAACTTAAGGAGGGGAGATTTAGATTGGGTATAAGGAAGAAGTTTTTTACAGTAAGAGTAGGGAGACACTGGAAGGTGTTGCCCAGAGAGGTGGTGGATGCCCCATCCTTGGAGACAATTCAGGTCAGGCTGGACGGGGCTCTGAGCACCTGATGGAGCTGTAGGTGCCCCTGTTCATCGCAGGGGAGTTGAACTAGACGGCCGTTAACGGTTCCTTCAAGCTCAAATGATTCTGATTCTGTGAACATGTAAGAAAACACCGCCATCTGTTGTTCCATGCAGTAAATGCAGTTATTTTCTACTATTAGTATTTCTTCAACGAATCTCACAGACCTCTGCCTACCTCTGCTGATTTAACAACTCACTGTTCAACTGTTTTCAGGAAATGCTGGGCTATTCCTATTTCACATTAAAGTAGGTTAATGAATTCCAATGAACTTACGCAGTTAAATGTTGAAACGAGCATAATGCTTTCATTTTTCAATAGTGGACTTGGTAAAGGATTTATGGGAACTATGTCATTGAACAAAGGGTGATTTCTATAACTTATAGAGATTAACTGTTAAGGTGGCTAATCACTTGAAAAATCAGTGCATTTAATGCTGTCACTGCCACTTAAAAACCCTTGACTCCTACCTTAATACTAGGAAAAAAGGAAGTAAATGGCCTGTTGTGGAAACAGTTTAGAATCTGCAATACAGAAGAATCTGAAGAATGGTGACCTTATTCTAACATATATGCTTTTTCTATATTTCTAACATGAAATCTCTAACAAAGGATTTTATATTTATATACTAAAATTTTCCTGATTTCTTTCCTATTCAGAGTCAGCATTTAATCTCTTACTGGCCAAGAAAATAAAAACTAAAGATCCATGCAAAACAAAAATCCTTTAACCCCAAATTATATGCATGGTATCTACAGTCTTCTACTTTATTCACAATTCCTCAGGTTAAGATGTACTGTATTTTTATTTTACTAATAAAAGTCACATGCAATTAGTACGTGAAGGTACAGGGGGCTAAAAAATTTGATTGCATTCCAGAGAACCACGACTCTTTTACTGTAGCTGTCTGCATTTGAAACTTTGCCTTTCCCTTCTTATACACCCATCTGATAGGAGTGGTTTTGGTGCAAATTAGAGTTCACAAGAGAAGGGAAAAGATATGTGATCAGTGGAAATTTAACACAGTCTACCAACAGTACTTTTCAAAATTATTTTGTTTCCAACTTTCTGATTAAATATCTTCTGCTTTAACTTCACCATCCTCACCTTTCCTATTCTTTATCATTTGCTGTGGTCTCTACTTCACTCCCTCTGGTTTCATAGAATCATAGAATCACTCAGGTTGGAAAAGACCTTAAAGATCATCAAGTCCAACCGCAACCTAACCATACTACCCTTTTCAGTCTAGAACTTCTTGAAAACTTGACAAGGTATCACTTAGCACGTGGAAATGACAACATACAAGATCTACAAGTACTTCAACATGGATGTCAGCTTATTCTTGGCATTTTTCATTAATAATGTGTAACAGTCACTGTAGAAATACCATTACAGTAAGAGCTACTTGTATCTGCACGTTATGCTAAAATTTATGGTTGCCAATATGACTGTTCTGGATTACTTACAGACAATGGTCTAAATTATCTTTTGTATTGTCTGTTGTCCCTCTTTTCTCCTCCAGTTCCTTACTTATTTTCTTCTTCAAAAGCAGCAGAACATCTGTTCACAGGAAGGTGGTGTACAACTGTTTTTGACACGCACTACAAATACAAAGACATATAAAGTTATTATGTACTAAATCTCTTTTGTTGCTACTGTAATAATTCAGTTACAAAACATTGCTAAAATATTGATTGAAATGATCTTGTAGGAAGCTTGGTAATTTTGAACATTTATCCCAACTTTCCATTCTTCAGAATATTTTCTGAACTTCTAAGGTGTAGTTATGACTGTAACTTTTTTTCTCTATCTAAATCGTAATATCCAGATCTGAAAGCCAGTTCTGAGACAAATATACTAGCAAAACTACAGCATCATTCTACATGCACATCGTAGATTTGAATCTATTTTATGCATCTCAGTTTTTTTCCTTTTAATTTTTGGCACCTAAAGATCCCAGAATTAACCATTACTAAGCAGATGTAGACGAATACAATACAATTCTCTGGGCTGATGGACCCCACTCTACATTTACCATGACGACGGGCTCAGTGCAGCTATTGTTAGAGCACAGGGACACTATCAGATTACACAACAGAGAATGTTCTGGCTCTTAAGAATGGCTGGAGGAATTGCTCTCTGCATATGATATTCAAAAGAGTTCTTATTCTGAGAGTTGGACACCACCTGCTGCCACGTGGAAGTGCCCAGCTGTCTTGAAGAAGTGCTACCACAATTCACCATACCAAAGGAAACGTCACAAAGCAGAAATACATTGTGGTTGCACAACTGTAAATGGGAAATGCAGATCCAAGATCCTCCTCTCAGAAACCTTGGTATGTATTTTCTGAAACCTGTTCTGGTAAGACAAACTGAATTTAGGCATACTCAGCCCTTCGTGGGAGGCTAGTTCTGCATATAAAGTTGTATTACAGGCTTTATATAAATATGCTATAAAATCTACGACACACATCGTGCAAGTTCCTGCTAGTATTTAAAGTGGCTAGGGAGGTCATGCATTTATTACTAAATGTAAAAAAAATTTTTTGAAGACCTTGATGCTACTTAATATGAGAAGGTACTCATTGCTACTTTAGCAACATCAATCCTTTGTTTAGGTACAGTACTGGCAGCATTCGGATGATACACTGTGAAGCAACATGGAATTCTTTGATTCTGGTTTTTGATTTATTACAAAATCTGTGATCACAGTCAAGCTGTGTTTAAACCTCTTTCAGAAATATTCACTTTGAGAAGTCTGTGTTTCTCTTTGAGATAAGAGAGATGATCTTTTGATTCCAGAAAAGCAAACAGGAACCTGACATCTTACTACAAAATCTGAGTACACTAACTTATTAAGGTTTAAGTGACATTAACAGTGCTTTTATTAAAGAATATAAAGTGCTTAAATTCAGTGAAAAGTTTATGTAAAGTAAATCACATTTAAAGTGGTACAGTGTTCACTTTAAAATTCAGAGGAAACAACCCTCATGCCTGTTGTCTTGGGAACACAAACAGAATGTTACACCTACCAGGAGAATTCTGGTAACTAGAAGATAGCTGCCCGTTTTCAAACACCATCTTCTACTTGATGAATACCCCTGTGGTTTTCAAGTATATTGCTTCAGGAAATTTAAACAAGGTAAAATTATGTAAAAACAAACAGTAGAACAAATAAACAAAGCAAGAAATGAAACCAAAAAGTAGCAGAACTGTGTAACTGCTCAAATTTATAGAGTAGCCCCACAGACAGCTGGGCTGTTACAGTTACAGAAGTAGCTGATGACAGAGCAATGGGGGACTTTTTCTGCCAGCTTTGTTGAAGGAGAAACCAGTATAGGACTGTACCTTTATGCCTTCAGTCTACTACATACTTTCTGTGAGGTTCTTTTCCCTTGATAAGTAAGTAGATCTGTTGACTGAAACAAATAGTAGAGAAACGCAAGAGATTAAGGCAACTACTCTAAGAATCTTAACATAAAAGAAAATTCAACAACTTTACAAGAAAAAAACAAAGCCAAATGACTCCAGAATACATAGAAGTCAGAGGTGCAGAGGCTAGAACAATTCATTAATGCTCCATGTAAGAAGATCTGAATTATCTTAAGAGCACTGTATTTGCATTTTAGATATAGCAGAATGAACTAATTATGAAATGTATGCGTCAAAGATTTCAATTTCAGGCTTGACTTTACTTTAGAGATTAATTTTTTACTTTATCATTTTTGCAGGCAGTTCAGTGGACAGCCTTATTTGAATGTTACTCATTGTTCAGTGATGTATGAAATGTACTTAATCAATGTGAAGAAAGTAATATTAAATTATTATAAGAAGCATCAAATGTTCTAAAAAAACTCAAAAGGAAGGTCAAAAGGTAACATTTCTGCTAACAATATGTGAAACAATGTATTTAACTTATTCTTTACAGCCAAGTTTTTTCATGGTATATAAATACTACTTTTGTTACATAAAACGAAAATGCAAAACGCATTTTTCTATCCTATTGATTAAAAGCATCGTATGTATAATAAATCAAATAATTTTTCAGTGCTTTGCTAAGAGAGTTTTAAATAACTATTTAAGCATAGACTTGCCTTTCAAATGGCTGACTGCAAAAACTTTTGACAGAATGGTCCTCATGGTCATCATTAAGTCATTTGTCAGTGTGCCATTTATTACAGAATCACAGAACCGCAAGGGTTGGAAGGGACCTCTCTAGCTCATCGAATCCCACTCCCTGCTAAAACAGGTTCCCTATGGCAGGTCACACAGGTAGTTGTCCAAGGAGGTCTTGAAGATCTCCAGAGAAGGAGACTCCACTACCTCTCTGGGCAGCCTGTTCCAGTGCTCTCTCACTCTGTCAGTAAAAAAGTTCCTCCCTGTGTTAGTATGGAACTTCCTGTGCTCCAGTTTCTGCCCATTGCCCCTTGTTCTATTATTGCTCACTGCTGAAAAAGTCTGCCCTCACTGACTTGACTCCCACACTTTAGATGTTTATAAGCAGCTATGCTTATAGGCCTCTCAGCCTTCTCTTCTCCAGGCTGAACAGTCCAAGGTCTCTCAGCCTTTCCTTGTATGGGAGATGCTCCAGGCCCTTAATCATCTTTGTCACCCTCCACTGGACTCATTCTAGGAGATCCCTGTCTTTAATGAACTGGGGATACCAAAACTGGACACTGTTCCTTATGTGACCTCACCAGAACAAGGTTCAGGGGGAGGAGAACCTCCATCGACCTGCTGGCCATGCTTTTTTTAATTTACCTTACTCTTTTAATTATCTTATTATTTACAGAGTAAAGAAATTGCCAACAAGGACAGTTATATGAATAATTCACATTTCTGCAAGTATTGCAGTCCTCTCTTTATAAAGATTAAAACATGATCTTAATTAAAACAACCACATGAACCTCCTTTTTGCTTTTTAATCTTTTCAGGGCCACCAACACAATGACAATCATCACCTTAGTTTTGTCTAAAACAGCTAACGTGAGAAACTGTTCATCTAAAGGCTATGAGTGGGAAACACACTCATTTTCAAGCAGCAGTTCCAGCCCATTGTCCAGCGTAGCTCCATTTGAAATGCACACAGGATTTCCAGCCCTGCCCTAACAGTCAATGGCCGCATTCTAAGAGCATTTTCACAGTGGGTGCTGTAGGTTAAAATGTCCTGGATATAAAGCCAGAACTCTCTCAGCACTACTGCAGACTTAAGCTCAGTGGGTTGGGTTAGTGTGGAAGACAAAGATGGTAGGTATTGACAACTTGAGGTAGCACTGAGAATCATGTCTTTTCAACTACAGAACCTATTTAGAAGGGAAGGCCAGCTCTTCTCCTTTCCTTGAATATACAAATATAGAGCCGATTTAGAAATTTAATGAGTATATTCAGTTTCGTGTATGTCCTTAAATTATATTTGATTTATCACTTGAATGACTTTAACAGAATATTCTGCCATAGTTGTGTTATAATGATAACTATACTGACACAAAGAGATTCAGCATATTTAATTTTCTCTTTAGCTTTCTTACTACATAAATCTCAGGTTCATAAAAGTTCATGGAATATTAGATGTGCTTCAGTTACTCATCCTGGATAACTGAAATTCCTAGAATAAAAACTGAAGTTGAGGGAGGTTCTTCTTTGAAATATGTGTTTTATTTTAGTAGACTCTTTTTTTGTCTTACACATCTTTACTACTGTAACGAAAACGAAAACAACACTTAGTGATGTTGGGGCTATATGTGAGAACTTTGCTCATAAACTGCAACAGAAGGAATTGTACACATATGCATGTATACATGTATATCTATGTATACAGCCAAATGGGTAGATAAGCAGTCTTGACTCTCATGCTATAGAAATGAAAGTTCTTGGCCACCTTCTGTTTGGGGATTTCATATACCTCAGATTCTGATAGAGAAGTGTAGAAAGCTAGGCTAGAGAACTGGAATTTAGCACTTAGCATTCACCACACCATACAAGGAAAAAAGAAGAAGGGAAAAGAATCACCATCCAAATCTCTATTTAAATGCAACATCAAATGAGATCTTGATTAAGCTTGAAACAGCTTTCAGGATATTATACCTACATTTTGGAAACTAACACTGAGTTTTCTCTTAAAGTACACGTGCTTCTACAGTTACCAAGTCTATATGGGGAATAGTTTAGAAAGTAATTACTAAACTTTCTAATTGAGGGAATTTAAAATGCCTAAAATTAGAGGAGAGTTCTTAATCAGGAATTTTTGGTAGCATTTCAGAAAAGGAACACAGCAGTCCTTCTTTTCATTCATCAATATACAGAAACTTCATGAGCCCAGAAAAGGAGCAGTTGTATGGAGATGAGGAGATTGTATAGGGTCTGCAAAATGAGCTTTCCACGTCAGCCTCATCAAGCACTTGCAGATATGGAAAGTAGTCAGCTAAGGTGAAAGAAAAGTATGCAGGTAGGAGTTGGATTACGGCCTAAACTTCGATATTGTACATGTTTACAGTAGGAATCAGGAGTCACAAAAAAGACCATACTGTGAATATCCTGATAATAGCCTATGGATATTTTTCAGAAAAAAAGTGGCACTTCCTTCCAACCCCAAAAAAGGGAATATAGGGATCTCCAGACTATCTGTTTCATTCCAGGCTAGCAAGAATCACTCCAGGATTAAACATCTGCACTTTCAGCCAAAACAAGAAGAAAACTAATTTGTGTATAGCACTAGTGCTGATGATGCCTTAGGGAAGTCCAAAATTCCAGGTGACAATACAGTGAAACTCAGAGATTTAAATGAACTTTTTAAATTATCTGAATTATGAAATTATGTATGTTGATCTTGATAGCCAATTGTTTTTACTACCAAAATAGTCCTTGGGCTGAAAAAGCATAGGACAACACTCGGAGGCTTATCACAGAATTATGGTAGTCATTTCACAGAATCACAGAATCACAGAATCACTAAGGTTGGAAAGGACCTATAAGATCATCTAATCCAACCATCCACCTATCACCAATGGTTCTCGCTAAACCATATCCCTCAACACAACATCCAAACGTTCCTTGAACACCTCCAGGGTTGGTGACTCCACCACCTCCCTGGGCAGCCCATTCCAGTGCCTGACCACCCTTTCAGAGCAGTAGTATTTCCTAATATCCAGCCTGAATCTTCCCTGGNGTGTACTTAAAGCAAATAGTCCATTTACATTTTTAGATAGAATTCAAGAAAACAGACAGTGGCATACCGTAGTGGAAAAGGCCTTATATAAACAATCTCATAACGTTAGAGGAAAAGGCATCGACTCACACATAAATGTATAAGATCTGTTTGTAAATGAGTAAATTCTGCTTCATCTTAAGTATCTAAACATGTCTATATCTGCTACCACAAATTTGGAAATGTAAGTATCTGCTAAGCAACAAGATTTTAAAAGTAATTTAGACGTGTAGGTTACACGGATGGACAGTTTATGATTGTTAATACTAATATCGAGGAGTGTAAGTGTGAAAAACTTATTATCAACTTCGTAACAAAACACTATTTCTCTTCCTGTTGGAAAGAAAAACTGTTACTTAAGGTGTTACAGCAGAAGGTAACATTATTAGCATTAACTGTATGTTCTGTGGCTGTAAAATATGTACAACTCAGAAATATGAACCTAATTTTCACTTGAAATCATCACTGGTCCTCTAATTTTCACTTGAAATTCATAAACAGGAGGCAAAATGTGCTGTCAGGAAAAATGTGCTCATATAAGGAAGTTGAATTATGAAAAGGCAGTTTCTCTTCAGAACTGTGTTCTGAAAATTCTAACATTAAGAGACACGTTTTACAAGTCCTTGCACAAATTGGTATCCTTAGAGCTAGCCTCAGAGGAGTAAGTGTGATGTGTACTGGAGAAAAGATGGTCTTTATCAGTTTGAATTGGAAAAAAAGAGGCCCATGAAGCACATGATCTTATGTCTTTAGAGCAAAAGATGTCTCCTCACATATTACACGAGAGCTTTTTTTTTATTAAATGGGTTTAACTCACACTTTTAATGAGTTTCCTTTCATTAAACTGTACGGCTAATTGAACGTTATTTCATATGCGACACAGAATATGTTTGCACACATGGAAACGTGAGCAATTTTATGTTCAGACCCTCCCTTAAATATTTCAGTTCCGTATTCCTCACTACACAGCTGGCATAATGGCCGAATCCATCACTGCAGCAAAGCCAGGGAGAGTTCTGGTACTGTTCTCAGAAAATTCCCTTTTTTTTTGGAGGCAAATGCAGTCTGCAGACCAGAGCACCACAACTGATGCTCTTAAATAGATGAGGAGAGTAGCATGTGACCCATCATTTTTAATGTTTGTATTAGTTCCTCTGTCTCCTGCAGCTGCAGTAAGTTTCAAACACATCTAGTAGGCTGACTATATAAATGCTACAACCTGCTATTCAGAAAAGGACTCGTACAGCATTGAGAATGAGGTTAGTAAGATAGTAAATTATTTAAAACAAAAGACTTTTTCTCCTTAAAAAAGGTATTTTGGAAGAAAAAACCCAAGATGTTGAAAAAGACCAAGTAATAAAGATAAAAATGGTGCTGTTGTTATTTTCAAACTCTGTTCACTATATTAAAAAGATCAGTTCAACTATTTAGATTCCTGTAAAATGGAACAAAGCTTGACATATTTTCCATTCACTTTCAACAAGCTTAACATCTTCTACAGAATGCATCCTTACGACTGCATTAATATATCAATGCAATAGTAGATCTATCAAGTCCACCTTCTCTATATGACAGGTTCCTGTGTATTACCCTGTGTCACTGATGCCCACATAATTTCATATAAACCGTAGTCATGGTATCCAACTGGAACAGTTCTGCTATTATAGTAAGTAATACATGAAAAAGTAGTATGTAGCAGCTTACAAAGAGGATTCTGAATCAACTGAAAATGTTAAAAGTGATATCCTGGTGTTTCAATCCAAGAACTTATCACAATAATCTTATGGGATATAAGAGAGGCATAAACAGATTATTTTACCAGTCACCAGCACACGTTCAAAGATGCAAAATATCAGTTGTTTAATAGCACAAGATCACACTGCACACATTTTAAGGCAAAGAGTAGAAACATTAGGAAACACAGTGTATGCATATGTCTCCTTTCAAAGATCACTTGTTGGTACTTCACTTGCCCGGGGAACGTAAAACAACACGATAGCAAATAAAAATAGGAATTTATATAAAAGGAGTGCCTATATTCCCACTTAAAAATATTAAGCATGAAAATTCCCTTTCCAAAAAACAAGAAGAAACAAAAATATTGTCAGCATATTCCAGGCTAGAAATAATCCTTATGTAGCCATTAAGTGAAATTACAAGAGTTTTATTTATACACACACACACACACACACACATATAAGCCTGTTTATACATGTGCATTTCTGGATTTCCTACACACATACATATGGATTAGAAGGTCCCTTTTTTTTTGGCAANTCATGTTCAGCCGAGCGTCAACCAACACCCCCAGGTCCATTTCCTCTACACAGTCTTCCAGCCACTCTGCCCCAAGCCTGTAGCGTTGCTTGGGGTTGCTGTGACCAAAGTGTAGGACCCGGCATTTGGTCTTATTAAACCTCATCCCATTGGCTTCAGCCCAGCTATCCAGCCTGTCCAGATCCCTCTGTAGGGCCTCGCTACCCCCAGGCAGATCTACACTTCCAGCCAACTTGGTGTCATCTGCAAACTTACTGAGGGTGCACTCAATGCCCTCATCCAGGTCATCAATAAAGATATTGAAGAGGACAGGGCCCAGCACTGACCCCTGGGGAACACATGGATTACACATTGTATGAAAGCAGAACTCAGACTCACTCAAAGAGAAATTCTTTGTCTTGTACTAATATCTGGAAATGTAAGGACAAAATCTTTTCATTTAATACACATATACTGTATAATCAATGAAACCACATCCAAACAACGTTCAATATCTGAATTAGATGACAAGAAACTTGTTTGTTACTATTCTTATCTTGGCTTATTTAATCTATTATAACTCACAGCACAAAGATTTATAATCTTAATCTTGATTTAAGCAGCTAATACATGAGTTTACAAGCTGTCCTACTAAATCGGTGAGATATGACAGTATCTATTTCGAGCAAGATTAGATAAATTAGTTACAGCTCATAATCAGAAAAAAACATGGGTTTTAAATTATCTAAAGTGGTTGAAGTGGGTTAGATAAAAATCACATTTGTGATGGATTTTCCTCGTTATTATCTTCACAACGTGGGGGAAAAAAAAGATTTTACAGGCTACACACCAAAAAAATCCCATGAAGCTTAGTCTAGTTCTGAGCCTTTTAAAACACCGTAACATTTTATAACAGCTGCTCTCTCTTACCCCAAATAATAGAGTCATAGATATCAATTCACAGAAATTCACACAAGTTTATCAATAACACTTACATGCAACTACAATTAGCCAAGATAACACCTGGGAGAGGTGCTAGGTTTGGTATAGGAGCCAAGATTGAAACTCATAGTAAGAACTCTTTATAAGTATGTAATCTTTAAAATAAGTTGCAGATTTAAGTCACTGCATGTCTTCATACTTCCACTAGTTTTGGAATGGTAGTAGTGTAATACCTGAAGCCATGAATACTGCTGAAGTTATGCTTTGCAGATGTTAGAGTCACAGCAACCAATTCTATTGCACTTGAATTTTCTGTCGCATTTGAGGGTTTCTCAGTAACGCAGAGGAGGTAATGTAGGCAACACAGAATTTCCAACTATTTTTTAACCTGGCATTGGAGTAAAAGATGTAAAAAAATGACAAGATTATTTCAGTTAGGAAGCTGTACTTGTGTCATTTTTATCTCCTTGAGCTACCACCTATTTCTCCTGACTCAGAGCACTGCCTGTAACGTATCAGCCAGTCATAAATTTACATACTTTGTCAGTTGAAAATTAATCCCATCTTTACTTCTGTTTCTAATGGCACAAAGAGGCTCTTGATCCAGACATGAAGTAGCATATCTAAAGTCAGAAGGTCTCTGCAGAAAACAATTTATGCTGGCAAATTTCAACACAAAGTAGATGTTATAGTCAACTTATAAATTTTTATAACTGTGTTTTATAAAACTGATGTATTTTAAACAACAGTGGCATCAATGACTACAATTGTCATGACAAGATATGTGCAAAAAACATATATCACTGCAGAATCATGTATGTGGTATCATCTATCGCTGAGGATTTAGAAGACTATTTTCTTTTAGCAGCACTAGGTGGAGACAGCGATTCACACAACACAACAGATATTTTTTCTATCATCTGCTGTGCCACCGTTACTGCCAGCTAGCATCATTTCACTTTTCAGTTTATTACAGATTGCAGGGTTACAATGTTTTTTAGCAGCTGTACCAAAGAAAGTAAAACAAAATTACTCCTGCTTTCAGCAGGCAGCAGGTCTCCCTGAATCTCACGCTCATGTATGCATATGTAAATCACAGAACTTCAGGCAAGCTATGAGCTACTAGAGTTCTATTTCCAGGCTGAATATGTGTGAAATTTATTTACCAATGGTAACTTTGACAGCGTCTTTGCTGAGCCATAAGAAACATCCTTACCTATGTTCTTAAATTTAGTTTTTTAAAACCAGAAAATACACACTCATACTTGATTGAAAACCTCAGCCTTTCTGACAGCAAAAAATATTTTTGAAACTCTCAGAAAAAGAGAAAAATGTCTATACACACTACTTTGCTTTCCCCATACAAGCTCAATATATTGAGCCTACTATAGCTTATTTAGTTGCCCTTACCACAGAATGGTCTCACAATTAGCATCTGGAGAGAGAGTTTTCACACATCAGTCACGAACAATGATTGGTATCACATGCTCAGTCCCTTTCTTTAACTTCACATGGACAAGTTCTGAACTAGTTAGAAGGCACTAGAAGAGAAAAGACAACAAAGATAATTGAATAAAACTAAACAATTGCCAAGACACCACTTTGCAGATCTGCATTCTAAAATTTAAAAAGGGGTTTGTGATTCAAGAAGCTTAATGGCATCAAGACAACATGTTACTAGCAGAAAGTGACTATGAAATACTCTGCAAATCTGACATATTTGAATTTCAGAATTATAAAATTGGCCTGACCTAAAATTTTATTTAGGCTGCTAAGAGAAATGCAGCTGCAGTTCTTATTCTATCATCTCCTTGTTATCTAAAAGATGGGACCTCTTGACGATGAAGTTATTCCAAGTTAAAATGTTTTTAACACGCTAAATTGCAGTGTGGGCTAATTTCTTAATAGCAGTCAAATTCCAAATATTGAATTTGGCTGAGCTTAGCTGTAGCTGACTGCAGTCTATACAAACACACTGGGAGATTGCATTGAAAGGAATCCTCTTAAAAACATCCATTTCATTCAGCAGAGTCTTTGGAAGGGTTTGGCAAATTTCCCTAGCAGACTAGTGGAGTTTGACCTTGGTCAGTGAGTGACTGGAATTCATGCAGCCTGGGTTTTCTTCTTTAAGTTTGTTTACACTGTTGCCTCTTTCAAACAGAAAAGGAAGAGAAGTATTGATTATTACTGTGCAGATTGAAGCTGTTCCTGACTTCTGTTCACGGAATCAGAGAATGGTCAAAGTTGGAAGGGTCTTCTAGAGGTCTCGTGGTCCAACTTCCATGCTCAAGCAGGGCCCATGACATCGCCAAGGAGGAGACCCCACAGCATCTCTGGACTACCTGTGCCAGTGCTTTGTCAGCTGAGAAGTGCTTCCTGATGTTCATATGGAACCTCCTTGTGATCCAGTTTGTGCCCATTGCCTATTGTCCTGGCACTGGGCACCACGGTGCCTGGCTCTGTCCTCTCTGCACCCTCCCTTCAGGTACTTACTTATAGACATTGAAGTGGTCCACTGATCTTCCTCTTCTCCAGGTTGCATTGCAGGAGAGATTCTTCAGATCATTCATGATCTTAGCAGCACTCTGCTGGAGTATGCCCATGTCTCTCTTGTACTGGGGGAAAACAAAACAGCAAGAAATACAAATTGGCTTGAACTATCTGGCACTCTAGTGTCAATTGAGCATTAACTAGATAGTTTCAAGAAGTGAATGCACTAAAATTCACTAATTGATATAACAGACAACCCATGCATTCTGGAAAAAGAAAAAAAAAAAGCCATTTCAAAGGCAAGGCTGCTTTTCAAGCAATGGAGATAATCATTTCTAGAGAAGATGGTGCTGCAGTCTGTAGATGTCTCACAGCCTTTTGCTTAGTATGAGGGTAAAAAAGACAGCTGAGCAGGCTGCTTGAGGGTCAGAAAGTAGGCAGCTGAGCTGAGTGAGTATACATTGTCCTCCCTGGTAAAAGTTCACCAATATTATCTACAATATAATTTACCATTGGAAGAAAAACTTCTATCATTAATATGTGCTCCCATCTGATTCAATCTAAGTATCTATAGCTTAACCAGGATTATGAGTTTCTCTAGCTATTACGGAAATAAGTTTCTTAACAGTTTTAATGAGATCATAGTCTTTTAAACTTTATCAATACTGACATCGACTCTGAAAACAAAAGCATAAATTTAGCTGATCATATGACATGGATAAAAGAGGACTTCTGAAGGTCGCATTCAGGGCACGGAGGATTTCTGTTTATAGCTTGTGATAGATACTGAAAAATCTCCACACTGTCCTTCCAGAGTATTTTACCCCAAGCTTATAAATATTTTAGTCTTCATTGCTTGGCAAATGAATGAAAAGTCTAGCCTTTTCTCTTCCTTCTATTTTTGCAACGATTCACTCTTCTATTCCATAATTCATTACATTGGACTACTTATTACCACACAACTTGAATCAAGTTCCAGTTTTCTAAGGGAGAGTTTTAGAGACAGAGCTGTTCAGTAGAACACATAACTATTAAGCTACTCACTTGTACTGCTACGTACAAACAATGGCAGTGTCTTTTTTATTGCTTTTTTATTATTATTCGTGGTGATTTTGCATTGCCAGGGTCCCTATTAGCCCTAATTAGCCCATCTCTGAATGATGGCTATTTCTTATTCATTCATATTAACGAGAAGTCAAGAAATATGTAGGAGTTCTTGGTGCTCTGGAAAATCCAATCATTTTTTCTTTTTGTATTAGGCTTGAGAAGACTACATTCTGAGAAATTTAAGCTAAAGTCAAGTCATATTTCAAACTTGTATGTTACACTTGCTACTTATAAAGCCTAAAAATTAATGGAAAATATCTCCAACTGTAAGCCATTTATTTATTTATCTATAAACACATCCGGTATTAATACTGCTCATAAATAACTCTCCAAATATACTTGAATATGTAAAGCATTTTGGACTCTACATGTAGGGATTGAGAGGAGAAAAAATCCTTTCCCCTTTGCCCATGAAAAGAATTTATAGGTAAAGTCATTGCTTTTTGAGATTTTCCTTTCTCTTCTTGCCATAGCTCTAAGATAACCTCCATTACAGAAGTCCAACACAGCTGACAGACATTGTACTAGGCTTTCATCTGCAGTGTTACGTGGCATCCACAATACTGCCTTGAATTGTACCATTCTTTATCTCTTAGCAATGATACATTTACCATGCATGGTTTACTTTGGAAAGCAGAAAAGCCTTGTGTATGGCAGAATTCCATCTTTGTTCTATTTTCCATTTTTAAAGTTGGGGAGAGGACAGGACCCCACCATTAAGCAGTAATTATGTAGACATTTCTAGAAGGATGAAAGCAGAGAACTGGCAAAGCCTGGAAAACAAAGCCAGCATGCAGCATCTCAAGTAGCTATCTGGGGCGCAGGTACTCTTGAGTAAGTTGTGTGGTGCATTGCTTACATGCTAACCACATTCTTTTCATACAGTCACATTCCTGCTCCTGGTCATGGTTTCCTCCACACACACGCAATCTTTCATGCTGTGTATAAACAGAACTGCTTTTCTGGCAGATTATTTCCAGATTACACACGTAGCCACTTGTTGATAACAATTGACATTTAAAAGTTGAATGTAGCAGGAACCTGATAACCTGACAAAATCACAATGAGACTATGTCAAGGCATGAGATAAAACAAAGAGCAGTCATTACAAAGAGGAGTATAAGATAAGTGTCTATACGCCTAATAGGCCAGTTGAGACAAAAGCAGTCAGTGCTCAGCTGAAATACAAAATTAAAAGCAACAAAGGTACCAACGTGACAGCTATGCACTTGAACACTGCAACGGACAGTAATCTCAAAATATATCCAACCCTACAGAATTGGGTTAAATTCCCATCCACACAATCCCTACAAAACCCCCAAACAGCCAGATGCCAGAATTTCCACTTATGCTATCAGGTTATATCCAGACCTTCATCAGTCATATATTCCACTCCAACACAGTATTACTTACATTATTTATTTTCTGAAATGTAAGGTCAGTTATCACTTCGTATGAGTGTAATTGTATTCAAATAATGAATACCCTTAATGAAATTCTTGTTGAACTGAAACCAGTGGAAAAACTTCCATTGATTTCACTGCAACCAGGATTTGAACCATAGATTTCAACAGCAAAAGACAAAAATCAAAATATATTATTCTAAGTAGAATTACTGCTCTTCATTTAACTTAGTTGCAAAAAGTCACATGTAGTTCTGTGAAATGAAAGGAGTTTTAGTGTTCATTAGATATGTATCAATATGGCACAATAAATATGGAAGGTAAGATATGTGTATTAAAGTGATAATTCACATGTGTCACTACCATCAGGTCCCTCTAAAAAGAAAAAGAAACAATAAGTCTACCTATGATGTTTATTTCTCATAGTGAAAACTATTTAATATTCAAAGCTGTATAGTGTGGGCATAATAAACAGCTTTTAATATTTCTCCTTTCTGTTCAGACTCATGCTGCATTGGCTGAAACACTACGTTTCAGCCCCTGAAGATCTAATGCACTGATCTAACGCACTGTGGCTGACCTGTTACAGATGATTATAAATTAGAGAAGTCCTTGTGTTGCTATAATTTTCCAGAGACTGCTTCTTAAAGCCATAAGGTGAAAAATAAATAAATAAGTTTAAACTACCATTTCCTATGTCTATGCTGGATTTAGCTCAGCTAGAAATACAGTTTTGGAGCCATAACCAGAGTACTCAATTTATTTAGTGCCCCGTATGGAATTTACACAAGAAACAAGTTAAGAGCTTTAATACAAAATTAGAGAGGCTGTTGGATTCTGTTCTTCTTACTCTTGGAAGCTCTTGTTATTTTTGTACAATGCCTGTGCTTCAATTATACGTAGATTAAATGGGGAAAATTATTTCCTTTCTTCAAAAAGATGACAAATTCCTACAAGACTGTGGGATATGAATATACTATAGCAATGTCATGCAGTGTAATTAAAAACCAAGAAATGCACTGCAGGTAAAAGTAAAGAGTTTGTACTTTTCAGTGATCACTGCTTTATTTTTGCCGTGTGAATTATTTGCAGGATTAGAGTGCTTGAAAATTGATAGTAATGTTCTTTTGTTTCATTTTATGCAGTTCTGGAGACTAGAGGAGCCTCAGGAATTAATTGTAGCCTTCTAATAACCACAACGATGTAATGACGTATTTAAGATCACTGTTTTTTGTTTGATTCCAAATAAATTGCAGATTTTTTTTTCTGCTGTGATACTAAAACAATTACCTTTTTGAAAAAGGATAATTAATCTACAATTTTTTCACATTAGATCACATATCTCTAAAGAGTGCCCACAGATTTGATGGTCTTCAGCTGCTGTGTATTTATTTTTCATTTTTTCTAGTGATGTACCGCCCCATCAGTGCTGACATTTAAATGAGTGAGTATTCAACACAAATGTGATCATTTGTATAGCATCCAATGTGGCACCATACTGAGATGATTGCTTCTGGGAGCCATCCATGGGTTCTCGAATAGGGGGGAAATGCCAGGCAAAATTTTATCAATTTACATTTTTCTGTGATTAATTTTTATGCAAATAAGGGCCCGACTGTGCTCCCATCTCACCTGAATCATGCGGATCATCAAAGACAAATTGAGCATCACTTATTTAAAAAATAGGCTTTAAACTACTCTACAGCTGTGTTGGAAAATGCTAAGAGCAGGGCATGAACTTTTCTAATATAACGGGAATAGATAAGAAAATGCTTCTTTTTGCATTTTTGTCCACACTGTGATAAACATGAATCTTAACAAAATCCTAAAAATTGTCTTTGTTTTATGTTCTTTATGCCCTTGTAAACATTTGGCCACAGGAAAACTACATAAGGGGATTTTTCAAATTTCAGAATACAAACAAATGTAATTGGAAATAAAAAATGCATTGCTTAGCAATAAAAAATATTGTATTGGTTAGTGTACTTAAAGCAAATAGTCCATTTACATTTTTAGATAGAATTCAAGAAAACAGACAGTGGCATACCGTAGTGGAAAAGGCCTTATATAAACAATCTCATAACGTTAGAGGAAAAGGCATCGACTCACACATAAATGTATAAGATCTGTTTGTAAATGAGTAAATTCTGCTTCATCTTAAGTATCTAAACATGTCTATATCTGCTACCACAAATTTGGAAATGTAAGTATCTGCTAAGCAACAAGATTTTAAAAGTAATTTAGACGTGTAGGTTACACGGATGGACAGTTTATGATTGTTAATACTAATATCGAGGAGTGTAAGTGTGAAAAACTTATTATCAACTTCGTAACAAAACACTATTTCTCTTCCTGTTGGAAAGAAAAACTGTTACTTAAGGTGTTACAGCAGAAGGTAACATTATTAGCATTAACTGTATGTTCTGTGGCTGTAAAATATGTACAACTCAGAAATATGAACCTAATTTTCACTTGAAATCATCACTGGTCCTCTAATTTTCACTTGAAATTCATAAACAGGAGGCAAAATGTGCTGTCAGGAAAAATGTGCTCATATAAGGAAGTTGAATTATGAAAAGGCAGTTTCTCTTCAGAACTGTGTTCTGAAAATTCTAACATTAAGAGACACGTTTTACAAGTCCTTGCACAAATTGGTATCCTTAGAGCTAGCCTCAGAGGAGTAAGTGTGATGTGTACTGGAGAAAAGATGGTCTTTATCAGTTTGAATTGGAAAAAAAGAGGCCCATGAAGCACATGATCTTATGTCTTTAGAGCAAAAGATGTCTCCTCACATATTACACGAGAGCTTTTTTTTTATTAAATGGGTTTAACTCACACTTTTAATGAGTTTCCTTTCATTAAACTGTACGGCTAATTGAACGTTATTTCATATGCGACACAGAATATGTTTGCACACATGGAAACGTGAGCAATTTTATGTTCAGACCCTCCCTTAAATATTTCAGTTCCGTATTCCTCACTACACAGCTGGCATAATGGCCGAATCCATCACTGCAGCAAAGCCAGGGAGAGTTCTGGTACTGTTCTCAGAAAATTCCCTTTTTTTTTGGAGGCAAATGCAGTCTGCAGACCAGAGCACCACAACTGATGCTCTTAAATAGATGAGGAGAGTAGCATGTGACCCATCATTTTTAATGTTTGTATTAGTTCCTCTGTCTCCTGCAGCTGCAGTAAGTTTCAAACACATCTAGTAGGCTGACTATATAAATGCTACAACCTGCTATTCAGAAAAGGACTCGTACAGCATTGAGAATGAGGTTAGTAAGATAGTAAATTATTTAAAACAAAAGACTTTTCCTCCTTAAAAAAGGTATTTTGGAAGAAAAAACCCAAGATGTTGAAAAAGACCAAGTAATAAAGATAAAAATGGTGCTGTTGTTATTTTCAAACTCTGTTCACTATATTAAAAAGATCAGTTCAACTATTTAGATTCCTGTAAAATGGAACAAAGCTTGACATATTTTCCATTCACTTTCAACAAGCTTAACATCTTCTACAGAATGCATCCTTACGACTGCATTAATATATCAATGCAATAGTAGATCTATCAAGTCCACCTTCTCTATATGACAGGTTCCTGTGTATTACCCTGTGTCACTGATGCCCACATAATTTCATATAAACCGTAGTCATGGTATCCAACTGGAACAGTTCTGCTATTATAGTAAGTAATACATGAAAAAGTAGTATGTAGCAGCTTACAAAGAGGATTCTGAATCAACTGAAAATGTTAAAAGTGATATCCTGGTGTTTCAATCCAAGAACTTATCACAATAATCTTATGGGATATAAGAGAGGCATAAACAGATTATTTTACCAGTCACCAGCACACGTTCAAAGATGCAAAATATCAGTTGTTTAATAGCACAAGATCACACTGCACACATTTTAAGGCAAAGAGTAGAAACATTAGGAAACACAGTGTATGCATATGTCTCCTTTCAAAGATCACTTGTTGGTACTTCACTTGCCCGGGGAACGTAAAACAACACGATAGCAAATAAAAATAGGAATTTATATAAAAGGAGTGCCTATATTCCCACTTAAAAATATTAAGCATGAAAATTCCCTTTCCAAAAAACAAGAAGAAACAAAAATATTGTCAGCATATTCCAGGCTAGAAATAATCCTTATGTAGCCATTAAGTGAAATTACAAGAGTTTTATTTATACACACACACACACACACACACATATAAGCCTGTTTATACATGTGCATTTCTGGATTTCCTACACACATACATATGGATTAGAAGGTCCCTTTTTTTTTGGCAAGCTAGGAGCTGGATGAGGAACTGTTACCAGTCATGTTAAGGGCATACTTTTGGCATTGACGGCTCTGTCAGTGAGAGGATTTCAGCTGGTTCAGCTGCAGTTTCAAGTCAAAGCCAACAGCCATGGAAGCATAGAGCCAGTCTGTCCCTCCCAGTGGTACAATGGCACCCTTGGCTGCAGATGGGACAGCTGTGCTCCATGCACCAAGCTTTGAGAAACGCAAGACTATTCTAACAATGCAAAAAGGAAAAGGTAATTTAAAAAAAGACAAAGAAGAAGGAAATTATCAGAGCAGTGATGTCATGTGAAGTGTCTTTCCTCCCAAAAGTCACATGGCAAGTTGTTCCATTTTTGCTGCTGAGGCACCAACCTTTGGCATTAGGCCCATGTATTAAAAGCACAATGCTCAGAGGGAAATGCTGCATGGAAGACAACACCAGACTTTCCTTTCTGGGTATGAACGTAGTGACCCAGAAACAGATGATCAAACTTGAATGTCCTTAAAATATCTTTTTCTGTGGTGGATGCAAAAACTAAGGTTTTATGCTCGGAAAAAAAATTGGATATCACAGAAAGAAAAGGTTTTGGAACTATTGAAAATCTATTTATTGGAGAAAAACAAGAATAATTTGGCAACAAGGTTATGAATCTGCACTAATAATACATTTGCATCTATTTACTGAGATAAGTGTTTGGCTAAAATATTACACTTCTTCTTTCATACATTTTCCTGAACTCCTGATGGTGCTGTTATCTGGAACCTCAAATGCTTGCAGTGACAAAGTTACTCATATTTGACAAACTTCACATGCATAGACATTAGCAGAAGCTCAGACAAGACAGTGAGGAGAAAATAATGCGGGATGGCTGTTGCTGCAAGGACAGACTTATTAGAGAACTTTTGTACCATGCAAGTGGCTTTTTTATTTCATGGTCACTTTGCAAAATTATGAAAAAAAAGAACATTATGGTTCTACTCACAATTTTTTAGATGAAAGGAAATGTTTTTTTTTTAAACATTCTGTATGACCATAAATTAAACGTTTAGCTGTGTTTTCTCACATTGCCTTTTTTTTTTTTCAATTTGCCTCCTTGACTTTTGAAAAGCAGAATAAGGTCAGTTGCTATCTAAATATAAAAACTATATCCTGAGTTTAACCCTAATTAGCACACATTTGACCCACCTCTTTATCATCCATCTCCAGAACAAAACCCTCCCTGACAGGACCAACGAGCATTCCACAACTAAGCCAGAGCTTCCCACAGTGCAGAATCACTGGCTATCAGATACACGCCAGTACTGCAAAATCTGCCCAGGTATCACATTCCTTAGGAACCTAAGTATCTTCTGTTCACCTAACAGCAGTCACAGGTGACTCCAAACATTTACTAGTCAAGAAAAGCTCAAATACTCACTCTTTTAATACAGGAAATCTCAGTTGCCCTGCAAGTAATCACTGACTGAGCACGACTCATCATGACTGAGCTTCTCAGCATCAAGTCTTAAAAAAGTTATTTTAAGAGCAAGATTCATCAAAGCAAATGTACTTATTACAGTCTCAAGACTAAATACACCTTTAAGGTCACACTCCAGCAACACAAATCTCCTTGTGTCTGTCAGTCCTCGTCACTACTTTTTGTGGAATGCACCCTGGTTATTATGGAAAGTGCCTGGTTGTTATAAAATTACTCATATACAAACAGATACATTCCCCTACTGCATTTCAGTGACCATATGCTGTTTCTGCAACCTTTCAAAACACATGCCAATCAATTCTGGCATCAGAGCTCCGTTTCCCCTGGAAATTTGTATTCCCTTGAGAAATTACCAAGAGGAGAAAATAACCTGATATCACCAGTTAATTATCAGACAGAACATCATTGTAATTTGCCCAAAACAAAGCCCATATCAAGTAGCACAGCTTCTATTTGCACCGATTCAAGAGATGTTTCAGATCACAGTCAATTTAATACATCTAACAAGTTACCAGAGCTTCTTATATGAACAGTAAATTCAGCTTTATTTGTTTTAAGGGACTACTACTTTGTTCATATAACATTAAAGTTTGGATTTCCATAAACTAGTGGACAGCGTGCTACCTATATTATGGATAACATTTACATTACTGATACAGACTTCCTTAACAAAGAATGAGATCTTCACCAATAAACATGGTAAGATTTTTATTGAGAGAGATCATTAATTCAACTTAAAACTAAAAAGCCTACAAATATTAAAATAGCATCTATCATTCATTGGCATGATGTTTATGATAAATGAAGGAATTTAATTGATTATTTAAAATAAGTATCTTTGAAAAAAATTAATTTGTACCCATTGAATGAGGGAAAAAAAAAAAGCCAGGCTTTCTTACACTCTCAAAGTTTATCTCGGTGGCTGGTGGCCTTTCCCAGTATTTTGTGTCCCAAAAGCCTGAGATCCTCAGTGCTCTGAAGCTTAGTATTACTGTATTACTCTCTGCCTGGTATTACACAGTCTACAAATAAAAAGAGGCTCCATTGGCTAAAACTGTACAGGGTAGCTAGTTCTGTGTAACTTGCCCATAGAACACTTAAGATCAGCAGCCAGCAGAACAGGTTTCATGTTCTAAGTAATCCTTTTTCATTCTCTTCAGAGATTTTTGTAGATATGACAAAGTGGTTCAGTGTTAAAGACCATAACTACCACAAAGAATTTTATAAAGTTGTACATTTATGAGGTATGATGAAGAACAGCAAATTGAAATCAGTAATAAGTAAACAAACAAAAATATACTGCTAATTCAGTAATTCTCAGTATTCCACACATTGGGAACCACTTTTTTCACCTACTATAAATATTCAATCCCTTTAGCAGCATATGAAAGGCAAGAAATCACAACCAATTATTTGAAATCTTTTTTGTCTCATCCTAAAGACACATTTGTCTGACCAGTCTGTTTTTAGTACTACAATTGAGAACATAGCAAGAATTCAATACCGATGAAAATCCTCCCATTAAATTGAGATAGATCTTGGCTAACAGATGCTTTTGGAAACACTTAGCAAATGTCACTTGCTATCTTAAAAAGACATATAGATTCTTCATTTTATTATTCTTACATAATTAAAATTATCTAGAGAGCTATTACACTTGTCCTTTATGTGGTACAGAAAAATCTAGCTTAAGTTCGAAATAAAGCACTACATACATATATATATATACATATATATATGTATATGTATATATATACATACATACATACATATGTACATATATATATGTATGTAGTGCTTTATATATATATATATACATGTATGTATATATGCATTACCAAGCTATTCCTCATCCATTTAATAAATTTTAAATTACTAGATATTCTTTTTATAACAACACAACTTTTTCTTTATGTTCTATATGAAAAATAAAAATAAGATGCTATAAGAAAAGCAAGACTACAGAAGTAGATTAAATCCTTCAGAAAAAAACAGAATATGTCTTCTGCTGTCACACCTAGAATATGCCTTCCTCTTGAAGTTTGCTTCAAGAAGGCCTCTCTGAGTAACATTCAGCAAAGAAAGTGCACAGTGGTTGCTTCAAATCTGCAAACTCTCACACTGGTAGAAAGGCTTGCTCTTACATGAAGCAACAGAATCACTTGAGCGGGAATCAGAGAAGCATAATTACCCATGCTGTCCCACAAACATGGGCTCCGTCTCATGTAAGGATAGAAATATTTGTTACCCAAATTTAGATTTAGGCTTAACTTTCCTAAAATTTATGTCCTTGGTGTAATTGGAAAAAAGGATGTCAACACTTCGCTCTTGGTAGGTAAAAAGTCATTTCATCTTGAAAAAGAGGAATGACAAACACTAGCAAACTCTTTTGCCGTTTAAAAACTCCTGTCTGTGCACATTACTCTTTCACAGCAAAGAAAAAAAATCTCTCTGGTTTGCTCTGTACACAAGGCTTCAACTAATTACAAGAAGAGACAGATGCTGAGTAGCCTTAAGGCTTTCCCTGCCACCACAGTGAGTCTGTGCGCTAGTCAACAAGCAGGTAGTGAGTGAACTCAAATGTTATCTGACAAGGCAGCAGATCCCATCACCTAGGGTTAGAATACAGACAAGCAACTCTGTGTTCGAAAGTAAAGACAGAAAAATTTCAAGCAGATTGTTTCTGACAGAAATCATATCGCAGCCGCACTTTCTGACAAAGTCTACGCGAATGAAACTATACACTTTCTGTTTCCTATCTTCTCCTTTAAGAAACAGCCAGTATTTCAAAGGTACATTGGAGGTGACAGCTCAATGCACAATGGTTAGCAAGTTCTTATAAGCTTGTTTTCTCTTCAGAGGTATAAAGAAACCTTTAATGCTTATCTATGGGGTAGCGAAAGATTGTCCCACACATTCCAATCATTCTTCATTTCATGAGCACTTGAAAGATATGAAGTGTCAGTTTCATGATTCAATATTGTGACATGAAGTAAGTTCTTGAAAAGTTAGATCACTCTAAAAAAGGACATTCCGCAAAAATATTAGACACTGTTGCAATTACCAACATCGTTTCCAGCATAAAAGAAACTTTTCTCACACATGCACCAGCTGAATCCAAACAGAGCATTTGGGCATTAGCTTCAAAACCTTTTTTTTTTTTTTTTTTCCCTTTCTCTACAGTATCCAGGAGCTCCAATACAGGAGCTTGTCTGTATTCTAACCCTAGGTATGTAAAGGAAATTACATACATTTGAGTGTTGCAAATTTCTACGAAGTAACAGAGTTGAACAGCTTGATTTCCACCCAGAAAGGATTGAATTGATCTAGATTGATTTGGCTGTTTCACTCAGAGTAAATGTCAAAACAAGACAGGAGGTATACAGTGTTCAATGGAGCACTTCAGATTTTATGTACATAGGTTCTAGCAGTGCTGTGGATTTTGACCGGCAAACTGGGCATTTGCTCCCAATGGCCCGTGAAAACCCGTAGGGAAGTTTCAGGGCTTCACTGACTAGAATTACAAGCACCACTTTTTTTTGCAGAAGGCTAGCATTTTCCAACCTGAAAAATTAAATGGAGAACATGAAGCATGCTTGCTTACCCTGGAGTATAATTAAGACACTGAAGGCGAATGAGGCATTCACTCCTAAATCTTCCTTTTAGCAGGATGGGCTAAACACGCTGATAATTACTGCAGATCAAAGAGGAAGGATTGTAAACAGGATAAGCATGTAAAGAAGTATCAAATATTACAGAGCGTGTTCAGCCCATGTCAAAGCTGTTTTGGACTCCATACTTTCTTTGTTTCAATTCCTCCTTTGGAATTCCCTCCTTTCTAGGAATGACATTAATGACTTTGCGTAATATTGTCAATTTGCAGCATTGATCTCTGCGTTTACCATTACTAAAAGGACTACTGCAACACATTTCACTTGAAGCGATGCTAGAAAACTAGCAGCGTAGAGTATGGGAAATATATTTGAGTATTTCCTTGCTGGAATCTGTCAATTTTTAGCATTCCATACTAACATAGCACTAACTGATTTCTGTGTAAGTATTGGCTTTAGTTTTAATTAAATTTATGCAGCTTAGGATGTGGTACCTTCCACACGGGAACAGCACTATAACTTAGATAATTTTAAAAATTATTTAAATCATTTTTACAATAGCCTGATAGACATTTCAAGGGATTAGAGCTATTAGACCTACATTACCTGTAGAAGCCCCAATTAAAAAGCTCCACAAGAAATCTGTTTTATTAGTCTTCATATCATGCAGAGAAATTAATTTTTGCTTGAATGTTTTACTGTTCTAAGCTAAAATATTTTACAGAAAATCAAATTCTATGTCAGCAGTAATTTGTCCCAGAAAGTGGTTAGCACACCTGTTTGCCATGTGTAAGTTTACCACACAATAGCTGCTTCGGTCGACTTCTTCAAAGTTAATCTCTGCTCACTGATGTAGTAACGGTAGTATCAAACAGTTTATGATCAATTCGAAAGCAGTTAAGCTTTTGGATCAGTCATGCACATCATGTGTAGATTTGAGTGTCCTGTCTGAGGTTATGAAAGACCCACAAACCCACTTTAAAAGTAACCAAGAACAGAAAATGCTAATTTGTAAAAGTCATATACCCTGCTGAGTTATTTCCCCATTTCTTCTAGCAGACAAACTCTGTAGATCTTTATTAACAAACAACAAGCAGTACGAAATGTAGGGAATGAGATGTTCTTAACAAAAGAAGAAGAACACAAAAACATTACAGCTTTAGAATTAGGAGAAAATGGTCACGAAAAACACACCTAAGAAAATTATCCAAAACCTCAATGATTCCAGAATTCTAGTACCTCAAACCTGGCATACAGTTTGATTCTTCCAGGCAGATCCTGAACTTGAGAGCACTTAGGCTTTGGACCTTTCAAATTAAATGAATGGTTGGATGAGTTATTCAAATAATAATAATAAGCTCTTTCTATAATCAAATGAGCTGCCTGGTCTCTGTGAAATCATTATATCACGAGCGCCTGAACATCATGAGCTCTTCTTGATTAATGTGATTGGCCAGGAAGCCAATGTTCACAGAAGGATGAAAATTACAACAGAAGTGAAAATTATGAAGAAATTACGAAAGAAAATTAATTCTTTAGTCGATTGACTACTCTGAGGTTACTCCAGACAAAGGAAGATGAAAAATCTGCTTCAAACATTAGCTCCTTTTCCACCTTCTCATACTGATCCTTGGAACAAAAATGAAAAGGTCAACACTCCTTACACACAGGACAAGTTGTTTTAAGAAGCATTTGGTAGCTGCACACAGACAAGTCAGACTTCCTGCGTGTTTGTTACAGGATCTCTATGAGTTTGGGAACATTTTGTAGAAACTGAACAGAAGCAACTTATATTTGGCAGGAAATCCAGACAAGTGTCCTTTATCAAACATGGCAAAAGCTTAAAGAGCTCACTAACAAGAGCTACACTCTCTAACAAAAGCAGGAAGAAGTGTTTCCACCTGATTATTCCTCACTTTGACTTGAAGCAGATGGATTCAGTTTAGAGCTTCCACAAAGACTGGACCTTTGCCTGGTAGCAGTCTGTCAGTGCACTTGGTCTGGCAAGTTTCCTAATGTTTGCTGAATACAGTCCCTGTAAACTTTTAACATTTTTAATGACAGAATAACTCATTACTAGACGTTCTGCATTAAGATTGTTTTATCAAATCCATTGACTTTGTCTTTTGTGTCAAATCCATCTGAATTATAAAATGAAAATCAAAATATACAAGATGGATCTCCAAGAGGAGCCTTCTTTGCATGCAGACTTCACTGTTCTCATGTGCAACAGATAGAAGTTCAGAATCTTGAAAACAATTTTCAGTTAAAAGTGTATTTTAAAAATCTAATTTAAATGTACAAACATACTATAAAGGATACATATTTATCCTATTAGGAGTTCAAAGAGAAGCCACAGAGAAATTGAGACCTATACTTTAATAAGCATCTTGCTGTTTCATTGCAAAACAGATATAGAAGTTCTGTAAGAAGTAACTTAGTGGCTCTATAGCTTGCTTTTGCCAATAAAAGAAAAAGGGTAGAACTTAAAGGAATTTCCTATTTACAGGATGAACACAACATCCAGATACTTAATTGATTTTAAAATACTTCAGAAATTGCACCCTCTATCACCACTGTATGTATCATGTCTGCACAAAATTAAACCTACCAATTCTAAAGGCTTTTTTCAGAGTAATTTTCTTCATCTTTGTCTATTTTGTTGACCCAAAAAGCCTAAAGAGCATAAGAGAAAATTTTAAGAATCTTTGTCTTAAGTTCTGTAGATTTTACAGAAGATGTCCTATATTTTCTTTTTTTTAATAAAATATCTTATGTCTGCTGCAAAATCTCTAAGTAAGCAGTGGAAGAAACGGCAGATACCTTCTGTTAATGAAGTATTATTACTTTATGAAAATAATCAAGTAAGCAACCAGAAAAAGCAACTTGCAAACATGCAGAAAAACATATGGTATAGATTTTGGGGCATGACCTAAACATTTCTGGGGGACTCCTTGGAATACGTCATTAGTGCATGTCATGACGGCAGTAGGAGGGCACTGCGGTAGCTATCTCATGACTCCAAGTGTGGAGGACATTGCACATCAAAGAGCGTTCTACTCAGAAGTTAACATGCCTCAGGCACTTTCAGAAGAAACACATCATGCTTTTAAAGTTAGAAATACTAAATTTAAGAATCTGAGTGGCTAAAAAAATGACTGGGGACTTCTTAGGAAACAGACGCTGTTGTCAGTGAATTCAGGATATGCAGTTGTCTAACTCTGGATTGCCTTAGGGCCCAGAAGTTGTGCTGTGACAAGTTATAAAGCAACAAAAGTGGGTAAGCGCAGGCATTCATGACAGTCTAAAATAAAACTGAAAAATTTACTCTATAGGTTGAAGTGTATATCTGTGCATTGAGATCTTATTTAGGGATAGCAAGTGCCTCCTTGTAAATCATTTATTCAGGATGTTGTCTCAGCAGATGAAAGTATACATAAATTGTCTCTTAAACTGGTGATGAAGCCTTGCTGCAAAGAATTCAGTGGTCAATTTCATGTGTGGTCGATCTACAGAGGAAATTTTTTCCCTTTTATTTGTTGGGGAGAATGGCACAAGGACCAGAAGAGAGTCTTTTGGTCCTAGTAAAAATAATTCCACTAGGTAATTATCACACTAGTTATGTATTGATTTTAGTGTATCTAATGAAAGAAAGCAATATTTTTCATCCTTCTCTCTGCTGTCTCCCTGCAGTTGCTAGTTAGCCTACACAATTATAGGATTTTTCGAGCATCAGATGTTTACAAGGGCAGGAACTTTGCTTTGGTACACATTTTGTAAAGTGCTATGCATACTTATGGTCCTTTAAAGAATAAACAATGCTAGTATGCTTCATTTAACATATCTAAAAATATTCTTCCCCCAGGAACAGCAACCATAAAATTTCTAGCTGGCCGCAAGGTCACTAAAGTATAATGCACGCACACCATGAGGATCATTTCTATCTCACTGTCCATTGCTTTAGTCTTTGGTTTGGCTAAAAACTCCATAACATCTCAAACTGGTTATTCCAGTAACTAATGATCAGTACTGGGTACAATGCTTATATACGCCCAGACAAAACAGTGATCATTTTGACATAAAAATAAAAAGCTGTTTAAACTGGTTTTTGTGTTTTTTTTCTTAAGTGACCTTTATTTAAAAAAAGACCTCCTTTGTTTATAACAAAACAAAATCAAAACAAGAGAATATTTAGAAATATATTTTAACCCATAGACCAATAAATTTAATAATATGTTTGCCCATGAAAGGCAAAAATCTCCTAGAAGTTTGTGCATGTTATGTGTAAAAACTGTCCATATACTTTTGACACAGAATATGTCAAAAAGCAGTACTGTTAAAATGCACTTCCAACACTTTCCTTAACTTCCTTATCGGTGGCATTATTTGTTGCTACTTCGTGTTCTCCTCCAAGGAACTGTCCATTGGCAGAGGTTGGCTGTTCTTTTTCAGAATACAAGATTCTTTGAAGAAAGTTTGAACACCATTGACAGCTGCCCTGCTGCTCTCAGAAACACCAACAGGAAGAGCTGGAGGGCAGATAACTAACAAACATAAAGTCAGTTCCATAAATGATGGCCACAAATCCTGCTCCTCTAGAAATACACAAGCAGTTCAGTATTTACTAATACAGGTTTTGTATTAGGAAGACAACATGTGCTTTTTTAATCACCAGTTCTGCAACTCAGTTAATTGTTTTTAATGTACACATCTCTCTACAGTTCTGTTTAAAGTGCATATTTTCTTGGAGAAATTTTCTGCCATTTTGTGTCAAGTCTGCTATTTAAAATAATGCAGATCCCCTTGCTCAGAAGAATATTTGAAATAAATCCAATAACAAAACTAAGCTAATGAATAGTGTTGCATAAAGACTTTTGAATTACACAGGAAAGCATCCACTCTCTCCAAGTCATAGTTAGGACTCAAGGTTACTCCTGAAGGAAGGAGCGCACTGAAAAGATGTGCTGTTTTTGTTTGTTAATTAAACGAGCTCACTGAGAAGTAACACCAAGAGGTATAACCCAAGCAGTCTTCAAAACTGGACATGGATTCTCCATGTCCATTCAAAAAGAAATAGCAGTAAACATCTACTTCAGATCTCCCGATGTGCTCTACCCTATACTTAAGTTTTTTCAACTAGTTTCAAATGGAATTGCAAAGCACTGCAATCTGATCCTTAAGGAAGGCAGAACATATGTATCTTAAGCCTCACTGAGCAGCAGCATGAAGATGTAGAAAACAGAGAAGTAGAATATATGAGTAATTTCACCAGGTTAGTCAAAACACTGAACACATATACCAATACAGAGGAGACATATAAGGCTCAATCCTGTAACATGTTCTGCAGATGAACTGTTATTTAAACATGCATCTATGTTGACTTCTTCATGATTCTGTGGGACGAAGTAGAAGTCAGCCATATTGCAGACCCTATCTCTGATTTTTTTAGATCATATTTATTAGCATGGATAATTAACATTCTGCATTTTCCTAGACTATACAAATAGAACTACTGAATTACTATCCAGGAAAATCTTGGGTTTACTCTGTTAGATCTCTGTCTCATATACTAAGAATTTCTTGCTCACTGTTGTTTACATTGCACAATTACCAATATCTTATATCTGCTATACAATAGATCAATGCATTTGCATGTGATATAAGTTATTTCAATTTTTCACATCCTAAAAGGAGAAAAGTACTAGATTAAAAACTATTTTTCCAGCAATTTCCAAGAAGAGCAGTTCAGGGCTCTTGGGTATTTTCATAATGAATTAAATCATGTTTTTGTTGTTAAGCATGATTTTGAGCCACATTAAAAACTGTATCTTGATAATAGCAGGTTTTCAACAGAATGCTTCATTTTTTTTTCCTTTTCTTTCTCTCATCAACTGCAATTTTGTTTCTCTCTTTTTTTCTTTTCTTTTTTTTCTTTTCTTTTCTTTACTTTTTTTTTCTTTTCTTTTTTTTTCTTTTTCTTTTTTTTTTGTCTCCAGCTGCTAATATTATTACTTGCTTAATTTTTTCTTTTCTCTTTCGATCTTCCCTCCCTCCAGGTGTCTCAATACTAGTTTTCAACTATTGCATTTCGTGGTAGATTTGTCAAGCAGTATCTGTTTCCATCACATTAGTAGGTTTTGCCTATTTATTGTTATTCTACATTAAGCTAATCTTATCAGATCATTGTCATTACTCTTAGAATGATTTTCCTTTTTTTTTTTCATAAATATACATAAGATTAATGTGTGGCTGAATACAGCTTCACTTTACAGTGTAATTTCAGCTTTCCATTTAAAATCTCAAGAAGATATGCCGTCAGCTCAATATACAAGTGGAATTTCAATGCAAGAATTATTAACTTTCTCATTTTGAGCCTCCTTGTGGGGCTCCAAAATTTGTAGTGAATAATTTTTTGACCTCACATGCCTCTTGCAGGTAATTTGCAAATTAGAGACCATAGTAATGTTAAGTAAATATCACAAGCAGAACATATAACAAACTGCACAAGGTATTAGGGCAATAAAGCTGCTTTCTGTGAGAACCATTTCACCCCGTAGCACTGGAAAGATCCATGTAGGAGGCAATTCTTCAACTTCAGTTTAAGTCTACTTTTGTAAACTTCCTATAGTCCCATATGCAACTCCATAATAAAGTTCTCTCAGATGTGTTGATTAAAAACTGCTTATGTGGAAACAATCTGATTTTCCAACATGCTTCCATTGTGTTGTGCCACATTATCATGATAATGGAGTCCTTAAAAAGACATTGGGACTTAACAAGTGTCAGCGATTCAAATATCTTTTTATTAGTGGAGTATTGTAGCATCAGTGAGAACGACCAGCAAGAATCTCAGAGCCTAGTTTGACTGTTTGCCCAGGGAGAAATTTTCCTAGCTGTGGATCTACACAGGAATGGGAAAGGAAACCATCTCAAAGGAGAACTAAATATAGATCCTTATACTGGTTTTAAACTTAGAATAACAGTGTAACTTTTTCTCATATATGTATTTGAGTATACATTTGAAAAATAGGTATTCATATTTATTTGTTATGCTTTCAAACACGTATGTGTTTCTCTCCTCTCAAGTTGGATTCCTTTGCATTTCAAATGTTAATGCCATGTGGCGTAATCTGCTGATAACCACATCTTTCTGCATTTGGTTTCAGTTAATATTTCATGCCTGCTTTGAGTGTTTTTTTAAAAAATTACTATTCCCCAAGAGCCACAGTGATACTCTCAATCATTCTCTTCATACAGTAAATGCTCAAAAGAAAAAAAATCTCTACAGAGAAAGAATGTCTCTGAAGCAATGAGAATAGGAGTTTGCAAAGAAAAATGCTAGCAAAATAGCCAACAAAAGTACCATGCCAGTTTCTGAGAAAAATACACTTGCAACTTCATTTTGTCAGCATAACATAAACTACACCAAGACACTCCCAATTCTAATTAATCATTGCTTCTTTCTGGGTCAAGTGCTTTGTGTGTTACAATTGACAGTGCATTATTGTGTTGAGTTGCTTTTGTATTTGTTGATAAAAATAGGGAGCGTATGCCCAACAGCTTAATTTTTGGAAAAGATGTTTAAAGTTCAAAGAAACAGTCAGAAGTCTTAATTCAGCAATTCCATTACAGTATCAATATTTTTTAGATAATTTAAATTTAGGAATAATTGAAGTCAATAAAATTTCACCAAGGCAGGCATTTCAGGCTCATTTGTTGTGTTTTGTGTTACTACGAAGCTTTCAGCACCATAAACATTTATTACCATAATTAAAAAAAAAAAAGAAAGAAAAGAAAAAAAAGCTGTCATTACACTTCCTTACTTTGATTTCTGTAGTGACCGTATTTTGCAATCAGACTCGTGGGCTGCCATGGGGCTTTCTGTTTCAGGCTGCACAGCGATGGAAAATGAACAGTTCAAGCCTGCCATTATCCTACAGGAGATTTAGATCAAAATATGATTCTGTTCTCACAATATGCAATTCTCATTCTTTCCTCCTCTGCAATCCTTTATAGGAGATGGGATATCCTATACCAAAAGGAAAACATATAATGATAACATATTTATGAAACTTAAGTGGCTCAATTATTTTCATCCCAGTAGTTTCATGAGAGGAAAAGTATGAAACTCCATGAAATGATACAACTCCCAGGAATTATTACAATGCTTGCACATTACTACTAATTCTACCCTATTAGATGATACTCTATCTTTTCATAATGAAGATTAAATGCAGCAGAAACTATATAATGGCAGAACTGCTGTAGATCAAACTGAGTCTACCATAAGAAAAATGATCGCTGATCCCAAGACGTTATGGAATAGTAAACTTAAGAAATTGTGCCGCTTTTCAAGTTTATGTGACTATGATTATTTAATTTTCCTTTGTGCATGCTCAAGTATAGCTGTTATGTGACTACACATGAGAGAACCTGAAATTAATTTGTCTGTATAAGATCAGTGACTGTACAAATTCTTATGAAAACTAACATGCCATGACAATAGTAATTTTGATAAAATTACAGCAAGAACTGCAATTCTCTGCCATCTGGCTGTCTCATCATAACTACTTTGATGTGCTTTTTATTACTTATTTACTTACTTCAACTACTTTACCAGTTGTTTCGGAGCTTAGAAATGTTAACTGCAGAACAATAGTAAAGAAACAGCATCTCCAGAGCTTAACATCACCTCCTTACAAAAGTTTAAAATCTGCAATCATTTTTAAATTGAAGCCCTAAAAATAATACATCTCCTCTATAGAAAGCAATTTCCTTTTTTAAAATGCTGATTAGTTTCTTCAAAAGTCTGAATGAACTGCCATTCCCCTCTCATTTTTCCATATAAAACCTTTTGATTAAGTCTGGAATTAAGTTACATATCTACTTAATATACAGACACAATTAACAGACTAACAGAGTAGTATATCTAAGCACATTTGTATAAATAAGAAACTCATTTACTTGAGGTCAGGGTATCAGTACTGTGCATTTCTAATTCAATCATATTTATTCTGAACCAAATCATCTCTTTGGTGACTTCTTATGAATATTAACTAGCCACCATAATTTAATTTCTTTACAAGGGATGGAAAATGGTGAAGTTCAGACACTCCCTGTAACTTACCACAGCAAATTTATGTGTCTGAGAAAGGTCCTGATCCAAAAGCATACAACTTTATGTTGTAATTTCGTACTACTGTGTTTCAGTTTCAAATTTCCAAGACAGAAAACAGGATGTTCAATTCTCAGAGTATCACTTCTGTTTCCCAGATCTCAATATGTTCAACATGCATTAGAAAACTACTGGTTCATAGTAGGTAATGCAGTTCAAAATGTGCACATTAAGTATCATATAACAACAACAACTTAGCACATGTGAGTTCTATAGAAAAGTTAAATTTCTGAAACCTTAGGCTAAAAATAAAATTACAGATGAAAAGCACCCTACTACTGACTATTTCTTGATTGTACTATTTAAGACTTCAGATACTATACTGATAGATACTATCTGAGAAGAGACACTTAAGTATAAAGCACAGATGTATTTGGATAAATAGATTCAGCACAGTTTCTAGTGATGACTTGTACAACAAGACTTGCAACCGGCCTGGTGCTACTGGGATTCTTGCTGCTCCAAGCAATATGTGAGTTATATAATCCTGGTTTCACACAAGTCAAAGGCAAACTAACCTGTATTGACTTTGGTCTGCTTAGCATTTCACAACACCATAAAGCTCACTTCTACTTTGCAAAGGTGGTCAGAGCCTCACTTGGTGTAAACTGCCAATTTGTTGAAGCAGTTGAGTTTAGAGAAGCAGTAAGAATTTATACCAGGTTGGAAGCTGAATCTGTACCTGTAGGTCATGGCTGAGCCCTGCAGCAGTGGAAATTCCACTTACGATGCTGCATAAGTACCGCAAAGCAGGAGGCCTGCAATGCTGTCAAATTCACCTTCCATGAGCTCTAAATTCTCAGTGAATTAAATTAATAATAATAAAAAAAAAGACAGTGCTGCCATCAGAAACTCCTTGCAGATGGCATAAAATAACTTAACTATAATTCACTGGGAGCTAATTTCAGTCATTGCTAATACATGCTGGGTAGAAAATTAGTGTCAAACAACAAAATGGCATGATTTTTTAAAAGCATTTGGATTCAAGTTTCAAATACTCTCAATTAACCAGTATTCAAGTTTCCAGATTCAAACGTCAGCTACAGACTTACATATTGCCAGCTACTCTTTTAGTTTTTAAGGAAAAAAAAAAAGGATGCCAGACTTAGTTAGCTTGCAGTAATTAAAACAGTGAAACCTATGGCTATGCAATGCAGCTATAAATTTATACTGGACAGATAGAGGATTTTGCAAAATATTTGCCTGAAACATGCATCTTTTTTCCTCTGAAAAAATGGAATATTTCAGCACACCAGTTTTCCTTTTGTTAGGTATTATGTTCCTTGTTAGCTCTGTTAACAGTATCCTCAAATCAGTAGAGGCACAGCTCCAAAATGTGCAAGGGCAGGCCACTCAACCAGAAACTGCACAGACAGAAAGCGTAATTCAGATTTGTTTCTTCTGCCTATTAAAAATACAAAACAGAAAACAATCAGTTCGGGTTTCACTGCTTAAAATCCGTAGGCACTTTTCAAGCAAGTAAATTCCATAAAACTGAATATGAATATTAAATATATTTTAAAAAAAAGCTCTTTTATGTTCTTAGAAAATTAGAGCGCTTTCTCCTTTGTTTTGCATTTACGCAAAAGGCAAAGCTTGCCCTGTGTTTACATACCTCAACAGAAACATACAAAACATCTACAGAAAAATACTAAATGCGGAGGCCAATTAAAGGAACTAATTACAGTGTCATTTGTAAATTTCACAGACCCTTTGAAAATGAGATCTTCTACACATATCTTTAGTAGTAGTATTGTTATTCCATACTGAAACACTGAGAGAATTCTCAGCTCCCTAGTTGTAGGGAAATATCTATAGGGCTTTTTATTTTCCTGCAGGCAAAATGCGGAAGAATAAACACTCATTAGTTAGGAAATCTAAAGTGCTCTGATTCTGAACAAACTGAATTATTTGTAGAGCATTTTTTTGTTATGAAAATAATAATTACAGGACAAAAACCTCCAAACAATTATGCTGGGACAAAACTCTGACTTAGGAGATAATGGCTGTAGCCAGCAGGGTTTAAAGTGTGCAGGATTTCCTGGTCATTTACTCATTGGGAGATTTGAAAATCAGTTTATTCATGGGAGAAAAATGAGCTATTGCCATCAGTCCTCGATCATAAAACACACATAACTTTAAACTCAGTGCAATATTAAAATGAGATAAATGTGCATCTAATCAGCTCTGCCCTTAGTAACAGGTATCACTTTGGCAATCAGGAGCACACTGAGGAAAGTAAAAAATCATGGGAAGACGATATTCTCAGTTAAAACACAACAGAAAGATCCCTACACTTTGCAAAATACACAGAAAGACTATAACCACAGGTGGCTGTTTTTGCTGACCCAAAACAACTCCCTAAAACGATAGCTGTGATGCATGCTGAACATGAAGGGCACATTTTCTTTTTAACTCGCGCATTCTTCAGGAATCCTGAGGTCTGAATAAACTACACCATCCCCAGTAACCCTTCAGATGCAAAGGAAAGCTCACACCGAAAATGTACGCGTAGGGTGCATTAAATGAGTACCTCTTACTACTGAAATCCCAGACCATTTTTCTTTACTCTTCTATGTCAGGAATTTTATTCACAGTGTTTCCACTTCAGAGGAACCTGACAAAACGAGGCACCCTTACTGAACACGACAGTAATTTTCATAAAACGTACAGTCAAACTGGTAAAGACAGAATCATCTAAATTCTCCAATTTTTACTTCAATTTGAAATAAAATAATGTGAAATACAGTCATTGTGGGTTTCTTAAAATAAGAAACATTTTACAGGTACTAAAACCAATAAGTAATGTATATGAATAATTTTTTTTTTCTGGCAATTTTGAACTGCTTGTCTTTCATGGGATTTCTTATGGCTATTTACATTTTCACTCAGTGAAAATCAATTACCTTCCTGCAATAAGCCTCATTTGCTACCTTTGAGTATAATAGAAACACCATTAGGATGATGACATTACCCAAAAGAAGGGCACCACACAGTTGGTAGACATAAATTAAGGACCCTTTCACATATGCATTAGAAATACTGCTGTGACTGAAATATGCATAAAATCTGTATCTATTAGAGCTATTAGTGTGTGCTGGTGATGATTTTGAAGGAGGAGGGGGAGATTGTGATCTACTACTTTGACAAAATTATGTATTTCCTTTTTTTCTCAGTATGTGCCACTGATGCAATAAGCATAGGCCCCCAGCTGAGCTGCATTTGGAAATGCCACTGAGCATGGTATACGCGCTTCACTTCCCTTTGCTGAAGCAAGACACTGTCAGGAATAGAGTGCATGTGTGCCGCCAAGCCCGCTCCTCCTTCATCACCCTGACCTCCACTGTTCTGCGGATGTATGCCTGGGTGAAGACACCACTCATGTGGAAAACAGCTCCTGCAGATCAATTCATAGGATTTAGGGACATTTAACTTCCATCAAGACCACATCATCTTATTGATATTTGAAGACTAACTTATTACTGAACATTAATGGGACTAGCATAAAGGGCTGCATGTTTGCTTAGGGTAGGGGGGAGAAACTAATTTAGAGATTCCTCCCTTGGAGGCTGTTAAGCAGAGGAAACTACTTCTAAATGCCGTTATTTTTTACCTGGGTTCTTATGGGCTTAAGTAAAACAAAATTATAACACAGTATGATTATGTGTTTATGTATTAAAAGTGTAAAATGCTGTTCCCTGCTTCCTACTTCCATATTCATTTGACATACCAATGAGCCCATTATGAAAAAGGGAAATATTGGGACACTGTCTCTCTCCTAAAAGGATTACTAATCATATCTGTCACGTATTAGTTAGCAGAAAAGCTCTAGTTACCTTTTCTTGTGGATGTATCATTTAAATTATTTCAGTTCTACAAGTGCTTATAGAAAAGGCACCCTTTGTACTAATTCTCAGAAATTGAAAATTTGAAAAATCTCAGTCCTGCAGCAGACATTCTACTGACAATGCCATGAACATAGAGTCAAATTCATCAGACAGCCAACAATAATGTAAGAAAATTTGCTTAATTGACAGACAAATATTTAATATGAAAAGTGCTGATCATAAAAGTAGTAATCTTGGTTTCCTCTGGTTTATCTTGCTATAAAGTAGGCAAATGGAGGTACACGGGCAAAGGCAAATGAAGGGGAGAAAAAACAGGTCTAGGAATTACTCCTTGTTATTAGAAGTTCCCCGTAGTTTGAGTATCCTTCTATACTGCTGTTCTGTACAAATCGCTTTCCTCGTACAGCGCTTGATACTGAGCAAACAGGCATAATCAAGCAAAGCAAATGTGTGCATCTATAAAACTCTACTAAAATCAAACATTAATGCCATTCAATTAACCAGATGTGTAAAAGTTTCATTACATTTGAAGAAGTGCTGAGAATTTTGCAAGATAAAGTCCATAAATGGTAGTAGGGTCAGTACGATCTTCAGGTGTGAGATTTTGTGTATCTTGAGGGGAAAAACAGAAAAAAGTTTTTTGAGAAATCAAACCATTTAGAGAATGTTTTCTAAGTCGACATTTAATCCTGAACTGATTACTGTTGTAATCTTGGTATCCAAAGCCATCATGGAACAAAATGAAAGTAGCAGTACTTGATAGGTAATTTTCCTTCTAATCTACTTATTTCATTTTCTGTTATGCATGAAGATAATGTTCATGAATTCTGGCTAAACATTGTTTCAACATAAGCTTGGAAGTCTAATAATTTGTTACTGAGCACTTAGGGAAAATGCAGAAAGGAACAAATCTCGTTTGTATTCATAGAAAAATGTGTACACACCAAGTGTACAAAGCAAATCTTCCAGTGTGCCTGTTATGTATTTTACATTAAAAATTATTGGTGAAGGAATGCTTATTTCTCTGCAGGCATTGACGCTGCTACAATGTACAATAGGAAATATGCAGAGAGGATGTGGCTTCAAATCATTTAGACGCTATACATTTCATAAGGATAAAGGTCATAACAGCTGAGCAAACCATTTCCATCAACATTTTAAATAAGAAGATTATACGATACGCAGAATTTTCATTTGAACTAACAGGACAGAATTCGTGCAAAGTATTGCAGCATTCCAGGAAATTGTCTGTCTGAATGAAGAAAACATCACAGTGTTTTCATCCAGACAGGTATAGCAACCATTTAAATGCAGAACAAACAAGTCAACTAAATGTTAGATTTATCATTGTTATTATTTTCTCAGAACTTATGTGTAAAAAACCTGTTTTATTTTAAGTATACATAGAAGTGTTGCATCTATTCAAACCCTAGACTTGTTTTTTTTGAGCATATCTGTACCTTTTCTTGAACATAAATACAGGGCTCTGTAAAAAGTAAACTTAAGCTAAATGTAATAGGAATGTCTTCTCAGAACTAAATTTAAGAAATTGATAATAAATCAGAATTAGAACAAATTCTGCTATCTACTGAGAGCACATATATCTAGGTACAATACTACTAAGCACTAGATTGATTTTCTTCCTCAGATGATTACACTGCTCTAATCTTTATGATATAAACATGCAAAAATAGAAATGCTGTAGTGTGTCAACCGTTTTTCTCTGTTTTGGGTTTGTTTGCATGTTTTGCATCTAATTATTATCAAAGCTTAGTTAAGTATTTGATAATTGCCTTTATTAACTGACTGGTAGAACTCAATCTTGAAGTTATATAACCTAGTAAGGAATCAAATTTTGTCTTTTGAAAAATTCTTTAATTGAAAACCAGGACCTCATGAAACAGATGCCTTCATTTTCCTGTTTCTGTTATTCCAACCTCCCACCTCCCTAAAGTGATGGGATTAGAGGGATGAGTAAAAATTCTTGTAGACAGAGAAATACATACTCTCAAAATAATAAAAATAATAAAACAGGTATCAAAAAATGTATTTCAAAGCCCAACATAATATGCTTCATATCAAAACTAGGGAAGGAGAAAGGGATCACCTTAGAAATCTGATCTTTGCTATGGGTTTGGAACAAGAGAGTATATGTTGTTACATTAACAGAAAACTACAGGGAGTATCCAGTATTATGAGCTCGCTTGCAATTGCTTAATGCTGAAAGCAAGACAGAATAGGGAGGAAAAAAAAAAAAAAAGTGAGTCTCATCCTTCTTCACTCATTGCCAGCTTTCCATTTCAACCAAGACCTATGCCCAGTTCCTTAAAATCAGACAAGCTAAACTCCTGCACGTGGATAAAATACCAAAGTCATCTTGATAGAAACATTCACTCTTCCAGTAATGCTAGGAGCTCCTAAGAATAAAAATCATCACCTTCACAACTATTTTGCAGCACTAGGCTGGGCAAGAGCAGAAATCTGAGGTCTTGGATTTTAATTTCACTATCATAACACCATTTCTTTTTTTTTTTTTTTTTTTTTTTTTTAAGGTTCATATGTAGAATATTTTGGAAAATAAGACCACACAATTAGCAGAAAACTGAGTCTAAATTTGACTTCCAGACTCAGCAACTTTGTTTTACATGACTGATTTTAGGCTTATTAATTTATAGTAAGACAAATTCTTTCCAGGCAATTGAAAGACACCCACAATAAATTTGGTCCAAGTATTTTGATCATTTAAATATTGTTTACTTAATGTACATGTCATAATTTTTCCACCACTTTACATGTGCCAGAGCATCTGGATTTCAGATGAACACTTCTGCAGTTTCTTTGAGAGTCTGTAAATGGGAAGTTGTACTTCTTAACCCTAACTAGCACTATAATGCCTCTGTATATAGGGATCCACCACAGTTTTGACTGAACTGTGCAAAGTGTTTACCTCACTATCATCCCTGTTGGATCAAATCTTCACATCCGAAGGAAAACAAAACACACAGACGTGTCTCTCAGCGTCTGTGGAATACTGCCCTTCCTGTTCTCTACATTTCTTGTATTAACTCCTAAGGCTGACTAACTGTAGGACTGGAGGAAATAGCTTCAAGCAGCTTCAGGGGAAGTTCGGATTGGATATTAGGAAGAATTTCTTCTCAGAAAGAGTAGTGAGCCATAGGAACAAGTGGTAAAGTCACCATCCCTGGAGGTGATGAAAGGGTAGATGTAGCACTTCTGGACATGGTTTAGTGGGCAATACTGGTGGTAGGTGGACGGTTGGACTGCATGATCTTTTCAAACTTTAACAATTCTATTATTCCAGTTGCCTGTTGAAGAACAAGATACTGCAATAGCAGAGGGCCCTATGGAAACTACATCTGAACAGCAGATCAGTGTCAGAACAGCAGACCGTATTTTAGGCATTATTAGAAAAGGTGCATAGAACAAGAATGAAAATAATCTTATGCCACAACATGTTGTGAGAATACAAGCAGTTCTGATTCTTGCCTTGTGAAAAACGGTACACAACAAAACTAGCAAAAGTGTGAAGAGCTGCAACTAGTATGATCACAAGTCTCTATGCAACAAACAATAGAGTAGAATAGGATTCTTCAGCTTGAAAAGACAGGGAATATGATAGAAATCTATTAGATAAACATTGAGAAGTGACTGAGAAATGACTGTTGGACTGCACTCTGATTAATTTTAAACCTGCAGATTAATTTGATATAATTTTGTAAATAGGAAAGCATTACACTTCTTGAACAAATTCATGGAGAAAAACTTAACTCGTTCTTGTAAAAATCCATGCTACCTTAGTTATGCTGACACATCCTTGTAATGGTTTCATTCAGTATGAAGGAGATTGAAAGATACATGTTCTAACATGCAGTATTGTAATATTATTTTGGATGATTTCTACTATTGCTGTCTGTGGATCCATTATGCATGCCACAAGGATTTTTTAAAATTATTTTTAATGGATTGGAATAATCATAATTGTCACCATGAAGAAACGCTCCTCAGAAAAAAAAAAAAACAAACCACATGAAAACACATTATTTTCACTTTCCTCAAAACATATGTATACACAGGAGTTCAAGAGACTGTCATGGTATGGTTATCTCACATTACGGGAACTAATAGGATGATGGTATTTGTTGCTGGGTCACTGAACAAGCTAAAGCTGCCTAAAGTTAAGCTAAAGCTTCAAGTGAAAATGTTAAAAGAGTGCTGTCTTTTATTTTTTAAGTGGAAAATGTACAAAAATGCTTAGTTTTGACTGGTTCCACACAGTTTCATATTTGCATTCTCTGCTTTTTGTTTCAGCTTAGCTGTGCTAGTAATATTCTTGCCTTCAGGCCAGAAGTTCAGGGGTTGAAGGACAACAGAAAAACTTAGGCTCTAATTCAGTGATGACACAGAGGCACAGTGCTTGTAGGGGAAGAGCAACCATACTGTCAAAGGTGTCTTCTTTGGATGAAACACTGAACAGAGGTCCCTACCGGCAAAGTCAAATGAAAAAGGAATAAAAATTCGTTTTAAAAATATCTTCTCTAGACTTCAGAAAGAAAATAAAAGTTCTGACACTGTTATTTAGCTAATAAAAACTGTTTGCACATCCATGGTGGGGACTCAGGAAAAAAAAACATTAACAGTTTCACGTGTCATTACCAATTCATTCTAGAGTACCTTATAATATAACATTTATCTTACTATGTCACATGCTTTTTAAAATGAAAGTAATGTTTTATTATTTTGAGTAAAAGATATTTAACTTTCACTTTTTGGAACCAGATTGGGAGGGAATCTTGGTTGTCAGATTTTAACAGTTTACTGTCTTCATGTTGTCAGTGAGTTATTAATGAACAAGTACTCCAGTTTGTCATAAAAATAGCTTAAGATGTAGAGATTATATCTAAAAATGAATTCAATGAACAACAAATTGAGGAAATTCCCTAAACTGTTATTATCTGAAACCCACTGATCAGCATTATTTTGAAGTCCACGTTAAGCTAAAAGAAGAAAAAAAAAAAGGATGGAATTCATAAATGGAAAACACCAGTAATCATTCTTGCTGATATTTGCTGGGAAAGACATACAGTAAAAGAAGAAACAGTGCATGGTGTTTTGAAAATGCCTCACTGACAGACTGTAATGAGAAACATTGCTGGTTTGTTCACCCCCAGCAGAAAGTGTTTCAAAGTCATAAATAGAAGATATGACCTGTAAAATGCACACGTCTTCATACATCCCAGAACACCCTGAAAGTGAGTAGATCAGATTGAGAAAACTGCTTTAGAAGATTATAATTTACATTTACAGCATCTTGCTTGATTATGAAGATCTAACAGTCTGCAGATGCACGTTTATTATGTGGAGAATTGCAAAATATGGTCCACGTGAATTTTCTTCACCACTTCGCCACAAAGGGAACCAGCAGTTCTAGGACAAGATCCTCCAGGATTCTAAGCAACTCCAGTGAGGTTCTGATCAAGCCATATAGAGTGACAAAAGTCTATCAGTTTACAGATCTGGCACTTTTATACAGGCACGCTCACCCTTGCACCCAGAAGTGCAAACACATTCACACATACTTATAATAATTACATTAATTTTTAATTATAACACCCCACTGCAAATTGGCTTTATCCTTTAGTATCAGGCTTTCGGACCTTTTGTATTACTAGAAATATCTCACAGTGACTTCTAAATATAATTTCACATTCTAACAGTCAAAAATGCATCTGACAGCACAATTTAACCTTTCTTTTTTATAAACAGCTGTAATGATGTGGGTCAATAAATGAAGAATTTTGTAATCTCTAAAGAAACTCTTTGAAAATCTAAGATGCTATTGTATAGAAGTAAAAGAAACTCACAGGTTTATTCTGTTTCATTCTACATTGTGCAGGAAAATTTCAAGAGATCTGAAAAACAAAACTATACCAAAAATTTATCCACTGATTTTATAATGTGAGTATTTTTGCTCGGAAAAATGGTGTGAGTAATACCATGACTCAGTGTTTGGTCACTGACAGACAAGTGTGCGCTACTTAGAGCTCTCTATTCACCATACTAAGAACAGTCATTTCCGTGATCTTTAAGATCATGTCTATGATACAAAGTCCTGCCAGCACTGCCATTGACTCAATACAAGAAAGACAGGATTTTTTATAAACACAGCATCACTGAAATTAGAACAGAAAATACACTTTTGCAGGTATAAATTTTAATTGAGGAGAGAGGAGAAAATAGAACCAAATTCTATCAAGTTGACACAAAGCTTAATTTAGTTGATATAAATGTTTGCTTTAGGAGTACTACCCTGGTGTGGAGCAGCACTCACATGAAGTAATACTGCTAGAAAACAAAAACGTGTAATGAAAAGCCTTTAGATTGACTGATGGCTATTCCTTTTACAGTAAAGATGTTATTAATCAAGATGTATTAAAATAGCTAATATCACTAAAAATCCCTGCAGCTAAACAGATTGAGCAAGCGAAAATAGACTCAAGTGTAAGAGTCAGAAGAGCAGCCACAGCCTAAATAAGGATTTCAGCTAAAAAGCTGATGTGATACAACTGTGCACTAGTGCTTCTAGACAGTTTGCCTTTCACTTTGCATACAATATAAATATTCAAGACGCTATATTGACTCTATCAAAAGCTAAAAGCTGTACATAGAAGTATCACTTCTGAATACAGAAATTTGGTTCACATATTTTCCAAGTATGTAGGACAACCACAGTGTAAGACTCAGAAAAAGCACTTGCTGTTAAGGCTCTTAAATGCCAGAATCACCTCTCACATGGGCTTATAACTTAAAACAGTATAAAAAGATATGCATAAAGAAATAACATGATTTTGAATGCATAAAATAAAGGGCTTTAGTATTTCTCCTGGTACACTCTAGTGTATTAAAAAATGTAAGACCTTCCTAGAATGGTGGTTAGCCAAAGTAATGTGAGAAATTAATACCTTTCTCACTTGTGTAGACTACCAAAGGAAAAACATGTAACTAAACTAAACTAAACTAAACTATTGTATCGAGTGGCATAAATTCCTATCAAAATTATGGGAAAGGTGCAAACGTAGTAGTATAGAGGGATTGATGGGAGTATATTGAGATGATTATATTTTTTGGCTCAATATCAGAAAAAAAATTCCTAACGGGGAAGAGTATTATACTGTTAAAAAGACACACCCAAGGGAAGTGATAGAAGTTTCACTGCTTCAGGCCTTTAAAAATGAATTAAGTAATGCACAAGAACAAAGATGGGAAATAACCTGCCCTTGTTAAAAGAGTTCTAATATGACCTACTACATATTTCTGATCTCTAATTTCTTCCATTTCATGAAGGTGAATGACAAAAGAGGCCACGTATAGCAAGGAGGGAAATCTCAGTCCCATGGGCTTTTCTTCTCTGCAAGCCTACTTGGGCCTTGCCACTTACAACCACTTCCATCATCTACAGATGGCTGGAGGAGCAGGGGGCAACGCACCATTACAAATTAATCTCTATTATCATTGCAGAGGCCTGGAGTTGCACTTTGACAGCACGTAGAGCTAATTTTCTTGTCTTTCCTCGGGAGTGTGAAGGTTGCTTGTACATTTGCCAGTCTCATCTTTGTTGGGGAGGGGCGGGGTGTGCATCCTCAGTATAATGAGATAAATGCATAAGTAAAACAACAACTCTCAATTTTTATATTGTAAGATTTTTCACTAACATGAGGATTACTTGCATTAAGCTTTCTTTTCAAATTCTTTCATCGTATACTGTATTACCAATCCATCATTCTCTCTCTTTCATAGTCATTGTCACATTTTCTAATCTTTCTTAACCTTAACTTTTAGATTTTCTCATACTTCCATAAAGGAGAAAAAGCCTTATTTGTCATTTAAAAGCCTATCTGAAAAGAAGTTCATCCCAATTCCTCAGGTACAATTTCACTGTGATTTTCAGATATATCTATTTTTAGCAAGAAATAAGGATTATCCAACTACTTTTCAACTCATATCAATTACTTTGCCTTGTAATTTAGAATGTCTTATCTTTGTTAATAAAATAGTATTAGGATTATATGAGACATGACTGTTTGAAAATGAAAGCTAAGAAACACTTCTTTCTTCACACCTGCATATCACCTTACCCAGAAATAAATCATATCTTGACAAAACAGAAGAAAAGACAAACAAACAACACAAACCACCACCACTCACAGAAAAAAAAGAACAAACAAAAAAAAACCACACTAAAATTATATGTGACAGGCAAAGCTCAAGAGAGTTTGTCCACTGCTCCCAAATTCCTTCACTATTTAGTTCTTTTATACTCTGTATGTTCCATCTTTCTTCACAACTAAATCTCATCTGTTCTTATTTTCTATGCCCTCTCTGTATCTTTGGAAAATTTAGAACTGAATAGATCATTTGGAAGGGACCTTCAAATATCACCTAGACCAAGTGACTCAGCACTTAACCAAAAGTTAAAGCATGTTATTAAGGCCATTATCTAAATGCCTCAGGGTTGGTTTTGAAACAACTAGTTTCATTTAAATGTAGCTTTAAATAACTAGATATTGCTGTTTTTGCATCTCAAATCCGAGAAAGTGATGAGGAAAGAAAACTGAAATGTGATCACTGTGTGCTAAGAGGCAGTAACTCACCTATGGAAGATAAGACAACAGGTGCACTTTGCAAGTTTATTTTCGTACCATAGACACCAGAGGAAAAATAGTTTGTTGTTCCAATTTTGACAAATTGGCAAGGATTACAAGAATGATACTCAATTTGTACTTAGCACATTGGCTGCCTAGGAAACCCTCTATAACCCTTCTGACTCCTTTTCCGATATGTTAAGCAGTTAAAAAGTTACAACCTTTGCTAACCAGCTATGTTGTCAGTGACTCAGTTCCTGTGGTGGCCTTGTTCATTAACACAGTTTGTTTTTTTAATTATCAGCTGATGATAAGCATTTGATAAATATATGAGGCTGAATGAACTTAGTTGTATGCTGTCAAGTATAATCTACCTATAAAAACTTACATTTTAAAAAAATATTCCTTTGCCTATGTTAACCTAATTTGAAAGAAATGCACGTTTCATACGGTTTAAGTTTAAATAGCAGTTGTGAACATGGTAGAGCTCTGTACAAAAATGTGATGAAATATATTCTGAATGTGTAAAAAATGGATTCCCAGTGAAACAGATTAAAGATAAGCTGTATTTTATGTAGACTGCTGCGCTTATTTGCGTGTAAACTATATCCTGTGAAAATATTACAGGCTATTTAGGTAAGAGATTTCATTTTGTTAAATATTACAGATTCTGAGCGATTTTACTCTCCAAAATTAAAGCACCTCAAAGTCTACTTTATAATCAGCTTTAGAATATGGGGAAACTATAAAGCTAACACTTCATAAGAAAATATATGTCCATATATTTAATGTAAAAAACTGTCCAAAGACAAAACTGAAAGATGAGTGTACTCCTATAACTTCTTAAATGAAAACATTTTTTAAAAAACCTTTCAAGATTGTCTGATAAATATTTTATTGCCAGCTGATTGAATAGCTCATAGATTGCCAAAAGAGGTGGTTGCACTGTCTTGGAAATGTAAGTTAAAATGCCCCACTTTGTGAACAAACCGAAATATGTATTTTGGTTAAATACGAGTGGTTTGTTCAGATAAAACTTTCAAATGACAAAAGTTGTATGAGTGAGTTTCCAGCTAACCAGCAAACAAGAGTTCCATTCATTCATACTTCAAATTCATTAACTGCTTAGTAGATTATTGTGCATACTAAGACATCATGTTAAAATACACTTTTTGTTTCTGTGATATGTCTATTGCACTGGCAACTGAAATACTGAAAAGCACTAAAGAAGAAAAATGGCTTCCAAATGAAACTGCCAAAATGTGCATTTTCTATCCATCTATCCATTCCTTGCTGAAATGAAAGTTTTTAATACATATCACAGTTTTAATGGAACTCCTCACTTTTCAATTGCAACAAAAATAGTAAGCACTATCAAATCCAATGTAAAACCTAAAAAGACAGTTCCTAATGAGCACCCATATGTGTTCTGACTGGGCTGCACTCCAAACACAGGCACTGCCCTCCCCCTGGATCAATCACTATACTTCATACTTAATACAGTAAATTGTTTTCCTAAGTAAGTCATTTGACTATTCATCAGAAAGAGAAAACCTGAATATCTACAACTAAATAATTAAGACTGTACTAACAAAAAAGAGTCTTACAAAGACACCATACACTAACGAGCCAAATTAATTGTCTTCATCTTAGAAATGGAGGCAAACAACCCAGTAGGGACATACTTATTTTTAACTCCTTCTCATTAAATCTTTCTGGAGGAAAAACACCCCTAGAGGACTGGTGAACTTGAAACCCATTTCTTCAGTTGAAGATCCCAAATTTGTTATGTCTCTAATGAAGTAAGCATAGAGTCCTGTGATCCACAGGTATTTAAGTGGGAACTAAACCATCTGTTCAGAAAAGCCTCACTGCTACTACCTGCTAAACAAAGCCAGGTAGATTACCTCTTCTCTATTCCAGCACCCTTTCTTTTTGTTTTATACATATAATGAGATTGCTATCTACTCAGAGAATGGGTAACCTTTCTTCCTGCATCCTGAAGACAGTGGGATCTCATGATTGGAACAGCAGTACCAACACTCAGGAAGACACTTCTATATTTTACTTATTTCACATTACACAAAGGGGAAAGCATGGATTCAGAAGTTATCTACACACCTCTAACAATGCAGCATCTCCACATATCCTACTTACCACGAAGTCTTTGCACGAGGTTTAAATAACCAAGGACAGTGGATTACACTAGTGAGGTGGACAAAAAGGAGAAAAGGGTCCTACTGTTTCATACATCTAACAGCGATTCATCACCACAAAAATCAGGCAAGCTGTCCAGACATGTGGTAGAGTCTCCTTCTACGGGTACATTCAAAATTCTAGCTGGACACTTTCCTGTATAACCTCTTGTAGGAAATATGCTTTAGCAGGGAGTTGGACTAGGTGATCTCTAGATATCCTTTCCAACCCCTTCGATTCTGCAGTTACGTGATCTGTGCTCTAGACTGTGCCACGTGCAAAATATTTCTTTCCCTTGCATGTGCTCACAAATGACTGTAGGTCTTGAACTTAGAATAGGAAACAACTCAAGAACATGAGCAGAATTCTATAAAAATGAAAAATCAAATTAAAGTACCCCAAAGCCCACAGCAAGAAATCAGTTAGCACAATGAATGAGGTTCTGTGTGCTGTACTTCCAGTTACAGTCAGTGAGGGCTTTAATGTTCAGCTCCGGCAAAGCACTTCATAATAACACATTTGTAGCATATTATCTAACAAAAAGGTAAAATGTTATATAAACCATACATAAAACATTTACACTTTAAAATAGATAGCTTTACAGTATGAGTCATTGTGTTAGTCATCCATTTTTCATAAGTCATGATTCTGTGTTTTTCTTACCTATCATCTTTCTCAAATCAGCTGCTAAGAACTATCAGAGGAACAGGCATCCCTGTGTTTAACAGTCTCCTAGCTGAAAATGCTAATTATACTGCAAGTGAAGTTATCCAAGAGTTAGTACTACTGCACCAGAAGAGGCATGGATATTTCACTCAGTCCAGAAAAGGAACCAATTGTTTCCTAGAATACTAAATAAATATGGGGGGTTTTGTTTTTTGTTTTTGCAATACATCAATCATGAAAAGATGCCTATTTTTATTGCACACTTTTAGGAAGAATTATATTTGGACTATATAAAAAATTACCAGTGGACTTGATAATTCACTCAAAGTAGTTAAATGTGACAAGATATTAGGAAAGAAGCATACCAACAGACACTAAACGCTGTTGCAAGTTATGCAAGTAATATAGAATGATTACAGACATATTTGTGATAGATCTTACAATAATACAGATTATTTCTATTTATAATAACCAGAAGTTCTATTTGAATTCAATTTCTCGTTTTTAATGATATAAATGCCAAGTAAATCATTAAAAGAAATGTCAGCTCTATCAGCAGCAGCTGTTCTTACTACTGAAAAACGAGGGGAAGTGTAAGAGCAGGGCAGCTAGCAAACCCCACAGCGGTCTGCAAAGTCACTAGTGGGAAAACAACAAAGGTCTTTCCATGCAACTAACACAGATGTGCCCATAGCCAAACTGTCAGAAACAGTTAAGATGACAGCTACTCACAGTTCATTATTTCCTTCTCACAGGTCACTGGGTGACAAGCTGGGTCACCATGCTTTGTCGGTTGCAACAGTCCTTCTCCTCTGTCCCCCTCAGTCCTTATTCCATTTAAATAAAGGTAAGCCACTCAAATTGGTATATAAACATAAATAAACATCTTCAAATGCTTTCTAAAAATGGGAAAGTAATGCTTATTATATCTTCCTTTCATTTTCAGACAGATGTAACATCTCTTGTCTGTGATGAACTGAGAACCAAATTTGTATCTGATACAGATACATCTATTAGGATAATTTTGTCAAGAAGTGACTAAAGCATATAATGAAAGCTAATTTGTTACCACTTCAAAGCTTTAGCCTTTAGAACACTTACCTGGCAGACACATTATGGGAAATCTTTGCAATTCAGAGAAAAGACAGTGTTTTCATAGAGGAGTTTTCACAAAGAAATCTGAGTGTTCTTAAAATGAATACAGACAAGATTTAAATATTATAAAACACAGTGTAGAGCTACTTTAATAAATGTTTTAAAATCCAAAAACATCCAAAGTATCCAAAACATAGCCCTGTCATTACTTTTTTTAATACATTCTCATCTGTCTCCCTAGAATAATCATAATTCATAATACAGATATAGATCACGACTTACGTTTTGTCCACTTGGAATTTACAAAGAATGAGTAGTTTGTAAAGAATCAGGGTCAAACATTCACTTAGCTGCTATAATCAATTTTACCAATTCATAGTTGTGTCATTGGTGGAAGTGGGAGAACATTTTCATCTCCTTGGGGTATTCTTAAGTCATCTTTCCTACACTAATAAGTCTTATAAAAATGTAAAAACTGAATCCATCCAAATGATTCAGAAAAAAGTAAAATGAAACCAATTGTCCCAGATGTGTCTTTCTTAGTATTACATATGACAAGGTCATTAGCATTCTGACCCAGATCCAAGAATGCTTGTACCTAGCATGTACTTAGCTTGGAAAACACTTAAACACATATCCAGATTAGAGACAAAATCTTCAGAAAATTGTGAAACCAGGCTTATATCTGGAAAAAAAGTGATCCAATGAGGCTCAACTAAAAATACTTTAAAACAAGTGATTAATATTTGGAATGTGACTACTGCTATTCTAAGGGACAATTTACAAATAAAATGTCTTGCTAGGAAACTCCTGATACAGAACACATGTACTTTCTCTCTAGGATTTGACAACATTCTTTGTTGTGGTTTCACATTAGAGTATTGAAACTACACATAACTACATGCTAATATGCAATTTCAAGTACAGAATATTCCTCAGCAGAAATAGGTACAAGAAACTAGTGTGAACTGCAGCATGCAAATTAAAGAGTTTCTTAAGTTAGAGTCTTCACTCCCATCAAAAGAATTTTACTCTGCTACCGCTGGGCCCAACTAGTAAGATTATAAGAATAAGTAGTCATTTAAAATGCTGTTGGAAGTTACAAGAGTCACAATACCCAAAACATTGTTATCTTGATGCAAAGATGATACTATGTAATATATCCCTGGAAGTCTCCATTCTAGAGATTTTTTGAGTGGCAATGGATTTGTAGTTTCCCATAAGTAGGCACTAAAGATGAGAATAAGAATGAGAAGGAAATCAGTGGCTGTTAGTTACTTAGTTAAGTCATTAGTTCTTGTGCACTGAGGGACATACACAAATCACAACCATAGAGATCAGCTCTCTACTCATTCTTGTCCTGAACACCATGACTTAGCAATTTCAACCCTTCATGTCTATGGACTAGCTTATAACTGATTTTTGCACTGTTTAGGGTAATATCGGTCTTTTAATAATTGAAAGGATTTTTTTTCCTCAGTGTCATTTGCTGGAATGGATAAGTTTTTCACATTTCACATAGGAACGCAGGGATTCAGTCAGGTAAATCAGAGAGGAGGTTCAGACTGTCATATCACGTATCATGTATCATGCAAATTGGTTAAAGTATTTGGTGCTCTGAAAACCCACCACTGGAAAGAACATAAAGTTATCCCCAAAGATACAAAGAACTTGCTGAAACTGCTAAGATAGGACACAAAGAGAAACAAGCCCATTTCCTTCTCTTTGCTGTCATGTACCATAGGATAATGTGCAGCTGGTTAAATAACTTGAAGGTAAGAAAGGGACTCAATGCAGCTTTCAAATAGCAAAAATAAATAAGAAACCTAGCTGTATGAAAATTATTGCAAACAAATGAACTTGCAACATAGCTAACCACATTCTTTGAAACTCACCCCTCTTTTCTGACAGCCCTTCCTAACAAAGCATACAGAATATGTGTTGTTGTTTTTTAAATGTAACACTGGCTTCATTCTGCAGTGGCTCTCCATGGAAGCATGACTGTTTCTCATAACCTGAGTCAGAAGAAATACTAATTATGACAGCTCTGAATGGCACATTGCCCCAAAACATTAAGTTGAAGAAGGAATAATTTAAGTCTGGATTCAATAGCTTAAAAACAGACCCAACCCTTGCTACTATTTGAGACTTAATACATCCTAAGCTTCTGTACCTTATAGATAAAATGCAGGACTTGCAGGAGACTTACAGTAATCTGAAGCAGCCAGAAGCCTGGTGATATGCTCAACACCTAAAAGCACACTAAACAACTATGCTTGAGCAACTGATTCTCCTCTTAGAGGTACTTCTGCTCTCTTCTCAGTAATCAGTCTGCTAAACTTCAACAAATGTGTTGAGCAGGGCAGATAAACAAAAAGAATTTGTAAAAAGACTTAGTAGGGGCAGTGACCATAAGGTTAATTTTATTGACCCACATAGCTGGAGCAACTCCTGAAACAGAAATTCTAGCACAAGGATATAGTTTTCTGTAACAACACAAAGCATATTTCATTTTCACATAGGATACTTTTCCATGCTCTGTAAAGAATGGGGAATTTCTTTCCTACATGGAAATTGAAGAGCTTATTTTTTACATTCACATCCAGAAGGCCATTGAAAGTATGCTTTAAGCTACAAAATATAGTCTATAACAGTCCAGGGGAAAATGGCAGCAAAAGAGAATTTACATCCCTAGGTATCTCCCATAACAGAGGTAACTGCAGAAGTTTCATATTAGTTACCATTACTATTTAACACCAAATGTTTTTGACAATAAAATAATGTTATTAATTTAGTATTTTTTTTTTTGTAGTATTAGTTCAGAAAAATGCTTTAGACAGCATGAATCCACTTTTGGTGGAAAGAGATGTATAAACACCAAGTCATGCATTCAATGCTTAAAAATTATTTTCATTGTAGTCCTCTAAATCAAATGTCTTTGTTTTCCAAGAAGAAATTATTAGATCAATACCTAAATACTGTTATCAGAGCCTAAAACTGTGGGTGGATACTCAGTTAAATAAATTTTACTCATTCTGCTTTACTTAAATGAAATTATATACACGTAGGTACCATCACTTATCTAGACCATGACAATTAATACTCAAAACATTGTGAAAAAAATGATTTTGTATACTCCTTACATAGCAGAAAACAATTTTAAATTATACTGGCTCTCTTAAAAGATAACTTCCATAATACAGTTTGCTTTAAACATATAACAGTATTTATAACCTATGTTCAACAAAGCTTTAAAGTTAGATATATTCAGTAGCATTTGAAAAATACTTTAGATAGCCAAAGACTAATATTTGCTGGATAATATTATAAATACCAGAAGCTCTTGTCTTTGAACAAGTACCACAGAAGCAATCTATGGGTTACCTAAATGTAATATTTCCAAGACAATCTCTAACATCTTAGATAAACCAATACTGTTTGTTGGCTGTAAATTGCTATTATTAACACACTGTCAGTAGTAACAACATTACTTAACTCAACTTTCAAATAGTGAGTGATGCCTAGTGGCCTTTCATCTGAATGGTAGCTCCTTTTTTTTTTTTTTAATTTAAATATTTTCTTCTAAAAAACACCCAAAGACTCAAAAATAACCAACCAAATCCTTAGATTAAAAAGGAAAAAAAGAAAAAGGTTAAGTAAAAAAGACTGAAACCAGGGCAAAGTTTTCAGCATGCTGTAACTAGAAGTAAATAAGAACACTGATTATAATAAAGTATTATCGTACTTATAATAAAGTATTTACCATATAAATTTAAATTTTTGGCACAATGTAACAATGTTGATAGAGGTTCTATTTCCTTAGAATTTTTGTGAAGTTAGTTTTGTAGATAAAATGTAAATTTGCAATTACTATCAAACTTATCATACACATCAATTGTTAAAAAAAAAATGCACATAAATGTCACCCTTTTTCATTAATTTTCATCAAAATCCATGTTTGCTTATCAGCCAGAGGGTTTCTGAGATATTTCTATAACATCCAGGAAATCAATCTTACATGAAACTGAAGGAAAACATCTAATGTCATTGAACAATAAATATCAGTTCTGTCAGTGGCTTACCTTTGAGCTGAGGCCTTAGGATGTTTCTCTTCTAGTTTCCTCACCAGTGCCACTGTCAGCTGTGTAGTCTCCCCTAGGGGATCTGCAGGCATTAAATGGACGTCCAAAGGTCCTGAAAGTTGTTTCTGATTGGGATTGCTGATATTTTTTTGCAGAACCTAGGAGACACAAGTACAACCATGCATTTATATACTGCAAATTAAAATGTGTTGTCTTCTCCAAGTAAGGCTGTTGATCAACAGAAAATGTCAGAAATCCAAATAGCTGTGTCAAGATGCATCCAGAAACTGAGTGAATTTGGTTTTGTTTCCTCTCCTTCTTACTCAGTTTTCCCACATAGAAAATAAGAAAATTAAAAAATTGACCCATATGGAATATATTCTTAAACTGCTCTGACATGCAAATATATAGAGAATTCATTAAAATTGTTTTTAAAACTACTATTTTCCTAATGTGTAAAATATTATTAAATTAAGAAATCAAATGAGGTTATTTATTTAAAGAAATTAGTTGATTTCCATGTTTATATTTCCCTTTTCAAAATGTGTTTTTGAAAGGATTCTCTCTGACCTGCCTCTGGCTTAATACTGTGACCTCTTCAGCTGAGCTGCCGATTCTGTCTCCTGATGCACTGAAGACTAGGCCCAATGGTGAATGGGGTTTTTTGTCTGGGTCATCTCCTCTTTCATTTAGTTCCTCTAGGTAGGTCAGAACAAACTCAGAGTAAGCCTGCAGGAAAGGACAGAGGCAGAGGGCTAGTGAAGAAAAACATCAGCTTTACCAGCAGAATCACAACAATCTAAACACCCAGAATGATGGGAAAAGTGGTCATTAATGTAGGCAATATTACAAAAGTTCTGTACTGAAATAACTTTGTATTTCACAAAGTTTCAAATGCAGAACTAGATAATGACTTTTTCATGTGCATTGAAGTGAAAAATGTATAACATCTTTGATTGTTATGTATCAGTTTAAGAATAAAGACTGACAGCTCTCAAAACAAGAATTCTTATAAATGAAAGGAAAAAAAATTAACTTTAGATAATCATATGTAATTTAGTGTAAGTTACATGTTTAGGTAGACATTTTCATGAAAGATTAGAATTTTAAATTGCATATTCCAAATTAAAACATATCATACACAGGAAAAAAAAAAAAGCTTTTTGATGGTTTTGAAATCAAAGGAATTGGTACTGCTTTAATTAATTAGTAAATTAAATCATTTACCTTCTTAATACTCTGTTGATCCTTGGTTACATGGCCAAATGCTCCAAACACTGCAATTCCTCCGGCTCTGCTCCTATCCAAGCAGTTGTTCAAGTCTACTGTCTCCATGATGAAATGCATAGAATATTTTTGACTTATACTACAGACTTTAAGTTCTGCAAGCCTCTGTACTATTTTTAGTATATAAAATGAATAGATATTAACTGCATTAAATTAGACCAAAAATAAGAACTGTCAAGGTATTTGAGTATTTAATATTAGCAAACTGAACTTTATTTATTAATACATAACCTATCACACATTTACGGTTACAGACTGCAGTGTTTCGCAAGCGTAAGAAAGACAACATTTTTCAGTTCCATCAGCCATGAATGCATCAACATAAGTAATTTCATTAATGAGGCAAGTATCAATACAATATATTTGAACATTTTACAAAGCCACTTCCTTATGGACATCCTACTGATTGAGTAAAACTTCCAACGCTAAACACAAAGCAGGACACCAAAACTGAAGTGCACTCGCAAAATCTGAGATGACTTTTTTGTTCGTATCTTAAGAATATAAAGCTGATATTTTGTTGTTCTGGCCTGAAATTTTACTAGACATGCTTAATAATAAAGCTCAGGTTTTTAGGTCCAGCTGCATCATTTTTCATTTAGCCTTCTTCCAGACTTTTCCTGTGAGTGCAGATATTTTCAGTTTAGGAACATGTTATGTTTTCCTTCAAAATAAATCCCTGCACAACAGCAAGAGTACAGCAAACCGTGGGTTACTATTACTCCTCAAGGAAAAACCATTCCTTAGGAATCAATAACATTAACTCTTCTGTTTATCACCTTGGATATGGAATACGTTATGAAACTTTTCTGTGTTGCTTTGGTTTCATCTGCATTTTTATCTAATGCAATACAGCAATTAAGATTTCTGTTTTCTGACCTGGATATGTGAATTGTGAGGCTAGAGTCAATTTCCTTAAATATCAGGTTCTTCCTCTAAAGCACTTTACGCTCACTTTTCTTATCAGTACTGCTAAAAATAAAAAAAATAAAAAATAAAAAGTAGTTCTGGTCTCCTTCTCCCTCAATTTTCACCTTTTCTCTCTGACTCCAGGCCATCATTTCTTGCACCATAACAAAGCATTTGGTAGACATTCAGTAACAACAGATCCAACCCAAAATTGCTCCAGTGAAACGATAGCTATTAACCACGTGGGTACTCAAATCACTGCATGGCACATTTTTGCCAGTAGGACACACAGCAGGGAGGCAGAAGAGGGAGTCCTTACTTCTGCCCAGTTGGGATTTATAGGCCTCCATTTCCTTTGCATTAAACACCCATTGTAGGTTCTCAGGAAAACCTCTCTCTTTCAGGAAAGTGAACGCAAAAATAACTTCCTGGTGCAAATTGTGACAGAAACCTCTAACTTTCCCAGGACAGAAAAATTATTTTGTAGCTAGTTCAAACCTTAATCAAACATTTCAAGCCCAGATCTCTTTAATGTTCTCATCAATGACTTGGATGCAGAACTTGAAGGTATACTGAGTTTGCGAACCGCGCTAATATGGGAGGAGCTGCTGATTCCCTCAGGGGCAGGGAGATCTCAACAAACTGGGGGTTGGCCAATCACCAACCACGAGCAGTTTAACAAGAGCAAGTGCCAGATTCTGCACATGGGATGGAGTAAACTTCGGATACACATACAGACTGGGGGATAAAAGGCTGGAGAGCAGCCCCACAGAAAAGCATCTGGAGGTTCGGGCTGATAGCAAAGTTGAACTTGAGCTAGCAGTGTGCACTGGAAGCAAAAAAGGCCAACCATAACCTGGGGTGCATCAGGCCCAGCACTGCTGCAGTGCAAGGGGAGGTGTTGTCTTCCTTCTGCTCTGCACTGTGTGACCTCACTTCAAGAACTGGATGCAAGTTTGTGCACCACAGTGCTAAAAGAAGGACATAAAACTATTAGAGAGAATTCAAGGAGTATTCGGACAATGTTCTCAGACATGGAGTTTAGTTTTTGGTGGTACTGTGTGGAGCTAGGAGTTGGACAAATAAGAATATCATTATATTTTTGGCTAATAAAGATTTCAGGGAGAAAAAATGAAGATTAATTTTTCTTTTCTGCTTAAGAAAGAAGAGTTTGGGAAACAGAGAAACAAAACCAGGATTGAATTATGTACCAATATCTTAAAAATTTACCTCATGATTTTGCTGTTTTTTCAGTACAAAATAGAATTCTCTCACATAATAAAGTAACTATACCTTGATTTCACAGAGGAGAGTGTATACTAATGGCATACACAGTAAGTAACAGGTATTAATTCCAAGAAAGTGAGTTTCCTTCTCAGTCTGAATGATGTGTCACATATCATTACACTGTACTCTGCTCCTTTCCTTTATGTCAGTTTTTGTTGGCCTACATATGCTGCAACTTAAAATAACATGACACTACAGATAAACTGAATGTGATAGGAAATACATAGAGAAGTAGAAAATGCTTCAAGCAGACCTACCACTAACCATTAGTATTTTTCCCCCCACAAAAGACACACAGGTTAGAACTGAAGTGTTGTAGTTATTAAATATCAGAAACTCTTTCCATATAATATACAAATTACAATAATTTTTATATTGAATGATCAGTATGCCTAATGAAACAAGGAATAGTACAGCTGACAACTACATTTTATTTTCAAAGTTTTCAAAGCATTCTAGAATAATTCCAGCTAACAGACAACAGAATGGGAAGACTGTCTCCATTTTGTCACTGTTGAAGCTGTGCGAGTAACTGAGTGCAAGCCAGTGTCCATATAAAAGGACAAGAGGGGGAAAATGAAAGACTGCTGCTGGTTTCCTACTGGACATGTGTGGTTTCTTTTATCTTTTCTTTTCCCAATTTTCCCAAGGTTACCAATACTGTGGATGTTCCCAACATTTCTGTAAACATTTTTAAAATATCCAGGTGTCTGACCATTTAACACGATCAATGAAAGTACCATTTAAACAATCTTTAGCAGCTTGAATTACTGGATATGAACCACTGCTGCGTTAATTCAATCCAATCTTTTATTTACTTATTTTTTAAGAGGGCAAGGCTGTTGAAAAAAAGAAAAAGCCTCACCATACTTCAGTGAATACTCTACCACAATTCCATCCACATCCATATAGGTACTCTCCATTGCTGAGGGCAACATGTAGGTCAGCTGGCTCATACAAAACATCAGAATTCAAAACAGAATTCTGAGGAGAACCTTGACCTCTACACACACAAATAAAAAGGACCCCCTCTGTCAACACTGTATGCTGAAGACCATAGTGCTCACACTGTTCATATTTTTATTGTCCTTCTAAGACTTGATCTGATCAAAGTAAATAGAAAGGAAGATCTCGGTAACATGTTTACTAGGAAAATACATTTGTTTTTAATCAGTATATTCTAAACTAATAAAAAGTAAGCAAAACAGTAACTCACAGCTTTTTGAAAAATGTCTGTTGTGATTTTGTATTTTTCTAAATTTATTTTTAATTTTTAGTACTTCTTTGAGGGAGAAGGTTTCTAAATTTGTCATATCAGATAAGACCTGAAGGTTAAGATTTTGTGTTGTTATTCTGTTTTTAGGACACCTGCTTTGACAGTGGAACTGGCTCAATTAATTTGAAAAGTTTTAAAACATTATGCTTATATATAATAAATACCAAATTTTTCAAAAACAACGACCATGAATTGATGGAGTGATTATATTGTGTCAAAAGAAAAAGAGAATACAGTAGAAAAGAAAAAATCTCAAAATCTGGCATTTACCAACTGCAAAAATAACATTACATCTTACAGTAGATGGAGCCATTCTTTCCCAAACCCACTGCTGATGAATGCTACTTGTCTTTACAGAATGAGTAATTTGAAGAGTTACATCTCATTTTATGAAAACAGAAAAATAAATTAGCAGAGAAATTGGCATTTACACTTCAAATAGCATGATTTCACAGGGAAAAAAACAGATTGATTTATGAAAACACCATGAATAAGCACCTAACAGTAAAGATGTGAAAAAGAAATAGCAGTTTCTCCTGTTGCATACAAGCAACAAGATATGAATCAGGTATTGAGAATTTTTGAAGTGAAAAAGAATGTACTTATTTTCATAGTAATGCAAACTAAATCAGTATAAGGTACCTCAACTGGAATAGTTTGCTCTACAAACAACACCAATGATGCTTGCATTTTAAAATCCGGTTCCAAACAACGTTCACTAGGAAAGAGAAGATTTTTGAAAATCCTTTTTCTTCATTCTTTGTTACAGAATGAATTCAGCAGCTATCATATTTTTCTGTCTCAGGTAAACTCAATCAGTATTTTAGGGTAATATTTAAGACAATAAAAAGATGTGCTAATTGGGTTAAACAAGTGCAATGTGTGCAGGTGTTCTAGGCAAGTTCATTGTCATTAAAGGACTGCCTTCTCTTTAGGTAAGAGTAAAAGGTAACATTTAAGAATTTTTCAAAAAACATGCTTAATGAACTCAGCCATAAATGAGATTCTCCTAATTGAGTATAAATTCAAAATAGACCTAAATGATCTCACCTGATATCCTGCAGACTCTGCTCCAAATGTTACCACAGCTCAAGCTGAAAATCCAGTCGCTGAAGCAAAATCAATTTCACTGCTATGTGGCTCAGTCTATAAGAGAAGAAGTAAAGGGCCCCTGTTTACAAGAAAAATTAAAAAAAAAAAAAGCTTAAGGAAATTCCCCAAGAGCTAATCATCACAAACATACCTGTATATCCTAAATTTGTGAAAGCAGTAGCAGGATATTGAAGTCTATTATGGGAACTTATTTTAAGACTCATAATTGCAAACCTATACTTGCATACAACATGAGTAATACCTAATAATTTAAGAACATAAACGCCTGTACACCTATTTTTGAATGAACATTTCAGTGTATTCTACTCTGTGCATTACAGAGCAATAATCTAAAGAAAACTTTGGATAATTATACACTCTCCTCAAACATTTAAAAGTAACTTGTTCAATTCTGCCATCTTTGAAGTAATTTGAGTTGAGCCAAGAATCTCTGATAGCAACTCAGTTATCCAAAGCTGCCTCTAAAGAATACTAACAGGAGCAGCTGATCTGAGGACTAAGGGGTCTCTCCTGCCCCCATTTTATTGCTGTTTGTTCTTTGAACAATTTTCTTTGGACTCAATATCTCTGTAGGATAAGGTATTTATATTTCAATTCTAAATATCATTATTACAAGTCTTTTTATGAGCGTCACTTCAGCCTTCAGTCCACCTTAATTTCTTATTTTGCAAAAACATTTATATAACTTATGGTTATACAGTAACAAAACATTTTGTGCACCTGAATGAACTGAAACCTTGCCTGTTACTTGTGAAGGTGTATTTTGCTTATTTTATATCATACATATGTCTGTATGTACACACACAAGTATAACATGTAATTTCACTAGCTGTATTCATGAATGCACTCAACAAATACATCAGAAGAGTATTGCATTTCCCAGGAATAATCATCCAAACCTGATTTTCAACCTCAGAATTGCCTCTATTTCTAGTACGCCACAAAAAAAAAAAATATATGGAACATTGAAAGTTTAAGCTATTGGAGTGCAAAACCTTTGTAATGCTTTTCTCAATGGCAGAACAAACCCGGGCTTAGGGTCCAAATTTTTAGCTATTTGTAGCAGTTACATCTGTTTAACATCAGTTCACAACTGAAGCCATATAATCAATCAACTTTCCCTGATTCATTTCTCGTGGACACTTTTCAACCACAATCAACCTCTCTTGACCTATCAAATATAATCTGAACAGCTCGTGTATACCAGACATGAAAACTGGGAATAGTATCTGCTAACAAGGAGAAATGATAAATTTGTATTCCTTTAACTACTACAAGAACTGTTCTCTCTCTGTCAACCTGGCATATGACACAACATTAAACTTCAAGTTACAATTTCATATATATATTAGCTGAAAATAGTCAAACTGTTGTAAAACTGAGATTTCTATTGTTACTGTAGAATGGCTAAGGTCAATACCATATAATGACAACTTTATCTTCACTTAAGTAAACCTGATCGATTTTTAAAACCGAAAACAGCTTAAAATAAATTAAGTAAAAGGTAATGCATAAATACAGGGGGAAAAAATGATGATATTGATGATTATAATAGTTTATATTACTACTTTCTCTGCAGTTTAAATAATGTATATAACAATTTATTCAGAGCCTTAGGGAAAAAAAAAAAAAGACTTAAAAATCATTAAATTCCTCTAAAGGTTAAGATTCCCAGGAAATTAAAAAGTCAGAATTTCACATAAATTTTACTTGGTTTAGGTTGCCTTCACTTCACATTTCTGCATTCATTTCTAATTTTGACATTTTATACAGCCCTAGATAGTTTATTAATAATAAAAATTCATTCTTAATGTAACAGTTGAAGAGATGTTGGTTAAATAAATGCAAAGTTATCAAGCCTTGAAATAGAAGATACTTCTGTTTGGTGGTTTGAGGGTGTCTGCAAAAAACAGATTTCTGAAGTCTCATCCTGCAGCAGGCAAGAAAGAATTCTTTACATTCCAGTATACAGACAGGCGCTTAAGGTTATATCAGCCAGCTAGGAACATGCATGTCTGACTTGTATAACACTTACTTTAAATGTAAATAAATCAAAACTAGGTTCAGTACACAATCTTATTCATCTGGGACATGTCTAGCAGAAGTAGGGTTTATTTTTCGCCTAAGTGTCAGTAAGTGACAGATCTCAATGACACCCCATGCTATTTTTCTACAGGGAGTACCAAGAACTGGAAATATACAGACTTACTATGAATCTTGACATCTGTAACATTCCCAGGGTATCACATCAGCCCCTTTAGGTTATTTCAATTTGATCTACATATCCATGAAAATAAAAATCAATGTGCCCAATGGTCTAGTAAAACATTCACCCTATCCTATGCAATTGCATCCTTTCTGTGAAGCACAGGCGTAAAGGCAGAGTGACCCTCAGAGCTATGCCACTGGGAACTTATCCATCTTAGCAAATGATCTCTCATGCTGAACAAGTTAATAGATACCATCTATTATGAGAACTTTTCCCTTGCTCCTTCTGCACTGCCAAGGCCTAGTATTAGTGAACTCTAAATATTGGCAGGTGCTTTTACAGGAACCATACAGGAAGACAAGTGGATTCATTTAAGGCTCTTGAAGTACATGGAACATCATTATCAATATCTAAATTTAAGCTACCCTTTTACTAGTATAATCTCACCACACCACAGAGAATTCAGTTTACCAATGGAGAACTTCAGGATGTTCGTAACTCCAGCTAAAAAAACAAGTTTCTTTCTCTTTTGTGGCCTGTTTATAGATCTGATAAAGCAAATACTTGTTCAAAAGAGCAAACTGTTCTTTTTTCAGCGTGGAAGAAGAATTGTGATAAGCTCTAAATGGTATTTCCTTTTGTAAGCATAGTTTAACCTTTAAGTTTGGGGATTGGCTTTTTCTTTTAAATGACATTACATAGCTGCATTTATCAAACTGAATGATTATTAATATCCATGTATTTTATAAGTCTAATATTTACAAGCAGAAGTTTAATAAAAATATGTACAACTGAAATTTTATGCTACTCTACCTCAAAACTCAGAGAACTAAGAATTTTAGATCAAACAGAAGACGTCAACAGAACTTAAAGGAGCCAGCAGTTGCTTTAAGTCCACTAAATTTAGGTGTCCCACCTTCAGCCATTAACTCCTAATAAAACCCATTTATACATCTAGCAGTGTTGTTGCATTTATTGCAGAGAATCTGGATGTAAACGATAACATTAGAAAGGGGCTCATTTTCACACAAAAATTTTAAAAGCTTGATTTTAAAGATGAAAATAGTATCTCTAGATGGAGGCAGGCAATTTCAAAATGATTGGTACAAATAGCAGTATCATTTATTTCACACATCTTTAGTCCACAGAGAATATTCATTTCTTGCCCATTGAATTGTTCACTCAGTTAAGTGATAGCATTGTCAGCTCTTCTCACCCCAACTTCATTTTAAAATCCAGTGAAAGTTAGTTAGCTCCATAAACAGCAATCAGACCTTGGGCTTCAGTGAGCTTGCAGATGTTTCTTTCACTACACACTTGGTACAATGTACTTCAAAGTGAGTTAGCATACAGCTAGTACTTTGTCCTCCAGAAAAGTTTGAGAACTGGTGCTCCTGATCTGCTGGAGCCCTTCAGCACCCTTGTAACATCCTACATCCGTGACAACCTTGGGATGCAGTAATTTGATAGCATTTACTTAAAACCATTTAATAATAAGCTGATCAAGTGCGGTTCATAGTTTTTAAGTTTCCAGCTGTGCCACCTCTCCAGATACCTCTCTAGTAGTCTTTTCCTCAGTGTTATAAATAAGTTGGCTGGACTCAACATTGCTAGTCATTTTCCTAACAGTGATTCCCTTATGAAATATAGTGAATATTTCATCAAGAAGCGTAACTTCTTGTATCTTAGACAAAGTGAAAAAAGGCCAAGCACCTCTCAGCCTCCCCTTCTCCAGGCTGGGCAACTGCAGTACCCTCAGCCTCTTCGCACAGCACAAGCCTTGAGCCCTGCCAGCAACTTTGGTGCCTCTTTGGGCACTTTCAAGCACCTTCACATCCTGATGGTACACTTTCACTAACTTCAGATCCTTAGAAGGTCACAAGAAGTATTCAAACCCAGAAATCAAAAGCTGTACACTATGTGTGATGCCTTTTTCTTTACGTATGTTAAAGTGCCAGCATTCTTAAAGTGTATAAAGCTTCATCACCATTTAAAATATTTAACAAATAATATATTGTGATTGAAAGTTACTGCCAGCCATAAATTGAATATTAAATGTCAGCTGTAACATGAATTATCATAAAGCAGACTACTTGCTATATAACAACTACTGAAATCAAACAATATTTGTGATTTTCCACTATTATCCAGAATTTCTAAATAGTGTTACCAATAGAAAGCCCAGTGAAAATGTAGAATACCTTTCTGTATACTTTAGTTTATATTTAGAGATGTGGCACCAGTCACTCCGACTGCAACAGGCTGACCAGCAGCTCTGTTTCACAGCTCAATTCAGAATCATTTCAGCTTTCCAATGAATGAAGAAAAAGAAAAAAAAAAAAGAACAGGAAAAAAAAAAAAAAAAGGAAAAAAAAAAAAAAGGTTTGAATAAGTTAAAAGAACCAGAAAATTCAACAATGTGTCACAAATAGAGAGGTCATTATGCCTGGATAACCCAGGATATTAACAGTTGCAGAAAGTGAAACACTATCCACAACTTAGCAGTCAATGAGCCCTGCTCAGAACCAGTGATCTTCTGTACAACAAGGGTGGCATTTTACAGTTCAGTGCAAAATGGAACAGACCCTTGATATCTTCATTTGTCCTTTTTCTGTGCATATTTCACAGTGCAACGATTTAGGGTCCATAACGTGTCACTTGTTATACTTATAACTACAGAGTTTACTTGAAATATGTATGCACAGAAAAAAGTTCAGTGAACTGCAAAGATTGCCACAAATCTATAGCTTTGATCCACTATAAAGTTTTACTCCAAGTCTGAAACAATGCTTGTTAAACACACCGAAAGTCCTATTGGAACTGCTTTTGCTTCTACTGCATGCATTTACTGCAGAAGCAGATCACTTAAAGCTTTCATCTAAATCAATGACTCAAAATATTTTTTCATTAAATTTCATTTTAAAATAATAATGGACATGTTTTAGTAGTGTTGCTGAAGTACTTTATTTTCAGTATTTTACTATACTAGGCATGGGGGTATAAGAAAAAACAAGAGGAAAGGATTCTTCTGTTAAAGAGATCATCAGCATCTCATTGCAAATTTGAGCTTTAAAAGCTGTAATAGAAAATGCCAGTGAGAGATTCTCATATCATATTGCACAGACTTGGGAATATTGAGAGGTTTTCTGTACAGATTTTTATGAATGTTCTTCTCTCATCCAGCCTTCTGCACAACGATAAATAATCCTTCTGACAGACTGATTAAGTGGTATTTTTGTAATATCATCAATCTGCAAAAATGCTTCACCATTTCTAGGAAGAATCTACTGTATTAGCACGGGTTAGTGTCTGGAAATGATTCCAACAGCAATACTTACAGTACAGCAAGAGATAAAAAAAAACCCAGAAGTTTACCCTGTGTACTGTAGAACAATATTATTTAGCTCAACTAAGCATGAAAATTAATGTTTCAGTAGCATACCCCAAAATCTGACTGAATAATTTCCTACATTCTGTATATGAAACTTCATAGGCATTGCGTTCTCTTCTGCTACCTGGGGCCAGAAATGGAAACATCAGGAGAAAAGGTTTTTTTCCTGAATTGCTAGCTTGACTGCAGCAGAAATACAAAAAGAGCATAACAAAATCCCAGTCTTAATAAGCTTTCCATACAGAAGTAATTTTAGGAGGATTCAAAGGAGCTTACACATTACCGTAGTTATACTTCAACCTCGACTTCCATTCTTGTGCATCCTATGTAGATTGCTTTTCACAACCCATTTTTTAATGCAAAAATGATGTGAACCAAAATATTTAAATGCAAAGGGAGATACATGTGAATTGAAAGAAGAGAAAGGAGTTTTTTAAACAACAAAGATTACTACCTCATTATACAAACACCACTGGTCCATACACAAATATGATAAAGATAATACAGCTGCATAATAACTGAGGCATTATATTGTATATCACACATCTGAAAAAAGGCTTGTATTACTCACATTAATAATATGACGGATGTTCACTTAAAATATGTTTGATTTATTTTTGCTGCATAGCAGAATTGGACACTTCAGGATACACTTATTTCCTTGTGGTAAAATAAAGACGAGTTTTAGCTTAGGTCAACTCAAACACCTAAACAACATCCAGAGTTGATAGGATTATTCAAAACGAATCCATCTTGTTTTTAATTCAACTGTGCTTTGAATCTCTCCCATAAACCATAGGAAAAATATAACTAAAAAGAACAACTTCAGATAAGGCATATGAGGAGTTTTCAGGAATGGATTTTGGATGGTCTCAATTACGTGGAGTGAACAAGGAGGCTTCAACTTAAATATATCAGAAAGAAACTGATCTATGAATAGCACAATCAACTAAATCTATGAATTCAACTACACTATGAAAAAATCACATTTATACACAACTTACTTAAAACATAAGTACCCAGAATGAGCTATTTAATTTGTCCTGCAATTCTTGACAGAAATCAAATCTTAAAATAATAGTTAGTGTAATATTATCCCAAGCTAAAACAGTTAATTGGGTAAATACTCCTTCTGCTGACTGAATGATGTGCTACTTACAGTATCACCATCTCCATTCAGATAAATCTACACCATACAAGTAGTTCACATTCAGCAATAAAGTTAGAAATATGCTAATAAACTTGATGAGTGTAGAACAGCTCTGTTGTTGCCAGACCTTTGACTTGAACTTGATAGGGCTAATTTGGCATTCAGCGACTGGTAATGTTCAGCAAGAGTTGAAGCTTCACAACAAAGATAACGTAGTGGAAGTAATTAGCATTCAGACCATCAATAACAGGTCTTTGGCATGTGACTGTGGGCAAAGCAAGACTTCAATAATATATTGTCTGTAATATGTTTTTTAAAGGCGTGGTGCATAACTATTTCAATGTTATATTGTAATACTAAGTATTTTTCATGAGAGATTTAAAAAATATATTCTAATTTATCTAATCCAAGCTATTGTGATTTCATATGTATATATTCTAATATATATATCTATACAGAAAGAGATATATCTATCTATCTATCCATATATGGGTTAACCTTATATAAGTTTAAATAGACTTGTTTCCATTGAAGTGCACAGCAATGTGACAAAAACAGTTTTCTTTCTCTTTAGGAATGAGTTTTGAAAGATTAGCACTGGCCATTTATGGCACCAGATTACTCTGTACTGTCAGCAAGGATGAGTCAAAACAGGACAACAGTACTAGTAGTTCTTCCAGTTTCCTTTGTCTCCAATAGGATCTCTGCCAAGGAATAAAATGAGTGCTCTGGGCTAGCCAGTATCTGTATCAAAGATCTAGTCTCTGTCCTTCCATGCAAAATTTGAATACAAACTCGTTTGAATATGCTCCCTCTGGTGTCAGTTAAGAGAACAGAAAAAGTGGGGAGAATTGTCAACTAGATGTGCCAAGGCAGTCCAGTAATTAAAGATACGCCATAAGGAGCTGTTTGAAAACACAGTAAAAAAGAAGATCAAATCAACTCCATGATTTCTAAAAAATTCATTTCACTAATACAGTGCTTTTGTTAGGCTTTGTTGACCAAAACAAAAGAGTAAGTCTCAGAATCCCACCTCTTGGAGGAGGCCTTGGAAGTGCATCTGCTACAACATCAAAGCTGGGTCAACACTGAATTCAAACCTAGTTCTTTACGGCTTAGTCCATTGAGACTCTCCATCTTTGGAGGTTTCACAACCTGTTTCGTCATCTTGTTTCAACACTAACTCATTCTTAAAGGGATTTTTTTCCTCTTCTACTGTAAAACCTCCAATTCTATTTATGATCACTGTCTTTCATTCTCTCACCTTAAAGAGATATCTTACAGGTATTAGAAGACTGCTATTAGCTCTCCCCAAAGTTCTCTCTTGTCCAGTCTAAACAAGCTCATTTCTCACAGCCTCTCCTCACAAGGAACTTCCTACAGTCCCCTGACCATTTTAGTGGCTTCCACTGGATTCACTCAAGTTTACAACCATCTTTCTATTGCTGCTCTTTGATGTACTGCCCAAGTATGCATGTAGCAATTACTTCTAACAGTAAATCTTTCAAGCAGACCTGCAGTGAAAAGGTATAGAAAAAAAAAAAAAATACAATTCAATATTAAAAATAAAAAAAACCACACAGGTGTTCAGTATATCATTTCTACTGTAATTCTGTATACCTTTATGAACCTCATAGAAGCCTTTATTATTTATTGCTAAAATTTCTACAAAAATTATTGCTTACGTTTCAAAAAAATCCTTTTGCAATCTAGGAAAATTTTGAACAAGAAATTAAGAGAAACTGCTGCTGTTATTTTTCAGTGATGTGACAATTGCATCTGAAAAAATAATCTGGTCTGTATTTTGTTCTCCAGTTAAATACATCCAATTTGTACTGACTTATACTCTAAGTATGCCCACTGAGTTCAGTAACATCACATGATATCTGAATAGTTGGAAAGGCGTACTTCAAACGAAAGGAGTTTAAAATAAGATAGGTGTGGTAATACTTTCAACTACTCCCAGGTAGGTTACTTCTAGTTTATTTTAGTTTATTTGGTTAGTTGTTTTGCTTTTGGTGGTGGTGGTGATTTTGGGGTTGGCTTTTTCTTTTTCTTTTTTTTTTTTCTTTGGGGTGGGGGGGATTATTTAATATAAAGTTCTTTTCCTACTCCTTATAGGAATTTATAGGGTATTTGTAAGAGCTGTGGAACTGTGACTGTCCTAGTGCCAATTATTTTATTAATTATAGAATTATTTTCAACCATACCTTCTTTGAAGAAACATTATTTAAAGGCTATTTACTTTTCCTATGACTACTTTCTGTCATCAGCTCACGCCTTCACAACCCCAAGGCTTAGACACTATAATTCCTTCCAAGCACAATAAAGCCTTCTATGCCTCCTGATCAGAGAACTGGAGAAAGAAAATAAAACCAAAACAAAAGCCAACTTCCCCAGAACTCTCCCTCCATGAGTGTTTCACTGCTCAGAGCTCTTCAAAATATTTTTATTTAAATAAAAAAAAAGAAAGGCCTATTTAATCTAGAAGCATTGTAAGATGATTATTTCCTCACAGAGGCTTGGTACAGTGCTGGCACTGACAGTTGTTTTACCACGGGATCATCTCCTAGCAATTAATGTATATACATTTCTTAGTTTATAGTGTATCATCTGTGTTTTAGTCCAAGAGGTTATTTTTGCTGTATGGCATTGATTCCCACATTAATTCAAATGAATCTATCTTTTTCAGCTATGAAGAAGGACCAAAGACAGACAGTGTACTTGTCATAAGGGAAGTATTTAAAACGTAGTGAAAGTGCAAGCAGGGAAAGAAGAATCAGCTTTCCATGTTGTCCTTCCACCTGCACTTTCAAACCTTCTACAGCCCAACAGAAACATCTGGAAGACTGCCCTTCTTATTTCCTACTTGGCTCATGTTGGAAGCAAAGATATCACAGTTCCCACAATATTGTAATGCAAGGAAGATCAAAGTCCTTTTTATAAATGGTAACTTTTCATTAAAAGTATCCATGATTTCACAAAGAAGCAGTTCTAAGAGATGCTTCACCGTATCATCCTGTAGAATTAATATATCTGAAAACACAAATATAGACAGAAAGAGACTTTGTGCCTTGGGAAAAAAAAAAAACAAACAAACAACTAACAGATCTTCCAAAACTTTGATGGAATTTAAGCTTTCATATTGTAATCTGAAAAATAGGAAAATGATAATTTACTCAAAAAATCTGCAAGCTCAATTCAGATACCCATATCTTGTGTTCATGGCTGATTTTTCACACCATCACAGAAGTAAATATCACAGCCTGTGGGTACGGTATCTACTGGTTGGCCATGTAGCCAGAGTGGTAGGCCATGCTGGCCAGAGACCATAACACCGATGATGCTAAAAGCTTCCAATGATATTTTCACGAGGAGCTGCCATCCTCATTTCCTCAGTGAGGAGCACACAACACAACTTAGATTAGCCTAAATGTATCAAAATAAATTAATGCTATAATACTTTCGATTTTGCTTTATTAAAGAAGTCAAAGTGTATCAATTAATACAAATTGCACTTCAGATTTACAATGTAGAAGTATTTTTCTGCGTGTATGGCATATTAAACAGCAGAGTTGCATTGTCCAATTTAAGCAGAGAAGAAGAAACAGCTGTTAATCTTAGTAACACTAATTAATTATTTTTAGGTCAAAGGTTTTAGACTTTCAATATTTCATTTAGTGGTTGATCACAGACCACCTCCCCGGAATACAGACAATACAGTTGTGATGGTACTTCAATGTCAGAAGCATGCTCCTCTTAGGTCACTTCAATGTTTAAAAAATGCATAACAAGAAGAGTAACTACAGAAAGAACAATGATTGTTAACTTTCTTTTTGAGGACTTCCAGTTCTTCAGTTGGAGAGACGGGAACTTACTGAGCTGGAGCACAGGGTTGCAAATAAAGCTGCAAGTGTTTGCAAAGTTTGTAAGCAGCAGTAGAAAATTACACTGATTTTTTCTTTTTTTGTTCTACACAAAACTCACATCACATACATAACAGACAGGGTACTTTAGTTACACTAACCATTAAACAGTTTCCTTTAAGCATGCATAAGAAAAAAATCTAATTGTCTTTTAATAACTTATAAAACCTGAAAATGCAAACAAGAGACTAATGTACCCAATAAAAAACCTACTTAAACAGCATGTTCATAATTTTTCCTAATTTATAAATAAGTCTCTGTTTTCATCTGTTATGCTCTCTCCTGTTCAAAACACCATTACTGGTGATTATATGCAACATGCAAAAGCACACTGGAAAAATCAGACTTGAAATATCTATAAATCACTCAAAAATTCTCACTATGAATGAAAGAAATCAGTAGCCTTTACAGATAAACTTATATTCCTTTGCATTCCACAAAAGGTAAGAACCTAGAATACAGAATAACTCCTCTAAAATTCTTACAGGAAAACAAATTAATTCCACATGAGCACATCCTTCCCTGCCTAAAAAGAAACACAGGCAAAAAAGTAGTTGATAAAATGCGGAGATTGGTGTCACTTGATAGTCATATATCCCAACTTGCTGGTTTATAGCTGATCTTTCTCAACAGCAATAAAAGAACAACAGGTTGTAATTGCCAAGGTTAGCTGCAATCCCATGCTTATGCACAAGGATTATACATCCTGTATTCCACTCTGCTGGAAGGGTCTTACTTGGCAATAAAAGATTAACAGTAACAGCCAGGGTCTCAGCTCTAATACCTAAACCTGAAGACATTTTTAAAGTACATACATCCAGGAACAAGCATCTGAGCCTTTTGTCTCTTAGCGTAATCCTCTTAGCATTTTCCTTACCTCACTGAACTTCAGGATTTCAAAAAGTGAAATATATCTGGCACCTTTACTCTGAATTTAACTTTAAAAACTGCCTCTTGAAGATACCACATTATAAATTATAATAGCATGCATTCTGGATTCATAACTGTTGGATTCTTTCATCCTGCTTTCAAATACCAATGGCAATATATACAGTAAGCACAATTTCTGGTTTTTAGCTTGTATTAGCTATTCCTGTTATTCATACAATACATATTGGCATTATCAATATTCAAATGTCCCTGACTTTATGGATCTGAGATATTAGATCACAGGTAAAATTTGAACAACAATGCTTGGTGAAAAAGCTTTTAAGTTAATTACTATTATAAAAAATCGTTAAGCATATTACTATTCTGTTGGCCAAATGACATTGTGTGAAACTCAAGTCTTCAAGTCAGTTTCTTTATGACCCTTCTTGCATTCCACCAAGCAACAGAACTAAATGTCCAAGTGGTGTCTGTTCAATTTAACAGTCAGATCAGGAATTTACTCTAAGCTATCAGTTTGCAGTGCAGTGATCATAGCAGCAAACTACAGTGGTAAGACTCTTCAACAAAAAAATATTTAAATTCCTTTATGGACCAGTCAGACACGAGCTGAAGGTCAGAACTGCTTTGTCCATGCTGGAGTTAGGAACAGCCACGGGAGTGAGGTCCACCTTAGTTTGCTTTAGTTTGCTACATCTGAGCCAATCAGGGCCTACAGTCAGTGAAAAGAAATAACCACCATTGAAGTGCAATTCAGCAAACCTATCTATAAATTTACTTTAGGATGAAGTAGGTATCCATATTCACTTCAATTAACTACAAAAAGGATTCTAGATAAATAGAGGTAGATAACTACTTTTTACCACATGGGTTATCAGTCACAGTTCTGCACGTGATAATCTGGGATAAACTGCCTCTTTATTTTACATGAGTAGTCAATCTTATCTGCACCTAAGTATTTAAATATCTAGTTATTAACACACTTGATTTTTGTAAGTTAATAACTTTGCATTGAAGTATGTTCTGTAAAAAATGACATTTTACAATCTTAGTTTAGGCAAATATGGTACAAAGATACGTTCCTGATAGAGGAGCATATATCTATTTTATTACATGCCTGACTTGCATTCATCTTCAAATCTTTTATGGAATAAAATACTCTCAATGTTTTTAATCTTCTGAGGATATGAAGTTATGGTACACTCATTAAATTAATGAAATAGTAACAGCATCCTGCAAAGAAAACTCATGGTCTTAAGTCTCAAAACTAGAAAATAAGAATATGATATGATACAAAGCAAAAAATAACTCCTAATTAACACTAGTTTCATGGTACTGCTATAAAAGTAAACATACTGCCTTTCTACTGTATAAAATAGCTGTTTACATCAATCCTGGCCAAGCTGTGACTTGCATGTTAGTATGTAAATCAGACATTTTCTGGGAGTCCTGTACAAGCCTCCCCAGCTAAGAGTAAACAAAGAAAAAAGATTCATTTTTAGAGCCTTGGCAAGGATTCTTTTTTTTTTAATTGTTTTATCATAAGATTTCCATTTTGGCTTCAGATTGCTATTTAGAAAACAGAATAAAAATGTATCTATAATACATATTTGTAAGTCTTTTATTAAGATAGCTTAACGGGTAATCAACAAAAGATGAAGTAAACTCAAATCATAAAATTGAACTCAAGTTCTACACCTTTGAGTAGAAAATATCTAGGAAGAAAAAAGAAAATATCTAATTCTCTTTAAGCTCTGACCCCAAACGTAGCATAAAACAGTTCTCAAACTGTTCCAAAAAAATCACAGTGATAATGACTGCAAGGATCATCAGAGTAGAGTGATGCGCCAGACATTTTCTCTCTCAGCCACAATTCTAACATGTCCTCTGAACTGCAAGTCTTAGCAAGAAACAGAAGGATGGTGAAGTGGTTTTCTGACGATATATCTCCAGGGGGGCACAAGGTTTACCTGCAGGCTTGGAATTTTGCCTCTTCAATGAGAGGAGGTTTCCTCCCAGTAATGATATGAAGTGGTACATGTTCTGTTTTCTGAAGTTTCTACTCTTTCTATGAAAAGATAATATTAACTTATATGAATATAAAAACAGAAATAAAGTTTGTCTTGACAGTCTTGTTTAAAGTTTTCTCCACAGAATGAATTTGGATTCAGTGCACTCATGTGAGCCATCTCACGGGAGAAGCTGAACACTCTGCACTTGCAGTGGAAGCAGGGACTAATTGTTACAGATGCAAACAAGCATTACATTAAATAACTGTATAAAAACTGCTGTAAAGAACTTGATTGGGCAAACTTCAAATTATCTTTCAGAAACTAAGGCAGTGAGCAAGAGCAATAAAGACTAATGAGAAGTTATGCTGCTATTGCTGTGGATCAGTGACTTTCCAAAACTGACGTGCACATGTAATAATGGAAATACTGATCCTAATTCTGCAAACATGTACACTTATGTCTGCCTGCTTTGAGCACTATGCAGCTTCCTTAAATTGAATGAAGATACTCACATGCGTCTTGTAGGCTACTTGGAACTTGAATGTGCAAGTACTTATGAGATCAAGATTATCCATGGGACAAAAATGCACATAAAGCTTTAAGAAACATAAACAGCTCCTGATTTTGTATGCCAGCAATTATTAAGATTAGTTTTAAAAGACGTCAAAACAAGTGTCATCCATTTTAGTTTCCAGTAAACACTGAATCGAAATAACCTACTAAATTTTTGTGAGCAGGAATGGAGACAATATCCCTATTTACTTTAGGACACATCTATTATATAAAAGGGAAGAAATATATTAAGTAATTTGTATATCTGTTGAAATCATGAAGTACTGATGATAAAATAATGTGTTACACTGCAATCAAGCAGCATGTTTCTAGGGAGATTTACAAGACTAGCTCTTCACTGTTGACATTACTTTTGAATCTCTCCTCCTCACACTTTCAAAACTTGATTTTATTGCTTCTGAGAATTTTGAAAAATCAGGAGTTAATACACTAGTCACAACCGATCAGCAGATAAATATTAGGATCCAGAAAAGTTTTGTAAATAAACTGGAATGAAACTGGAATGCCACTGTTTTTAGCAGCAGTCACTCTGTCAAAGGTCAACCTCAGAACACGATCCAAGGCCATCCTGGAAACAGAAATAGCATCAAAGTTGACCTTTGGATAATATCAAACAAAACCTGTAATTAGATTATACATAGGTTGCTCTGAAAGTAACACCTCCTATTTACTTCCATGGAAACTACAACAAATACAAAGAGCACAACAATACTATTTGATAGAGCAAATTCTCAGTTACGAAGCACTATTTTTCAACACACTCACCACCATTAGTTATGCATTTTTGCCAGTGATGAACAAGAGCCTGCCTACCGTGCTTGTAAATATCTGCACCAGCAGAGTAGAACCGGGGTCGCTGTTGCCACTGCTGAAACACAACACCCACTGCCTCACTGTGCTCACATCCACTGACTGGTCTCTGTCGATGAACATCAATGAGTGCGATTTTTTTCTGTGTGGAGAAATTCAATGACACACCTTTACTTCCTCCATACTTCCATGTCAGACATCATTTCATCAGAGTGCCCTTCTGCTGCCATCTGTCACATGGCAACAAAATGTAATGGGATATTGGTGGGAAGGTTTTACTTCTACTGCCATACCACCAGCATCTGCCTCTGACATCATGGGACAACATCATAAAATGAGAGGCATTACTTTCGGAGCCAACCTCATGTACACAGGCAGCAAATATAACAATGAAAGTTCTGCAGAACGAATGAACAGAGCAAGTGCTAACAGCTATATTACATCTTAATATGTTGGACAGAAAGTTAACCATGTCACAGCCACCAGCTTGTGTTAACTCAGGTACCTCAGATACTAATAGCTTTTTGCCTTTATTAACCTATAGGATATAAATACAAATCACACTGAATTATTCCTCTCGTAATAGCTTTTCTACTGAGACAAATAAGAACTGTATGGAAAGATATTAGGAATACATGATCATGAATTATAACCACTATAAATGTTTTCAGATAAAATACTAACAAATTAAAAATGCTTTAATATTGTTTAACCAAAGTGCAATGCTGAAATATCCACCAAAGACTTACTGGTAGCTCTTCTGCTGCACAGTTATATAACTGAGAGAGCATTCATCTGTTAGAAAATCAGTGTAGGAAAAAATACTCTTTTTAATAAGGGACATTATAAGAGACTTGTCTTGAAGATTTACATGATCATTTCTGGATTTAAATCACTTTTCCAGATAAACTAGAAAGCATGCAATTTGGTATCTTTTCCTTCAACTTTTGCCAAATTCACAGCACTTTGTGCATAATCCGTTTTCACTACACAGACACTTAATTTCCTGTTGTTAATTTGTGTCTTTCAGGCAGATAATAAGAAATAAAGGTTAACAGTCCGGGGACTTCTTGGTGTTTTATGCCGGCGGTGATGGTTTTAGTTTCTTTTTTTTCTTTCTTATTTAATTTTTTCTTTCTTTCTTTCTTATTTAATTTTTTTTTTCCCTAAGTTTGCTTGATCTGTTTGTTTTTTAATGCAGGGTTATTGAGCAGGCAGCACAACTTAAAAAAATAAAAACAAACAAAAAGCCCAAAAAACAACCAACTAACCACTACTAATAACTGGTAAAACTAGCCAGTATTAGATGTCAGTTTGACTTTATAATAAGAATTCTTTAATGGACTGGAATACAACTTCCTAACATTGTAAAAGAGACACAAAACAATCAAAAGGTGTAAAATAAATCATGTTATTGGCACAATACTACTGCTCTTCTAAGGAAATTCATCGGTTGAGAGAAAAAAAAAAAAGAAGGAATAAAAATGCATTTGAAATCAGACCGCTGTAACTATTCCTTAATAACCATGTAATAGTCCATCTTCCCCCATTTCATTAAACTACAAACTAGAATGCTCTATTAGCTTAAAGCTGCTTATGTGACTATAGGTATAAGAACAGCGATCATTCCCAGATGTATGAAATATGGTCCAATAAGGCACGTACAAAATAAAAAAGATATGGGTAAAACAAAAATATGCTTCAGCTGGAAACTTTTCTGAAAAATGACTCAAAGGTTTGACACCGAGTGTTGTTCTTTTGTCTGTTTGTTTGATTTATTCCAAACTATTCTTCTAAATTAATCAATTCTGAATCTATCTAGAATAATGATTTAAGCGTTTTCTAAATCAATTAGCTTGACTGCTGGTATGATCAAACATCCAGGTCACAGCTAGATTTTTAAAGTTAGCTTTAGGTTTAGACAGGTGCCTAGCAGCTTTTCAGAAGTGCAGTCCCTTCAAGTATTTAATGTGAACAATGCAAACATTTCAAAGTGATTCTGAAAAAAAATAACCAAGCAAGCATTTGGTCTCACCTTTTCAAACCAAAAGCCTTTCATTTTTAGTGTTGCTTTCATTTAAGTAAAATATTCTACAAAATTAAATAATTTGCTTCTCTATCTCTTCTGCATCCTGAACACATTTCCATTCAGCACTTTAAGAATTTAACATAGCTTTGAATATCTTCATAAGAAAATAGCCCTACAATGCTAATGCAAATAACAGTCTTCACCTCTAGTCTTAGACTTGACTCCAGAAGTTTCCTGTCATTACATGTATAATTTCTTGATACTTCAACAGACTCACAACAGACAGCATAGCAATGAACAGACAGCACAGATGTTTCTCATGAAGAAATGGGTAATTCAATGCAGGAAAGGATAAATCCAAAAAATAAAGCACCCACCAAACATGATGAGGGTGTAACACAGCTTGGATGCATCCTGAGGAGAGAAAGAGGAAAGCACTGGTAGGCCAATCTTTATAAAGCTTTACCAATTTAGCTTTCTTTCTACTGCTATTGGTGCTTAAGAGGTTAAGACTTTATTTGTGAAAACAGAGAGAGATAGCGGGGAATCATGTTGTCTGCAGCTCCATAAGTCTCGCTTAAGATCCTTTTCAATTACCATCCATTTCTCCTTTAAAAAGGGACAAAAAAATAGAGGAGTGGAAACAGGTCAGGGCAGTCTGTGACAATGACAGTGTGATGGGCTTGGACCCCCTGCGGTGTTTCCATCTGCTATCATTAAGGTGACTACTCAGACATGAAAAAATCCCTCTTGCTGTGCTGACAGGCAGACATCAAGAACTATGACAAGGCATTAAGACAGAAAGTAGAGACAGAGATGTCATATTCCACAAACAATACTGCCTCAAACAAGACCTCTAAAATTTTATTGGAATTTAAAATAAAAATCAAAGGGCTTTTACCTGGAGGTTATCAAACTTCCTCTCATGTTAGTTTGACAACGAAGATAGCGCTGACAGTCACAGTCACAAACGCTTGGCTGCTACCTGTAAACTCCACCATGAGAAACCCAAATTTTTTGCTCACTCCTCAGTAAAAGTGAGTTTTTAATTTCTTGTCCTTTGTCATAAAAAAAAAAAAAAAAAGATGGAAAGGAGAACTGAGGCCGGATGCTTACAGCGTGTCAAGCATCGGAGTCTTTGGTGGATTGCGCACACAATAACGGAAAGAATAAATCAACAAGGCAAGCATCTACGACAAACTGTTTTTCCTTCCAAACAAATGAAGTCCAGACAAATGATAATTAAATTCATATCGAATGTTAAAGGAAGTGTGAAATGACTGCGATGTTTATCTCGGTGTAAAGTAACAAAATGAGCACAGGCTTTTAACCAGCAGGGGGGGCAACAGGATTAGGGCTGAGCTCTGACCCCGGCGCGGAGCTCCGGCAGCTGCGGCAGCGGGCGGGCCGGGCCTCCGCTCCCCAAAATCGTCCCTCGTGCCCACTGCTTTGCTGCTGCTCTTTCTGAGCTTGGTCAGCTTTTAGCAGAGCTCCCCTCCTTCCCGTCGAGCCGCAGATGATCAATAGTTTGACAACAATATCGCAAGCCTCATTTAACAATTCCCAACTGCGTCTCTTCGCTTTCCCTCACCGGCGCAGCCCCGATGAGCGCCTGGGAACACAAGACACGGCATAGCGCTTTGCTTCTTTCAGAGGCAGATTCTGAATGTCATGACTAAGTGCATTTCATTGGTAGGACTTCAGCCCTCCATCAGCAGCTTCCAGAAACACACACATCCAGTTCTCTAGCACGCAGCACTGAAGCACCACCCACCATTTCATCCCCAGGTGCAGACAACCTGAATCTTAGCTTCACTTCCTTCTGCCACCTCCATTGGACTGAGAAAGCAATTTCCCTGTGAATACTACTAACTCTTGAAGCACCGTTATATAAATATGGGGTTTCTTCAGTCATAGTTCTGGGGCAAGTTCTCATCTCTCCTACTTCTACATAATCTCATGCATCTGTTCCCAAATCCAAACACGACTTCGTGGGTGACAGTCTGAATGACCACCTCATTAAATGGCCTTTTGAGCAGACCTCCCAGAGACTCATTAGAAACACATGGAGGGGGAATGAGTGTTGTCTAGAGTAGGAGATACAAGACGTCTGCCAAGATAAAATTTTTTATATTAAGCTTCTGGTTTGAGCATAAGATTTATTTTTTTTTTAAATAAACTGGATATAGGATGGCTGTGGTTAATAAGAGGGAATTTGAATATGAATGCCATACACCAAATAATGTTTTCCAGACTGTTATACCAATTGCCCTGGTGTTCTGATATCTGTGAATTAATGAATATTAATCAGATAAATCAATCTTGGCAGTATCTAACAGTTACTCAGGGAAAGAGTAAGACAATGCTCTAATAACTGAAAATCTATTTATTACTCACTTGATCTTATATGCATATTCAGTCTGTAGCAAAACGAAAAACTATTTTATTAATATTTGAAATCTGATTTTCATAGTTTTCCCATTTTTGATAATTTTCTAAATTTACTTAAATCATTAATTTTCATATAATCTATATATAGAAGATAAAGTGAAAAACTACAGATAGTGTTTTCTATTCTGCACAGCTACAGAGGAAATGGAGACATGACAGCTGTAGTAGTTACTGAAATTTCAATTATTTCAGCTATTAGTTTAACAGATCTTTCTTTTTTTAGATTAAAGGAGATTTTAAAAGTTCAGTCATTTAGTCTAAGCTAATCATTTGGGATTTTTCTATAGTCTATAGGATCAGATAAGTACCTACCTAGGGCAATTCCTATTGGTTTTAGGATTTGGCAACATTTCACATAATACCCACTGACAACTTAAACAACCAGCTTATATTAGGTATATGTAATGCTATAATGTGACAGAAAGTACAGCAGTAATGGCAGAGCGGCAGTCTTCAGCCACAGCAAATGAGAACAAGGCCAAATGCAGCAGCCACAGATGCAGAAACAAAGGCAAAAAAGCTGCTTATCTTCAGAACACCTCCAGAACACAAGGATCTTCAGCAAAACACTCTTGCCTCCACTGCCAACCCTTATATGAGGTCTGGGAATGGGTGGATCCTGGCTCCACCCCTTCCAGTCACTAAGGCGCATTACTTGCATCTGAGCTCCCCTGGGTTGGCCCTGCCTTCCCACCAAGTGCTCAGTCACACTCACAGAGAACTCAGCACCATCAAAGACTACCAAAAAGAAAAAAAATATCACCTCTTTTGTCTAGATTTTGAAAGGCTAGTTTGTAGGATAAAGGAAAAATCAGGAAGTTTTATTTGAGTTAAACTGAAGTCCAGAAAAAAGTAGAAGAGAAGTCCAGAATCTATAGGAATACTCTATGCTAAAAAATAAAAACTCACATTTAAAAGAAATATCTGTCATAAGAGCCAGGCTTCTTCTACTCTCTAAATCATTATCACAAATAAAAGTGCTTTCATTAACATTTGAAACATCTCTATTGGTGGCCACAAGTCCAAAGACTGGGACTATGAAAATCATAAACATCATATTTAAGCAGTAGCAGAGACCCAGGTTCCTAACATAGGCTCTCTGGAATTTTGGATGTGCAAGTACTGAAGCTTTATCAGCCAGCACTGGGGCTGAGGTCTGCAACCTCTGTGTATCTTGACTGAGATGGGAATGAGACCATTCACCCCTAGCAGGTGGTTTGCAAATATTGGTCCTGAGAACTGAGCATGAGGAGGACAGGCAGGCTGCCTGCCTCTAGAGACTCAATCCAAATATTTATGTTACTGAACAACATGCCTGCATAGAATCAAAGAATGAAAAATAAAAGATTTCCCAATACCTTGCTTCCTTGATAAACAAAGCTTACTTTTTCCATTATGGAGGTAAATTTGAAGACACTAAGCATTTACCAAAAGAAAAAAAAAAAAAAGCAAGGAAAGAAAGGAGAGTTTGCACAAACAGTGAGGGGAAACAAGGATATGTCAATAAAAGCAAGCATACCACCAAGCAAATTTACAGGGAAAGATCGAGCATGTTACATACAGAATAGTAAAGAAGCTGACATGAACTTCAAGAAGCCATCAAGAAAAGATCAAAGTGTAAATAGATCATAGGTGTCCTTTTTTATTTTTCACAACTTGTTTTATGTGCCTTTTATGTGTTGAGAAAATAAATAAATAATCCTGTGTTTGAACTTTAATCAACTCACAGATTCCGTGAACAAAAGGGCTTATAGGTAGCAATCCCTGTTGTTTTAACAAGAGAAACAAGGGGGTTCATCAATAGAAACCTCTACAGTAAAACCTGGGATCATTCATCTACAAATAATGCGGGTTTCATTGACACTGAGTGGTGCACTGCCTCCCTGTATAAGAGAATGTTTAATCTAGCAGACAAAAGTAGAACAAATCAGGACAATCTGTAAAACAAAGCAGGACGTATTTATTTACTTTTACAAAACAATTGTGTATTAATATGATAGATTCTTTAATGCACACAACTTGTAAAGTCACTGGTTCTTTCTAAGAAAGACTATACTGAAAGTAGATGATGAGAATCATGCAGAGCAAAATTCTAAGTACAGCTACTATTCTTGGTTTTCTGGTCTGCGAACTGAGCATCTGACGATGATGAATGAGATGTTAAAGCACCTGAATGTGTACATCTGAAAGATATCTTCATTCATAAACATACCTTAACAATTGCACATCATAGACATGCTGTGTATAGGTAGACATATTCTCTATCCAAAAAGATAGAGTAATTTAAGATTTAATATCTAAGTCATTTGTCACTATCCTTCAGCTGAGATATGATAATCATCTAAGAGCCCTTGGTGGGTTTCTGTTCCACGTGAAACAGTTTTGCCTAAATGACCAGACCTTAACATTGCTGTCTCTAGCCCTAGTGAACTCAGCTAATGTTGGCAATCAATAGCGGTAGATATCTTGCACATAATGCTGTGTGTCACACAACATGACTTTGAACAGATCTACTTAAAACGAGCCTGACATTAATGACTTGCAAGAATAGACTTCCACTGCCTCCGGTATTGATAGGGCAGAATTGATATTAACAGTGGCAGAGTTCTTCAGAATTTGCCTAGTGGAGGTCATAATAAATTATCATAGGGGAAACTGTAGAATTGAGCAAAGTAGAACTGAAGGATGATAACAAACTGAAAAATGGTGAAATATTGACAGTGAAAAACAAATTGTTATTAGACATGTTGAACTTACGGCAGACTTATTTTCACAAAATAATGCCCTCAAGCAATTCTTGAATTAGCCTATTCACAAATGAGACATTTGTGAAGAAGGAAAGGAAAGAGAAAGAGAAAAAGAGAAAATGAAAGAGAAAAAGAAATAGAAAAAGAAAAAAAGGAAATAGAAAAAGAAAAAGAAAAAGAAAAGGAAAAAGAAAAAGAAAAAGAAAAAAAGAATAAGAAAGAAAACACCTTGGGGAAGAGTGAAAAGAATGAGTCATAGCAAACAGGAAGCAGCAGCTACATGTTCTGATGTCACTGAATATTTGTTCATTTCAGCAAGAGGTTGCTTTCAAATATCTTAAAATATTATTTTTAGATCTTTTTTTTAACTGAGTGTTAAAAACTTTGTTCATGATATTTGAATTAAGAAGTCCCCAAATGTCATGTAATTTTCAGCTTATCCAGGCATCTTGTCAGCTGTAGTAAGAGATCAGTATTTCAACCTGGCGAGAATTAATAGTCCTGGAGGCACCCAAAGGATATCTGATGCTGGAGAATTGAGTGGGGAAAGAAAAAAAGTAAATAAAGAATAACTGATTAAAAAGGCATTCAAAACAAATTTATATAGGAAAATGGTTATAGACTTGAATTAAATTTAAAAATGTGTTTTGGACATTTTTTTTTTTTTTTTTCATTTGCCAGAAGTTACTACTACAACTGGAAAAATCTCTCGGGGGGGGAGGGGGGGGGAAAATTTATACCTATCTTAGAGATTTTCAATAAAGAACACAAGAAATAGAGCCAGTTTCCACAGCCACTTTCCAAAACGAATGGCTTTTCACTATATAAAGAGCATTAGCTAGCCTTTATACCTGATAGAGCTTCAATGACTCAAAATTAAATGATTCAAAATTTAACTCCTTAATGGATCCACTGTATCAATATTGTTATTATTATTTATTTATTTAGTAATCATACTCAAGCATAGATAAGATTAGCAGTAGATTCTGTCAGACTTTAAAAGCCGGGCCATTTTGCTGATATAACAATGAACTTCTCATTAAGAAAAGACACCTGCTACTGGTACACACAGAGACTTGCACAGGAAGTACACTCTGTCCAACTCTGAGCCTGTGTTGACAATGACTCTGTAGCCAGAGAACCTCTCCATGAAGAGAACTGGGCTACGGAATGGCAAGTACTATCAGGACTACCCAGTAAGTTCCTGTTCTCATTAAACAGGAAGAAAATATTCTAGTTATTGTGAAAGCATAAGTCATTTGCCACTTCTGTAAAAACAGTTGCCAGAAGGGGCAAAAAAGGTAAATAAATTATTTTCAAAACAAAAATGTTCATCCAAACAGATCTCAAATTGATTAACAAAGTGGTCATCAGGTTTGGCATGTATACACATCGGTAATCAAGAAATTTTGCATGTTATTTTCATTTAAAAATCTGATGGCTACGTAAGGAATGATTTAATACAACATGGCAGGTGATAAATCAGCTGCTCTCCCACTCAAAATCATATAAACAAAAGCTAAGCCCAGTATGTTTGTTAAGTAGCTACAGACCAGAAATGCTAGCATAAACCTGTACAAGGGATTGAATTGTATTGTCACTTGTCCTCTGAGAATTCTTTCTGTGTATTGAAGTCATAGCTATCTCCGTTGTACAAGTACAGCAAGCCATACTGCTACCTGGCAAATGCCCGACTGTATAAAGGATGTTGTTTTAACTTTGATATATGGAACCATATATTGAGCTCTGTTGGCAATGTCAGTGGTCAGCAATAGTCAAAGACATAAATGCCCAACTTTTCTGAATGAAAATTTGAAATCATTTAATTCTGAACAACCTAATGCTTGAATTATAAGTGGTCATTTGCTCACACGTTATCATAGCTCTGGATTGATTCTTAGAATAATTTTCAGATATTTCCATATATGAAGTATTTTCCATTTTCCTTTTCACATAACTGAAAAAAATATGCAGTTAAATATGTAAAATAAAACCACGATCAAATCTCAAAGACAATTACATGCGTCTGCATCAGAATTTTAAATAAGATTTAGAGAATCTCCTCTGAGGCAGATCGCCCAAACTTCCCAACTTCCCACTTTTCACACCATAATTAACCTACGAATACATTAATTAAACTCCTTTCATACAAAGCTAAGCAAAAAGTTGGACTGTTCCAACCACAGACATTCAGCCCATAGAATATATGTGAGCTAATCAAGTAAAATCTATCACTGCATCTGGAGTGATGCAGGACCATCAGCATTTACTTCATTGCTCCATAGATCCTTTGTGCCACAGTACTTGCTAGAAACAACTCCCAACATATCTCCAACAGTTTTTGCCTAAGAAGAAAACAAGGCAAGGAGGGATTTGACAACTCCAAATATATCACCATTGGATACAAAAGGTGGCCTTAAAATCTTCTGAGTATTTACTTCTCTTGTCAGGTACTATAATATTTGAAAAATACCAAATACAAAGGAATCTCTTGATTATGAATCAGACCATTGCAATTCATAGTCTTGAACAACATTTTCCAAAAGTATATCAGATATGTAAAGCCTAAGGTTCCTTAAATCCATCAAGTAATTTGCAAGTTTCAACTTCTGTGCTTCATATTTTATGCTCTATTTCTTTCCTATGAAAAAACTTCAAAGTGCTGCTTTCAATATAAGGACTGAAATAATGCAAGGCCAACTAAAAATTCAGAACTTTCTCTACAAGGTATGAGTTTTGTTATCAGCATATAATTTCTGACATCCTTAGTAATTTTACATGCCCTATACGTTGAAGTCATCTATAACGTGAGTTCCAAGTAGTCTCTGGCATGCCATGTTGATTTACCACTGCTTACAGCACTTTCATAACTAAGATACACAATCTCCTCATGCTCTCCTTCTACTTCTTCAGGTTTTTTTTCTCTTTTTTTTTCCCTGGAATAAAAGGGTGATAATTTGGGGAAATAGGGGAAATCTCTTCAAAACACTTAAGTGATGAGGATAGATTTTTGTATGTCTGGGACAATAAAAAGAACCTTCTTCATCCCATGTCTGTAGCCCTCGTTGGACTAAAGGACAATGAAGTTGAGAATAACAGGGTTGGATCACAGCAAATAGGACTATAAGAGGAATTAACAACAATTTATACTTTATGACCTGCCTCTGAAAAATTAAAGATCAGTGATCTGATGAGCAGAATGTTAATTGCAAGACATCTTTCTCATTGGTTTTTCTAAATACCTACAAGAATACATTGTTACAGTTCTTTACAATAGATGTAATATCAAATGAAGAAAATAGAGATCCTTGTCTTTTCTGTCCTTAGAAAACAGACTGTTGGTTTTGCCCTCTCAAATGCTACTACTCTGCCTTGAGATGCTGTATTATAGTGGAACAAAAGATCTCTGAAGAGCAGTGGGAAGTTCACACCAGCTGCCAAACCTGAGATGAATAGGTGATTCTATCGGACAACACAGAAGTCCACGCTAGTTCCTTCCAGCATCACTAAAACTGTTAAAAGTTCTGTCAAATCTCACAGTAGGTGTTACACTAAGAGGCACTGAACACAGCCAAAAAACTTTTCAGTCCAGATGCAGAGAAACAGATATCCAACTTAAAGGTAGAGGGAATAAAATAAAAAATAATTTTGGACAGCTTGAAACAACCTGAGTCAAATTTAAATGACTGTACATCACTGCTACAGTAATCCACATACAGAATTTCTATATCCTTCATAATGAGATAACAAGATGAGTCTTCCAAGAGATGTGAAATAAATAGCAGTTCAGTCCCACCAATTTAACTTTCCTTTGCATATGTCTATTTTCCTTACATACGCACCAGGAAGAATTAAAATTAGATTAAAAGGAATCATTTTACTGAAATGAATAAAATTGGATAAAAATGCTTTTAATTGAAAGTCTACATTCTTCCAATTATATTCTCAAAGATGAGCTTTTCAGCTTATATTCTCAAAGATGAGCTTTTCAGCTTTAATCTATGAGGAGAATCAAATCATGAGAGAGAAATGCTAATCAAACTGTATAGTCAATGCACAATTTCATCAATGAACTATCACCACCTCTTGAAGAGAACTGGCAAAGATAAAACAGTCTAAAACTTGCAATCCAAACAGATGTGGTAGTGTATGAGGGCACATTTTTTGTTTAGAACTCAACTGAAACAGCAGAATACAATGAACTGTTTCATATTTAGTGTTTCTGTAAGTAAGCAGCTGCAACTATCCATCAGTGTCATCTGAAGGCCAGTACACTGTATGCAAATCAGAGCTCAAAAGCTTTCATCTACAAACCCAGACCTATATTCCCTGTAGACTTATGACATAATATCTTGGCATTCCACAGAAGTAAGCACTGGCATTTAAGAATAATTTAACCTGTGAGTGCAAGCACAGAAGGATTAAAGGAGATTACAGTGCACAAGACTTATGTCAAGAATGCTTTGTGTGTTGTACTATTCTTATCTGTCTTTTTTCATTTTTATTATTTTTAGTAAAAAGACCAAAGAATATACTTCTTCACCTACAGTATGATTTGGTCATACATGATTTAATTAAGAACCTGTCTGCACATACACAATGCTTGATTCAGTGACAGTTTAATGTGGATAGCAAGCACTGTGATATGGTTAGAGAAGTATTTACTGGATGCTGAAAGGAGAATGTGCAATGAAACAGACTTTTTACCTTGCATCCATTATGCAGTGTATTAACAAAGAATTCTAAACCAGAGATCAATGAATACACAAGCAACCATATTTCAGAGGTCAAAACTGTACCAAAAAAAAAAGACAAATATGCATCTCGCTTTGCAATAAAGCTCCAAATGTAACCACACTTATCCTGACTTTTTATTTTCTTCTTTTAATGAAATTATTGATCCTGTATTCCACTGATCACATGAATAATCCTTATATGGGACCTGCAAGGAATTGTTCTTAATTTGTACAGAAGAAGTGAAAAAATTGTCAGAAAGCATTGAAAAAGTACTTTAAAATTACTGTTAGACCATACAAGCCTATTAGAAGAGATAACTGAAATTATTAGAAGTATAGTTTTGGTTGAACATAAGCATATATATGATGTATGTATATGATAGCATTATTCAAGACCTATTCCTGCTCATACTAAACTCATTAGAGTTCTACTGCAATCTATGAATAACTTAGTAAGAATAGTGCTGATGGTTGTGTGGAATGCATTTGATCCAATCTGAACTTCATCATTCGAGTATGTTTTCACATTACCTACATAACAAGATATCCAAACATAAGCATCTTAAGGCAGTACAAACCTATAAAACAAAAATGAGAAAAAATTTTGATGCAATTAATAAAAATACAGCATCAAGCCTGTCAAAGATTTAAATGTTTCATGGGAAAAAAAAAGTGGAAAAAATGTTTCTGCCTGTTGAAATAACCTGTCGACAGTTACTTTCCTAATGCAGTTGTGAGATTATAGCCACAAGTGTTCCTCTTGACATAGAAAATGAGCTCTTCACAAAAATTATTAATAAGACTGCTGTAAGAGTTTTCACTCTGTACCCAGTCTGATGTAACGCTGAATAACACAGGTGCTGTGAAGAGAGTAGTCATTCTAAACATTTAGAATAATGTGGGAGGGTATTTTTGAAAAATATAAAAATATACCATGTGAGATAGATATCTATCACAAAGATATTGGCTGTGTTTCCAATATGTGTTGCTAAACAAGTACTGCTCTTAAAATGTTCTTAAAAAAATACACTGAATTATTGGTACTTTAAACTAGAAGCAACATTTCTGTAACTCTCAAAAACATACCTCAGTAGTCAGGAAAAATATCTAGGCAGCTGCTACAGAGTTTCATTCAAATATTTTGGAACAATATCAAAGCTTGAGAAAACCAAAAGGTCCAGCTGACATAACTGACAATTATCAGTGGAAAACACACACATATGGCTCCTATGAAAAACATGTGAAATACTGTTCTGTGTAACTGCTGGAGTAAATCTAGTAGGCTACCAAAGGCTCATTGGCATGATATCTTAAGGGCATTTTTGAATGTACAGTCCCAGTACTAGGCCCTGAATATTTTATTATTTTATGCAATACTTAGCAAAATACTCAGTGTGTCATGACTTTACAGTAGAACCCTTTAAATACTGACATAAATTCTGTATCTTTTAAATACAGTACATAATCATTCTAAAACAAACAAAAAAATGGCTTAAGATGTATTATATACAGTAATCATAATGTAATTTCACTAGGCAGTGAAATTTTGTTAGCAGTGCCCTCTTATTTGAAGTGTTATAGATGTGACTTAAGCAATGTACAATTCAAGGAGGTAGAAGTGGCTTAATTTCAGTAATTCTGTCACAACTTGCTTAAATCAGCCTAATTTTTAGGTCAATGGAATATCCAAAATACATCAAGCTGGCTCAAAATTTCCAGGGTATCAAATAGAGACATTAATAATAATAATAATACAAGCCCAGACTTCTCATTTAGTGCAAACAGCACTGCCTGCAATAAGCATTCAGAAGTAGTGCAATTACTCAAGAAATAGGTGTCCTGATTCTTCTCTCAGTAGATTACAGGACACTGGCAACAGTGACAGAGAATCAAGTGTTTCCATAGCGTAGCCTGCATGAGGCAAGTTTTCAACTTATTTTCTTGCTGATTAAATCAGGAAACATTAAGGTTAGCCACATGCCTCCACCGATATGCAAGTATTTTAGCTCCATACAGTTTTTCATTCTGAATGTTTCTGAAGACGAAAGCATGATTATGGATTGATTTTAGTTGAGAAATGTCCACACTAAGGAGTACAAATGCAGTCCCAGTCTGTTCTGCTACCTAGCCATACAGCCTTTTCATAAGCATACAGAATTAAGACAAGCTAAACAACAAAGTATTAACTGGTACATCTGCAAGCTCTAATTGTCTAAGCTAATTGTTTCCAGGTTAGTTTTAACAGGTATTATAACAAAAGTTATTCTCATTTATGTCTTTTTTTTTTTAAATTCAGAATATGAAAAAAAATGCTTTATTTTAGTTTTGAGGAGCATCAAATTCTATTTCACTCCCAGTTACTGTTTGGATAATACAACATGGCCAGGAATAAAGAGGTTCTCTTCCTTTTATGGTTTTCCAATATCAGACATAGGTCTTCAAAATATCTCCGACTGAATTATGATGGAGTTGTACAGGTTTTCCAGAATCTTTGTCAAAAACAGCTGATACAAAACAAATTATACCAGTACAAAGTTATCTGTGATAAAACCTGTTTTCTTCTTCTGGTGAAGAAGTATGTTTGCTTTTTTTTTTATTTCCCCCCCAGAAAAACAAAGTAAAAAAGTACAACAGTGTATAGTGAAGCAGTACTGTGAAAAGGAAAAACCCTGGATTTAGGACTAGGCCTTCCTGGAAGACATAGGACATAAAGCAAATTGATTTATTGAATGATAATAACGAATTCTGTAAGTTTCTATTAGTTTGCAATAGACACACAGAAAATTGATGACAATTACTTTGAGAATTATTTAGGCCTTGATCAGTTCAGGCAAGCAATCTCTGTGTACAGGTTGTTCTAAAGCTAGGGCCTCTTTTCCCTCTAAATGTGGTGCTTAGAGCATCAAGTGGAGTCAGGGTCAATACAGAAGCTGGGAAGACTGAAGAAAATTGTCAGAAAAAGTACATCTTTGACATATCTTAGTCATAATGAAACACTGAGACTTAACCCTGCCTTTCCATTACCTTGTGAGATATATTAAACCCTCACACCTTCTGTGGCATTTTGCATGATTTTGCCTAGCTACTCAGTGCAATAGTTAGCTATAGGAAAGAATGAATATCTGAAATTTGGATGATCACCCATTTTCCTTCTATGAAAGAATGAACAAGCAGAAAGAAACCATTAGCTATGTTGTTATATAAAATTCAGAGAAGTAGATTAAGAGGTATTATAGCAATGAAACTGTTAAAATACCAGGAGAACAAAGGACAGGATAAGCTGGAAAAAAAAAGTCAGCACGTTCCAAATATGCTTCTCAGCTGTTCATGAATTCACCCCAAAGCCAATGACATCAGTGAAATGCTCCTATTCGCTGTACTTTTCTTTCTCAGACTCCTAACACTGTTTCAGGCAGCACAGTGCAAACCCTGTGGCATGAAAGTCATCTTGAAGTGTCCTTTCTTATTGATGCTACCTGCCTTAATACTGTTAGTATTTTTAATTATCTGGGAAAATCTAGTGGGAAGAACTGTTTTGCTGTTCACCAGCTTTCAAAACCAATTCATGCAATGAATTGACAACTTATTTCTATGTATTTTAACAGCTTTAACTTAAAGATTATCATGAATGAAAGACTAAGGCCCATTTCCAATTTACAAAAAGCATGTTTTGAACAAATCTCAGAACTCATACAAGATGCCAAATGCCAAAATTCGTTTCTAAATTAAGCTACCAAACTGTAAAAAGTACTGAAACATACCCTGCTTTCAGATAGAAAATAAACAAATTAGAACTGCATTTACTTACAAAATGTAATAAACATTTGATGGAATTCAGCTATATATTGACAGATACAGAAGACACTAAAATGAGATGAATGCTCAAAAGAGGGATATTTCCAAAAAGCTAGCTCAAATTCTCTCGCCTCCCAGATCTCAGGTTTCAGAAAAGCAAAATCTCACTGATCACACAGCAGACATATAATTCAGATGGCTGAACTATTTTTTTATATGGAAACATAAAACTGTATCTCATTTGAAAATGTAAGCTTTACATGTACAAAACACAAATAAAATATTGGACTATAGTGTTTGAGCTGATGCCTCCAGTTGCCTGTATTTGTGCCCTCAACTTTATTTTTCATATGTAATTGTGTATCTAACTTAAAGAAAATTAGATTACAAATAATATTAGTTTTAATAGCTTATAAGAAATAAACAGGACATTGTGCATGATGATTAAAGAATTGCAGCTTTGTATTGCATGGGCAATCATGTTTTTCTTATTCTATTAAGAATAGAACATTCTTATTCTTATTCTAGATGAAGATTCCACATGACGTCGTCGCATATTGCACAATCCAGTCCAGACATGTTCCTGGTTCCTCTAGCTACAGAAAGAGGCAAAACATCCTCTGCAGAAGTATTGGTCCTACTAAGTCAGTGACATACAATACATTTTTAACTCCATACTATGCAAGCTTGTATTTTCTGAGTTAGTAAAATTATCTGTTTATTTTCATTTGTTTTCAAACAGTGAAGATTCAGGACTCCCTAGCTTACTAAAACGAGTTCTGGTATTTCATTAAGTACTGAGAATAAAGGAATTGTAATGGGTTGTATTTCTGTTGAATCTCATCTATCTATTTTTTGCAAGTTACAACCTATGGGCTTTTTAATTATGCTCAATTCTATTCTCACCATAGTTAAACTACAGTCTTTTCATTTTTGCTTCAGATAAAATATTCTTAGTTTTTTTGAACAGAGATCTTTAAGCTATTTGGATTTTTATTATAATATTGTTTCCTATTCCTGGGAAAATTATTAATTTGAAAGTTCAGGTGATAGCATTTATAACTGTATTCCAATAATTTTTATTACTTTCTTTCTTAATTTTATACAGTATTATTTACTTCTATTACTCCCCTTCATAGTAGCCTATAGGAATTGCTAGATGTTTTTATTGAGCAGTAACAAGTTTTGAATCAGCATTTTGTAAGTTGTGTAAATATTGTAAATGATTCTTTTCAATGTGTATCACATTTACTATCAACATATTTCCTTTCTCACAATAATTCCCACTTCCACAACTTGTTTAGGTTTTGCCAAAACTATGACTAATGTCCAGCCTTAACCCATTTGAAAATTCTGTATCACTTGTGCATTTTTCTACTTCAGCATATTTTGCATAATTTTTGTACACGTAAACAAAGCATAAAGACAAGGTAATACATTTTTAGCATGACAGAAAGCAGTAGGAGACTTCAGAGATTAGAACTGCATTTACTTACATTTCCTCCTGCGCAAGTACAAGCATAAATGATAAAAAGATGCCAAATGTAATGCAGAGATTTAGGTTATAAAATGAACCTTCTTCCACCTTAAAAACATCTGCCTTTATTTCAGTCTCAGTTCTTTGTTTCTCAACTATGTTTTCTGTATGAAATACAGCAGAAAATATATTTTGGTACTAGCATGTTTTCATGACCCTGTATAGCTGGTCACAGAACATGAAGATAGAGCAATGGAAATTCTTCAGTTGTATAACTTGATTTTCCTCTTGCAAGGATATTTGTGAAAATAATATAAATATTACTTAAAACGAGAACCTCCAGAGCACTTTTTAACATACACTTTTATATTCAAGTTTAATAAAACTTTTCAATTTAATAGAGTGAAAAGCCTGAAGGATTAATTCAACTTCATTACAAGATTTTCCTAAGAAATATTTTAGGACCTAGACTTCTATTATTATTAAATATATAAACAACTACAGGTTCTTTCTTGGAATACTTCAGTGACTTTTCTTAAACACATTCACTAGAGTAGAAGGAAGATTTTACTCAAGTTCTTTTTTAGTGTTTTTGTTCCTTAGGTAGCAAGTTATTCAAAAAGGTAACCCTACAAGTGACCCAAGTGAGATATATTAAAATCTAGTAATACAATACCCCTGGACTATTTTACATAATAAGATTTTTTTTTCAACTCCCAGATGTTGCTGAAGGACAGAAAAAAAGACCTGTAAAATTCTTCATCATGAATCTTTTTTTCTGCAAATCCCTTTTTTCCCCCCTTTCAAAAGCAATTCTGAATAGAGGTAAAAGAAGACAAAACTTGACCTTTTGTGATCCCAGCATTAATAGGTCTGTTCATAATTCAATCTGTGTGTGTGTAGAAGCATCCATGTGGAAACATGCAGGCCTGAGAGACATAAAGCCTTTCCCTTTAAACATTATCTGACCCTATGAGTCTTATTCACAAAAGAAGGCTTACGTGCGCATAAGTTGAAAAAAATGCAAGCTTTCATTGTGCTACAGAGGGCCTACACATTTTACTCCTCATTCTCCAGGAAAACTCATCATGGAAGTGACACTTGTACAGGAACTGGATGAGGGAATGGCAAACGAACACAACACAGCAGAAAAAAAAAGCACATATAAAGAATAAGCTACATTTCTCATTAAAATATAGGAGTGTCCTCTCCTTGGCTGGCATACAACAGGTACTGATATGAGAGAAGATGAGATCCCTACAGGCTGCAGCCTTGCAGAATTCTACCTTGTGAGATGATCATGTTTTTCTTGTTACACTAAAATTATTTTCATAATCTCTGTCCACCAAGGTGAGGGATGGCTATTTCGTTCATACCTGGATTGGTTAATATTTCCAATATGGTATTTACAGTTCTTTAAAGTCTAATAAACTGCTTATGATTATGCACAGGATTCAAGACAACACTGTCTGCAAAGTATTTTATACCTTAAAGTCTGCTGATGCTACTGCAGTCCACAGAAATAAGAGTATTGATTATATTTATTATGATTGTACATAAAGCCCATCTATAACCTTCATCTCTTCTGTTTAGTTTGACAGTGTACAGTCAGCTGTCAGTTTAAATGTTATATAACTCAGAGTCCACTCATCATTCAGAGTGTGCGCTAAGTCACTTTGTACTGAACTGGTCAACTGAAATCTGAACAAGGGGCAGGAGTTATACAATTGTAAGAATAACAATAAGAGTTTACATTTAGTGAAACAAATCCTCAGCTTGTATAGATCAGCTAAGCTTCAGCAGCTTCATTATTGATTTATAATAGAATCCGAGCTCGGCATCTGTAATTATTTTCTAAACCAGGGAAAACCTGATTTTCTAAACTAGGTTTCAGGGACTATGAGATAGACTTTTTCAGTAAGCAATGAGTGATCTAGTTTTGCAAAAGTATAACTTTTGAAAACCATCAGTTTCCAGTATCTTCCCTGTCAGCAGAAAGGAGATGTTGCAGAGAATCAGAAAATCTCATTCTGTACACTTCTGCATCTTCATATACACAAAACCGATTTCCAAATACAGCGTTGACAGCGCTCACCTTCTAGAATCTCAGAGGAGGAACATTAAGGAAGGGAAGAAAGGGAAATTTAGTGGGCCTTTTTTATATATCACTTGGTGATCCTTAGTGTCCCTTCCAATGCAATCCAGTCTATGACTCTATGTGATTTACTAAGGTACAAATGTTATGATTCAGCACCTTTTAACTAAGTAATACAGAAAATATCATATAGCCCAGTGATAACACTCATGTTAAGCTATTAGTCATCATTAGCTTGAAGATCTAATTCAGTTGCCACTGAAAAAAAAAATTAATTTTTGATTTATTGACTACCTATATCTACATTTGATTATTTTGGATAATACACCTGACAGTATGTCTACTAACATGATACAGCAACTTTTATTTGAATTACACATAAGAAATTGTTTAGTTAGATGCATTAGAAAAACATATTTAGAGGTAAAGCTGGATTATTTAACATGGAAGTGTTGTTGAATCAATATTCACACCGATGTCAAATGCTATTAAATTTAATATCATCACTTAAGGAGATACAGACAACTGATTGGGTACTTGAAAATGCAAAAAATATGGGCCTACAATCCTAGAGCAATGGCTGCTATAATTCCATCAAAGAGAGTCAGAGACATGTGACTATATCCCACCCAGTTCCTTCTACTAGCTTCATCATTGCTTAGAGGTTGAAGCTGCTCACAGATATAATGGCAAGTTCTGCCATTCAAGTTCAGACTCGTTCAAACAGAAATGTGACCCTTCCTGCAGCACATTCTTGGGGACCGGGCTGTGCACCATTTCCATACTTCTCAGTGTACCAGAAGTCTTTAGGAGGATAGTAAAAATACCCTGCATAAGATTAATGAAACACCTGGACAGCTATCTCATTTGATTTGTAAACATGAAATTAAAGAAAGTGGATTTCTATATCTCGGAGGGTTATCTACAATAAATATTTGCATGCATGGAAATTGTAATGACTGTAAATTAACTGAATTACATGGACTGAAGGATTTTAAGCATCTAGAACTAGAAGGAAGAACTTTGTCCAAATAATACATATTTTTCTCTCTTTCTCTACATAAATTTTGTGGTTCCTCTTTATTTTCATGGCCTTCTAAACATTTCAAGGACAGTTCTGGGCAGTATCTCTGATACTGTAACTGTAAATGGTTGTTTTCTATCTCCATACTTATGGTAACCCAGTGGGTTGTCAAAAAGCCCTTTTCCTACACATCTTTCAGGAGGCAGAAGTAAGATTACCAAGAATATGGAACTGGAAGAGCTATTCAAACTAACCTTAGGCAGACATTCATGGATTTTTGCAGAGAAACAAGCTAAAGATTGAGTTCTGCATGTATATGCCATTTACTGAGCCTGGTTTATTTCAGAAAAAAAAAAAAAACGAGTTGTTAGAAATCAGTAGATAGCAAGGAAAAGTTATGTGACTGGAAACAAGTTAATGTCAAACACAAGAAAATGAAATATCATTGACATATTTATAAAAAGATAGTTAATTATTTTAATTATTAAATTTAACATAACATAGATTTGCTGGCAATAACATGCAAGTATCTGTGGGAATAAGGGTATTTGCCATCAAGAAGCCCACACGGAAATCATTCTTCACTTCTGCCTGCCATCAGTTTTGTGTATTTCACTTACAGAATATGCCGTCAGCTTCACAGCATGACCTATTGTAAGAAAAAATGTTTCATTTTACAGTTTTTGATTATAATTCTTCCTGCATGATATCCTGATAAACTTACAGAATCTTGACATTGTAAACTACACTTTTTACCTGAAAAAACAGGGGGCCTTATCATTTTTCTTTAAAATAGCAACACCGCTGTAATAAAAGCAGAGTTACTTAAACTCGTAACTGAGTACTGAAATATTTTGCTGGAGTGAAAAATCTCTTTTCAAAATTGATTTTCTAGTAAGAATCCTATATTTTTGACAAAAATTATGCCATACACCAAATCTATTCAGTAGATGAGACAAATTTTTCATACTCAGTGAAGTCAAGGAGGTTTTCCCTAGTATAGGTCAAACACACTTCCATGGGGTCAAATACAGTGCTTGAGTGACACATGAAATTAAACTCATTTACAGCTACCACACATAATGTATAGAAATTCTTTGAATTTTTGTCTCATTTCAGTCTTTCCACTCCTCCTTTGACTGAAACACCTAACCTACTGGGTGTTCCCACTTTGTTCCAACCATGGTGGCAGAAAGCAGCTGGCAGCCCTAAGGAGACAGGAGGGCAGAACAGAATGCTGCACACTCACTGCTTCTTAGACAGAACTATGAACTAGCAACTTTAAATTGGAAAAAAATACATTTTTTTAATTCAGTGCTAGATGTCAATCAAAAAGAGTATTAGATTGTAACCACAAATCCTAATGACACTACTCAGAGATCTTTGGCCATTTGTCTGTTGATTTAACTGAAGCTAGAAGTTAATCTTTAATGTATATATATACCTTTATGGTGTAGAAAACATGCAAATAAGAAGAAAATAGGATAATAAAGTAAATAGTCCATGTCAGATCTACTCTATGGAATTAGGAAGATAAAAAAGAAAAGAGTTGGGAGAGGGGAATTCAGTAACTGGAATGACAGGTAAGTTAACAGTCAAAAGTATAAGAAGCAACATCTTAAGCAACTCCTTTCCTTTATAGAGAAAAAAATATTAGTTTAAAAACATGTCTAAAAATCACGTGCTGTTTGTCTGTATGTACACAGAAATCTTTCAAGAATTGCCATTTCCAATAATTGTTATTCCTTAGACAGTATCTGGCCTCCATATTTCCAGGTAAATAATTTGTATTCCAGAATAGATCATCAGAACCACAATTCTGAGCATTCCTAACTGCTTAAACCTTGTATTATGTAAGTTATGAGAGGTTTGTCATGTTATAAGAATGTTTAAACAAAATAATTTGTTAAACACTTTCAACATTTCTGAGATACGTTGGAATCTTGTATCAACAAAACAGGTATGTTTCACTTTCTGTATATTTTTCACCCCTCTAATTGTGTATGATATAATTTACTGAACCACTCATAAGCAATGGTCAGCGGAGGATTGCTTTTTGTAGTCAAAAATCATCTATGCAGTTGCAAATTCATAAATCCAATTTTAAAGAGGAACTGAAATCAAAGTGGTATAATAGTTGTTGTCTTCACAGAGAAAAAAGAATACATACACTTATCACTACTCACCTAAAGAACATATAAACATCATTCAAAAATTTTCACAGATACAGTATTATCCAAGTGATCAGTATTCTATATCCAGTGACATTCCAGAGTATGAATAATTAAAAAAAATAAAGATTTATGAAAGCCATCATTCACTGTGAAGCTAATTCACCTCAATAAAGTGCAGAGTGTAATTGTGCAGGTCAGTATCAATACTGACTTTCCAAGGTATGTATTTTTTGTTGATAAGCACAATTAAGTTTATTAATAGAATTGAACTACTACCAGTGAGAGAACAAGCTCTATATAGGATCATATATTTGCATCATTGGAGACATTTTTGTCTCTTCCCAAAGCCAGTGCACAGAAAAAAATCAAGGTGTTAGCTCAAGCCCAGTAGAACACTTGTTCTTTCTGTTGGGATAATTTTTCTTTGCATCCTTGCACCACAGTGATCCAAAACAATAAATAAATAAATAAATAAATAAATAAATAAATAAATAAATAAATAAATAAAAAGTAAATCTGGTGATTCAAAAATCCATATCCTTTATGCATATGTAATAGTAATTGCTTTACTAGGTCACTAAGAAGCAAACTGCTGGAAAACTGTCCCGCTTTTATGTGAAGACTGAAATCAGCTTTTTAAATTTGGTTACAAAAAATTAACTATTCTAGCCATTAAATATAGTTCTCATATTTGTTCTGCACATCTATCAGTAAAATTACTTCATATCATTTACTTACTTTATCCTGCTTTAATTATAATTCCTCTCTTGCAATTGAAAGAATGCCTAAAGATATTCGCCTTCTGAACATCAGTAGCAAAATCCAACTGGAAAATGAAAAATGTATGTTGAATATTAGGAAAAATTTATTCTCCAAAAGGGCACTCTGGTGCTGGAGCAGGCTGTCAAGGGAGGTGGTGAGTCACCATCCCTGCAGGTGGTCAGGAAACATTTAGAGGTGGTACTAAGGGATATGGTTTAGTGGACAGTTGTCTAGATGATCTTGGAGGTCTTTTCCAACCTCGGTGATTCTATGATTCTATGAATTAAAAACTGAGTATGATGCACTTTCTTATATACACATATGGCATTTTCTTTTGTTAGTACTCGTATGTGCATTAGTTTTTTATTCCACATCAACTTGCAAAGGCATATATTTTACTAGAGAAGGATTGATTTGCAGTATAATTTAAAAAAATCCACACACCTTTTGAAACAAATAACCTAAAAACTTCACACATCCCCAAAAGGTTTTACAGTGGGTGGTATTTTGAAGTTGGAAAAACAAGGTCTAATTCATAAGTAGTAGAGACAAGTTTAAAAAAATGAAGACTGTTTTATTTTCAATGCTAGTTGATTGCTTTAGTGTGGATTGTTTACATCCAGTAATCTCCAACTCACTGAGGTGGTCCCATAACTGGTACTTGTGCTCTACCTATGACAGAGTTGGCTTTGCATCTGCATTTTCCATCTGTGCAGAAGGCATGCTTCAACATTTTTGCCTTCTTCTAGGCACCTGCCAGAATGGATCTGTATGAGAGAATTAACTTTCAACTGTCTCAAAATTTAGAGCAATTAACAGTATCTACGTAAGTGTGGTAATGAAATCCCTAGAAAGGAAAAAGAGTCTTTATATGCTTGCTATCACAAGGCCACTTGATTGACACTAGAGCACCCACTGGTCTCAGGCAGCTGCAGCTGAAAACGACCAGAAGAACAGCAGCAGATGGGTAAGATTTTAAGTGAATAAGAAAGTTAAGGATAATTAGTGTTAGTTTTATCACAGAAAGGTTTTCTTCCTGACACAAGCAAAAGGCTAATAATGTTTGCTATACAAGACATATGTTTCATATGACAAAAAAGTATTGTCAAAAGATTGACTACAAGTATATGAGGAAACTCCTGGATGCTTGCAAAGAAGATGCAAACTTATTTTGACCAATTGTAATGGCGCTACTAAGGAATTCACAAACACATGGACCTGCATTTTTATGTAGTGTGAAAATTAAAGTAAAACATCTCTAAAGGAAAAAATAAACAAAATATTTTGTATAATTTGTTTGCTTTTTTAACTGAAAAGTATGAATACCACGTCCTACTTCTTCAGTATATATTTTATTTTACTCTTGTATTGTGTTTATCTCTATCAAATAGTATTCTAATGGTTGAAAAGATATTTATTCTGATGGTTGCACTTCAGACAGAAAACAGATATGTTTCTCCAGTAAAATGAGTGCAATTTGTCTAATAAAACAAACATACTCACATAATTGCAACATATGTATTTCAAAGACCAGGATCTGTTCCTGATTTGTTTACTTGCATAAGACCTGAAGCTGCACGAGAGACAAAAACTAAAAAGTTCTACAAAGCTGCTGTTCAGAGATTGTCTGAAAGCCTCTGGTGAAGGCGTGAGTCCAGGTTTGTATGTCACTCAATTAAATGAGCAAAAAGCCACCAACTTCAACTGACACCACTTTAGTGCATCTAAGGGTCTGTCCCAAGACATTCAGATACACAAGGGGAGGGTCCAGTCAATTGTAAGTATGGATACATTGAGATCACAGGGAAATCCTATGGATCTCTGGGTCTCCACAAAAGGCTACAGAAGCTACACAGAAGAATAGCTTTTCCTTTTCCTCCCCCGACCCCCCACAACCAGTTAAGAATAATGCTACTATGAGCTCTTGATGAATATCCACAGGACACAGAACAAGATACACAGAAGTTAAAGATATCAAGACAAACATTAATTTCTGTGGCAAATTTTTTGCCCTGTGCATGGATTTCGAGACCCTCTTTGCCCTGCTTATACATGTTTTTCAAATGTATGCTAATTCCTGGTGTCCGTGTAAGAATGGAAAAAAGACATTTAGTTAAATCTGTTCATCTTGCTACTTCCTCACTACTTTTTAAAAATTCAATCTCTGTTAATTTTAACTAGATTCTAGCAATGCTTAGAGAACATCAAAATATTATTGGCAATATCATATCTACATTAGCGTTATACATTTTGTTAATCAGATCAGGATTAATGATATGAGGAAACTGGTAGTCCATCTGGGCTAGCATTCCAAAAAGAGTTAAATAAAGATAGGAAAATTATGTTATATAAACAAAAAGGAAGTGAATACATAGATATATATACACATAAAATATTTTTGTTTCTAAAACAAACATAAGATGAAGAATTAATAATTCACACACAAAACAGAGTAGGAATATAAATCTGCAAAAGCAAGGTTTGCTACGATTAGGTTAAAGACCTGGAATTAAAAAAATTGGCAAGTTTCTTGGCTGATCATCCAGATTAGAAATACACAATTTACACTTTCCCAGTTTTCTTCTTACAGCCATAGAAACCTATACAAACAAAAAAATACTCACTTCCTTAAATCTTGTAAGAAACACAAGAATATTCACATCAGATCAGAAGTGATATGATACCTTATTTCCTTCCAACTTGTATAGCTTCCTACAGAATTGATGTGAAGTTGCAATAAACAGCTAGCATTTTGCATTTGAGTTTCCAGTATTTTATATTCATTGTGACATTGTTAACACATCTTTTCAGGTGCAAAAACATGGAGAATCAGGAGTAATATGGCATTAATTTCATTAATCCTTCATTATATTTCTATACATGCTAGTAAAATGCACTGAGAAACATACCTTCAGGAACATTCTAATGAATGCTTAACTTCCCAGGAATGTTTTTTAACTCGCAAATTGTGTAAAAGTCTCCATCCTTTTGTTATCCATACATTGTTTCTTCAGTGCAGCTGTTGGACAAATGCGGCAACTTTTTAAGTAATATGCCTCAGTATTTAAATTTAAAAAAATACAGAAATCAAATACTTATTTACAGTAAAGAAATGCCATAGCAGCAAAAGAGGACATACGAAGACTCACTTCCCTTAAAAGAAGAATTAACAAACTGTATTAAAGAAACCACCAGATGATATGCTACAGCAACACGCAAAAGTTACAAGACGAGTTGACAGCTACTCAAGCATTTGTTTAGTTGTTCATATACCAAACGACTATCAAAAGAATGCTTATGGAATATTACTTCAGCAACTGGTGTCAAAAGCAAACAGGAATTTCCCAATAGAAAAACACAGTGCCTATTAATTTTCAAAAGTTAAGATTTGTGAACAAATAGCAGACAGCTACTGTAAATACATTTTAAATTATGCTTTACGTGTATATCAATATAAATAATATCATTTAACCAAAATCCAATGACAATCAACCTTCATATATATGTTGACAAGATTCTCCAATGGTTTGTTACCATACAAAAGACTGGGACAAATTACTTATTTATATATACAAAACATGCTTATAAAGGCCAGCTGCAGGTATTTTTTGGAAAGTGCATTTTAATAAGGTCCTATTCAGTGAGGGAACAAATGGGGAAAAAGTAGTTTGCACTACAGAGTTTAGTGCAAGAGCTTTCTCTTTTTCTAACAACGAAATCAATCATTTGTCCAGACTGTGGGGAGTCAGAGTTAGTTACTGAAAAGAGCTCCATATATAAACAAGTCAATAACTCATTGTGTGTTATTGTTGAACTGAAGAAGTCTGCTTTCAAAAAGCTGCCCCTGCTTCTCTGAGAATGAATGTCACTGTATTCAGAGAGTGAGAGAGGGCTCTTTTGTTTCTAGCTATTGCTGACTGCCATTTATGTATGGGAAAAGAGATGTGGTTGCTTGTTGTCCCAGGAAAACCATACCATCACCACTGCACAGTTCTGCATTACGGTTGCCCTGGACCTTACTTTTGTAAAGGTGTCTCCGTAAGAGAATTCACACTTTTTATCGAATTGGTAGTATCAGTAAATGTAATTTTCATGTTAGAAAGACAAAATGTCTGAAGATTAGAGCAGGTAAACATACTTGAGTACTTGATTTTATCTGTGAAAACGTAAGGAATATCACTCTAATTACATTGGCCTTAAACTTTACTGAACAAATATCAATATGTTCAATAGCTTAATAGCACATAAGTTATGTTTAACATGTCTGTGTGCTACTTTGTATTTCTTTTCTGGAAAAGTAAAACCCACAGTTGCTCAATTACTTCAGTTCAGGCTTGGGGAAAAAATTAATCAAAGTGTTATTTTTGTTCACCTACTTAAGACCGCTTTCTTACCTTCCAGTCCAACTAATTAAAGAGAGCTGTTTTTGAGTTTTAATAATAAAAATCAGTTGCTCTGCAAACAATCTTGTCATTCCAGAAGGGAAGTTAATGGAATTACAATTGTATGTGCTAAGCTATTTGCATATGGAAGTGTTTTCAAGAGAATTCATAGACACAGTCTAGATTTGATTGTTGATAAAAATGACACAGCTCAATAATTTTAAAGGAAATCTTTTTGTTCTTAAAAAGTTCACTTGATGTACAATTTACAATGACACTGAAATTGAATTTTCTTTTTTTTTCTTTTTTTTTTTAAGCTTAATCCACCGGGAGCAAGAAAAAAGTAATGATCAATATACTAGTCATGGGGAGCTAGCGCAGATTCACATAGGAGAAAGGCTTTATCCATATTTCAAAATACTTAGAACACTTTCTTAGATTAGAGAACATTTCTTAAGTAAATACATACATACATATATATATACACACAGATGTAAAAGAAACCACATCCTTTTATCACCAAAAAAATTCAAGAAGAACCTTCAGTATTATTTAGGAAGCAGAATATGGGAAAAGACCAACAGGGAAATCCCATCAATATTGTTCCAGGGAGTAAACTCATGAAATATGGGAAAAATCCCATCTATTACACAGATTTGCAGTTCACCGATTATCTAGTCTGTGCAAACATGTATGGTTTTAATGTGCATCATTGCACTAATTCTGAATTTTCAGCTTTCACTGCTCTCTATGAGCCCTTGTGTGGCTACAGGACGGACTGAGAGGAGCACACTCTAAAGCTTATATTGACTTGGCTCATCTATGTTTTGAAACTTGATAATTTTGAATAGTTTTTATTATCAGATGCAGAAACATTTACTTCTGTCTATTAGAAAATAGATTCTGCTTACTGAAGATAGCAGGTGACCCCCTGGGTGAAAATTACCATTGAAGAAATTAAGTAAGATTCAGGAAATTAATCTTCTAAAAGAAATGGTTACTCAAGCTGAGGATGTATTTAAAAGCTTTGTTAAAACCCATATTTGTATACATTACCTAGATTACACTTCAGCAGTGTTCTAAGAAAAAATAATTCACAAGTGAAGGAAGACTATGTCTGTAATACACCAGCTTGGTGTATTGGGTTTATGTGGTGAAGTTTTAGTGGTGGAGGGTTGTAGGGGTGGCTTCTGTGACCAGAGTCTGGCAGCTGCTCCACATCAGATCGGGGCCAGCTTTACCTGGCTCCAGTGGGACCTGGCTCTGGCCAGAGCTGTGAGCTATGAGCAACACAGGAGAGAAGATTTAAGGAAGGAAAAAATTGCTGAACAGCAGCTAGGAGATACAAGTGAGAAATGGGAGAGAAACAGCCCTGCAGACTGCAAGTTCAGTGCAAGAGGAGGGCGGGAAGTGCTCCAGATGTGGAGCAGATGTTCCCTGCAGTCCAGATGAGGACCATGGAGGAGCAGGCTGTCCTCTGCAGCCCACAGGCATCACAAGGAGAAAAACTCTACTTGCAGCCATGGATAAGACCACGGAGCAGCAGTGGATGTGGCCTGAAGGAGGCTGCAGCCCATGGAGAGGAGCCAATGATGGAGCAGTTCCTGAAGGATTGGCCCCAAGGTACAGAGCCGTGTTGGAGCAGTGTTTGGAAAGATGGAGCCTGTGGGATGCCCACACAGGATCAGGTTGGGAAGGATGACATCCTGTGAGAGGAACCCACATGGAGCAGGGGCAGAGTAACCATGGAGCGGCAGAGACAAAGCATTACAGGCTCATCACAGTCCCAAAAATCCGTTCCACTGCACCACTTGGAGGGAGGAGGAAGAAGAGGGTGGATGGGAAGTGAAGGAGTTTTAAGTTTGGTTTTGGTTTCTTATTGCTCTAGTCTGTTACTTATAGGCAGTAGACTATATTAATCTCCCTACACCAGGACTTTTTTTTTCCTGTGAGGATAATTGGTAAACAATCTCCCTGTACTTATCTCAACACTTGAGCCTTTTTCTCCTCTTCTTCCTTTGAGGAGAGGGAGTGAAGGAGCCGCTGCTGTAGTTCAGCTGCCCACCAGGGTGAAACCACCAGAACTGGTCTACTGATAAATCATAAGAGACTGAGTTTGAGTACTAGATGACAACCATGTAACCTCAAATACACTATGTTATGATAATAATTCTATTAAAAAACAACAACAACAACAAAAAACTTACTTATTTCAAAGTCCCTGAAGGTGATAGACAACAAGCTCAGTATTTATGATCCAGAAGATTAGTTGGGAAAAAAAAAAAAAGTATTAGTAAGGGGATATCAGTGACTGAAATACAAGCAATTTAATACTCCTCCAGTCCTGTAATGTGCTTTTTTCAGTGGGTAAGTCTGTCAACAAGCAATTACTGAATAGCAACTCATAAAATATTTCAGAATGAAATAAATATCTTGAACAATTAAGTTTATTTAAGGCAGACAAACAGTATTAGAAAAATATACGTGAACTCCACAATACTGGGTAAGCACAAAGTTTTAGAAAAAAAACTTATGTGTAAACTTCTAAAAATGCCTTTACTTTGAATGGAGAAGACACTAATAGTCATTAAAGAGAATTCAGGTAAGAAATCTGTCTCGTGTAACTCCTTCGTTTTATCAAAATGAAAGCAAACTGATAAAATATTTCAGTTATATAGACATCCTAAGAGCTACTTCTTACTAACATCAATTCTTATCCTAATGAAAAGTTTAGATTAAAAATACCCCATGAGAGATGATCTGAAGCTACATGTTTACATATCATAGAAAATGCAAAGTGGATTTAAAAAAAGGATAAAAATAGGATGAGAGGCAGAAAGAATCTGATCATTCAAGAAAATAGCTATTAGTAATAACTTAGCATCCATTCTTTCTCTTGTTTCATAACAAAAAGGGACACTAAATAAGTATTATTTGCCATGGCTGTTTTGCTTGCCTTACTAAAATGAAGTATAAACTACACTGATAAAAAACTCAATCAACAGGTAAGAGGACAAAAAGAACTGACTCAAATTCACACTGCTTTGGTCAAGATACCTAAAGTATATTTATATTATATTATACAGACTTGTTTGCAAAGTTTAAAAACA